>JAAIUW010000055.1:0-123947 GCA_014851425.1 Senna tora | reverse complement strand
GACAGTGAGTGTTTCGGAAACTTGATATTCATCAGTTTTTGCCAATGAGTGTTTCGAAAACATGATTTTCTGTTAATCAATTTTCGCCGATGAGTGTTTCGAAACTTGATATTCATCAGTTTTCAGCAATTAGTGTTTCGGGAAACTTGATACTTCATCAATTTTCGCCAATGAGTGTTTCGAAAACTATATCTTCTTGTTAATCAATTTTCGCCGGTGAGTGTTTCGAAAACTTGATATTCATCAGTTTTCGCCAATGAGTGTTTCAAAAACTTGATTTTCTTGTTAATCAGTTTTCGCCGATGAGTGTTTAAAAAGTTTGATATTCATTAGTTTTCACCGATTAGTGTTTCGGAAACTTGATATTCATCAGTTTTCGCCAATGAGTGTTTCGAAAACTTGATATAGATCAGTTTTCACCGATGAGTGTTTTGAAAACTTGATATTCATTAGGTTTCGCCGATCAGTGTTTCGAAAACTTGATATTCATCAGTTTTGGCCAATGAGTGTTTCGAAAACTTGATGTTCTTGTTAATCAGTTTTTGCCGATGAGTGTTTCGAAACTTGATATTCATCAGCATTCGCCGGTGAGTGTTTCGTAAACTTGATATTTATCAATTTCCGCCAATGAGTGTATCAAAAACTTGACATTTATCAGTTTTCAAAAACTTGATATTCCTCAGTTTTCGCTGATTAGTGTTCCAGAAAGTTGATATTTATCAGTTTTCGCCAATGAGTGTTTCGAAAACTTGATGTTCATCAGTTTTTGCCAATGAGTGTTTTGAAAACTTGATTTTCTTATTAATCAGTTTTCGTCGATGAGTGTTTCGAAAATTTGATATTCATCAGTTGTCGCCAATGACTGTTTCGAAAACTTGATTTTCTTGTTAATCAGTTTTTGCTGGTGAGTGTTTCGAAAACTTGATATTCATCAGTTTTTGCCGATGTGTGTTTCGAAAACTTGATATTCATCACTTTCCGCCAATGAGTGTTTGGACCACTTGATTTTCTTGTAAATCAGTTTTCGCCAATGAGTGTTTGGAAAACTTGATATTGATCAGTTTTCGCCGATGATTGTTTTGAAAACTTGATATTCATTAGTTTTCGCCGGTGAGTGTTTCGAAAACTTGATATTCATCAATTTTAGCATTGTGTGTTTCGAAAACTTGATATTGACCAATTTTCGCCGGTGAGTGTTTCAAAAGTTTGATATTCATTAGTTTTCGCCGGAGAGTATTTCGAAAAGTTGATATTCATCAGTTTTCGCGAATGAGTGTTTCGAAAACTTGATTTTCTTGTTATCCAGTAGTCGCCAATGAGTGCTTCGAAAACTTGATATTCACCAATTTTCGACGGTGAGTGTTTTGGAAACTTGATATTCATCAGTTTTCGCCAATGAGTGTTTCTAGAACATGATTTTCTTGTTAATCAATTTTCGCCGATGAGTGTTTTGAAAACATGATATTCATCAGTTTTCACTGACTAGTGTTTCGGAAACTTGATATTCATCAATTTTCGCCAATGAGTGTTTCGAAAACTTGATTTTCTTGCTAATCAGTTTTTGCCGGTGAGTGTTTCGAAAACTTGATATTCATCAGTTTTCGCTACTGACTGTTTCAAAAACTTGATTTTCTTGTTAATCAATTTTCGTCGATGAGTGTTTCGAAAACTTGATATTCCTCAGTTTTCGCCTGTGAGTGTTTCGGAAACTTGATATTCATTAGTATTCGCCATTGAGTGTTTCGAAAACTTGATTTTCTTGCTAATCAGTTTTCGCCAGTGAGTGTTTTGAAAACTTGATAATGATCAGATTTCGCCGGTGAGTGTTTCGAAAACTTGATGTTCTGAATTTTTTGCCGTTGAGTGTTTCAAAGAGATGATATTCATTAGTTTTCCCCATTGAGGGTTTTGAAAATTTGATTTTCTTGATATTCAGCAGTCGCCGATGAGTGTTTTGAAAACTTGTTATTCATCAGTTTTCGCCGGTGAGTGTTTCGAAAACTTGATATTTTTCAGTTTTCACCAATCAGTGATTCGAAAACTTGATTTTCTTGTTAATCAGTTTTCGTCGGTGAGTGTTTCGAAAACTTGATATTCATCAGTTTTCGCCAATGAGTGTTTCTGAAAACTTGATTTTCTTGTTAATCAGTTTTCGCCGATGAGTGTTTCAAAAACTTGATATTGATTAATTTTCGCCAATGAGTGTTTTGAAAACTTGATATTCTTCAGTTTTTGCCAATGAGTGTTTCGAAAACTTGATTTTCTTGTTAATCATTGTTCACCGATGAGTGTTTCGAAAACTTGATATTCATCAGTTTTCGCAAATGAGTGTTTCAAACACTTTATTTTATTATTAATCAATTTTCGCCGATGAGTGTTTTGAAAACATGATATTCATCCGTTTTCGCCGATGAGTGTTTCGAAAACAAGATTTTCTTGTTAATCAATTTTCGCCAATGAGTGTTTCGAAAACATGATGTTTATCAGTTTTCGCCGGTGAGTGTTTCAAAGACTTGATATTCATCAGCTTTCGCCAAAGAGTGTTTCAAAAACATGATTTTCTTGTTAATTAGTTTTCACCAATGAGGGTTTCGAAAACTTGATATTCATCACTTTACGCCGGTGAGTGTTTCGAGAACTTGATATTCATCAATTATCACCAATGAGTGTTTCGAAAACTTGATTTTCTTGTTAATCAATTTTTGCCGATGAATGTTTCAAAAACTTGATATTCATCAGTTTCCATCGATGAGTGTTTCGAAAACTTTTTATTCCTCAGTTTTCGCTAATTAGTGTTTCAGAAAGTTGATATTTATCAATTTTCGTCAATTAGTGTTTTGAAAACTTGATATTTATTAGTTTTTGCCAATGAGTCTTCCGAAAACTTGATTTTCTTCTTAATCGATTTTCGCCGGTGACTGTTTCGAAAAATTGATATTCATCAGTTTTCGCCGGCGAGTGTTTCGGAAACTTGCTGTTCATCAGTTTTCGCCAATGAGTGTTTCGAAAACTTGATTTTCTCGTTAATCAGCTTTTACCGATGAGTGTTTTGAAAACATGATATTCATCAGTTTTCGCCGGTGAGTGTTTCAGAAACTTGATACTCATCAGTTTACGCCAATGAGTGTATCGAAAATTAGATATTCTTGTTAATCAATTTTCGCCGGTGAGTGTTCCGAAAATTGATATTCATCAGTTTTCACAGATTAGTGTTTTGAAAACTTGATATTCATCAATTTTCGCCAATGAGTGTTTCGAAAATTTGATTTTCTTGTTAATCCATTTTCGCCGATGAGTGTTTCGAAAACTTGATATTCATCAGTTTTCGCCAATGAGTGTTTCAAAAACTTGATGTTTCTTGTTAATCAGTTTTCGCCGAAGAGTGTTTCGAAAGTTTGATATTCATCAGTTTTCACCGATTAGTGTTTCGGAAACTTGATATTCATCAGTTTTCGCCAATGAGTGTTTCAAAAACTTGATATAGATCAGTTTTCACCGATGAGTGTTTCGAAAACTTAATACTCATTAGTTTTTGCCGATCATTGTTTTCAAAACTTGATATTCATCAGTTTTTGCCAATGAGTGTATCGAAAACTTGATGTTGCTGTGAATCAATTTTTGCCGATGAGCGTTTCGAAAACTTGATATTCATCAGTACTCGCCGGTGAGTGTTTCGGAAACTTGATATTTATCAATTTCCGCCAATGAGTGTATCAAAACTTGACATTTATCAGTTTTCAAAAACTTGATATTCCTCAGTTTTGGCTGATTACTATTTCAGAAAGTTGATATTTATCAGTTTTCGCCAATGAGTGTTTCGAAAACTTGATATTCATCAGTTTTTGCCAATGAGTGTTTGAAAACTTGATTTTCTTATTAATCAGTTTTCGTCGATGAGTGTTTCGAAAATTTGATATTCATCAGTTGTCGCCAATGACTGTTTCGAAAACTTGATTTTCTTGTTAATCAGTTTTTGCTGGTGAGTGTTTCGAAAACTTGATATTCATCAGTTTTTGCCGATGAGTGTTTCGAAAACTTGATATTCATCAGTTTCCGCCAATGAGTGTTTCGACAACTTGATTTTCTTGTTAATCAGTTTTCGCCAATGAGTGTTTGGAAAACTTGATATTGATCAGTTTTCGCCGATGATTGTTTCAAAAACTTGATATTCATTAGTTTTCGCCGGTGAGTGTTTCGAAAACTTGATATTCATCAATTTTAGCAATGTGTGTTTTGAAAACTTGATATTGACCAGTTTTCGCCGGTGAGTGTTTCAAAAATTTGATATTCATTAGTTTTCGCCGGCGAGTGTTTCGAAAACTTGATATTCCTCAGTTTTCGCGAATGAGTGTTTCGTAAACTTGATTTTCTTGTTATTCAGTAATCGCTAATGAGTGTTTCGAAAACCTGATATTCATCAATTTTCGACGGTGAGTGTTTTGGAAACTTGATATTCATCAGTTTTCGCCAATGAGTGTTTCTAGAACATGATTTTCTTGTTAATCAGTTTTCGCCGATGAGTGTTTCGAAAACTTGATATTCATCAGTTTTCACCGATTAGTGTTTCGGAAACTTGATATTCATCAATTTTCGCTATTGAGTGTTTCGAAGACTGGATTTTCTTGTTGATCAGTTTTTCGCTGGTTAGTGTTTCGAAAACTTGATATTCATCAGTTTTTGCCAATGAATGTTTCGAAAACTTGATTTTCTTGTTAGTAAGTTTTCGTCGATCAGTGTTTCGAAAACTTGATATTCATCCGTTTTAACCGATTAGTGTTTCAGAAACTTAATATTCATCAGTCTTTGCCAATGAGTGTTTCAAATACTTGATATTGATTAGTTTTCACCAATGAGTGTTTCGTAAACTTGATATTAATCAGTTTTCGCCGATGAGTGTTTCGAAAACATGATATTCATCCATTTTCGCCAGTGAGTGTTTTGAAAACATGATATTCTTCTTAATCAATTTTCACCAATGAGTGTTTTGTAAACTTGATATTCATCAGTTTTCGCCGACGAGTGTTTCGGAATCTTGATATTCATCAGTTTTCGCCGATGAATGTTTCGAAAACTTGATATTCATCAGTTTTTGCCCATAAGTGTTTTGAAAACTTGATATTCATCAGTTTTCACCATTTAGTGTTTCGAAAACTTGATTTTCTTCTTAATCAGTTTTCGCCAATGAGTGTTTCGAAAACTTGATATTCATTAGTTTTCGCAATTGAGTGTTTCGAAAACTTAATTTTCTTGTTAATCAGTTTTCGCCAATTAGTGTTTCGAAAACTTGATTTTCTTGTTAATCAGTAACCGCCGATGAGTGTTTCGAAAACTTCATATTCATCAGTTTTCACAGATTAGTGTTTCAAAAACTAGATATTCGTCAGTTTTCTCCAATGAGTGCTTCGACCACTTGATATTTATTAGTTTTCGCCAATGAGTGTTTCGACAACTTGTTTTTCTTGTTAATCAGTTTTCGCAAAAGAGTGTTTTGAAAACTTTATATTGATCAGTTTTCGCTAGTGAGTTTTTCGAAAACATGATCTTCATTAGTTTTTGCCGGAGAGTGTTTCGAAAACTTGATATTCATCAATTTTCACGAATGAGTGTTTCGAAAACTTTATTTTGTTGTGATTTAGTTGTCGCCGACGAGTGTTTTGAAAATGTGAGATTCATCGGTTTTCGACAGTGAGTGTTTCGGAAACTTGATATTCATCCGTTTTCACTGACTAGTGTTTCGGAAACTTGATATTCATCAGTTTTTGCCAATGAGTGTTTCGAGAAGTTGATGTTGATCAGTTTTCACCGATGAGTGTTTTGAAAACTAGATATTCATCTGTTTTTCCAATGAGTGTTTCGAAAACTTGATTTTCTTGTTAATCAATTTTTGCCGATAAGTGTTTCGAAAACTTGATATTCATCAGTTTTCACCGATGAGTGTTTCGAAAATTTGATTTTTATTACTTTTCGCCGATGAGTGTTTCGAAAACTTGATATTCATCTGTTTTCGCCAATTATTGTTTCGAAAACTTGATTTTCTTGTTAATAAATTTTCGCTATTGAGTGTTTTGAAAACTTGATATTGATCAGTTTTCATCGATGAGTGTTTCGAAAACTTGATATTTAATAGTTTTCACCAATGAGTGTTTCGAAACTTGATATTCATCAGTTTTTGCCAGTGAGTGTTTCGAAAACATGATTTTCTTGTTAATTAGTTTTCGCCGGTGAGTGTTTCAAAAACTTGTTATTCATCAGTTTTTGCCAATAATTGTTTAGAAAACTTGATTTCCTTCTTAATCCGTTTTCGCCGATGAGTGCTTCGAAAACATGATATTCATCAGTTTTCGCCAGTGAGTGTTTCGAAAACTTGATATTCATAAGTTTTCGCCAATGATCGTTTCGAAAACTTGATTTTCTTATTAATCAGTTTTTGCCGATGAGTGTTTCGAAGTGTTGATATTCATCATTTTTCGCCGATGAGTGTTTTAAAAACTTGATATCAATCAGTTTTTGCCCATAAGTGTTTTGAAAACTTGATATTCATCAGTTTTCGCCAATTACTGTTTCGAAAACTTGATTTTCTTCTTAATCAGTTTTCGCCGATGAGTGTATCGAAAAATTGATATTCATCAATTTTCGCCAATGAGTGTTTCAAAAACTTCATTTTCTTCTTAATCCGTTTTCGCCGGTGAATGTTTCGAAAACCTGATATTCATCAGCTTTCGCCGCTGAGTGTTTCGAAAACTTGTTTTTCTTGTTAATCAATTTTTGCCGATGAGTGTTTCAGAACCCTGATATTCATTTGTTTTCTCAAATGAGTGTTTCGACAACATGATATTTACCAGTTTGCCCCAATGAGTGTTTCAACAACTTAATGTTCTTGTTAATCAATTTTCGCCAATGAGTGTTTCGAAAACTTTATATTTTTCAGTTTTCGTTGGTGAGTGTTTCGAAAACTTGATCTTCATTAGTTTTCGCTGGAGAGTGTTTCGAAAACTTGATATTCATCAGTTTTCGCAAATGAGTGTTTCGAAAACTTGATTTTCTTGTTAATCAGTTTTCACCGATGAGTGTTTTGAAAACTTGATAGTCATTAGTTTTCGCCGGTAAGTGTTTTTGAAACTTGATATTCGTCAGTTTTCGCCAATGAGTGTTTCGAAGATCTGATGATTTTCTTGTTACTCAGTTTTTACGTTTGAGTGGTTTAAAAACATGATATTCATCAGTTTTTACCAATGAGTGTTTCAAAAACTTTATTTTCTTATAAATTAGTTTTCGCCGATGAGTGTTTTAAAAACTTGATATTCATCAATTTTCGCTAGTGAGTGTTTCCAAAACTTGATATTCATCAGTTTTCGCCAATGAGTGTTTCGAAAACTTGTTATTGATCAGTTTTTGCCGGTCAGTGTTTCGAAAACTTGATATTCATTAGTTTTCGCCGGTGAGTGTTTCGAAAACTTGATATTCATAAGTTTTCGCGAATGAGTGTTTCGAAAACTTAATTTTGTTGTTATTCAGTAGTCGCCGATGAGTGTTTCGAAAACTTGATCTTTACCAGCTTCCACCAAGGACTGTTTCAAAAACTTGATATTTATCCGTTTCCGCCAATGAGTGTTTCGAAAACTTGATTTCCTTGTTAATCAATTATCGCCGACGAGTGCTTCGAAAACTAGATATTCATTAGATTTCGCGGATTAGTGTTTCGGAAACATGATACTGATCAGTTTTGCCAATGAGTGCTTGGAAAACATGATTTTCTTGTTTATAAGTTTTCGCCGATGAGTGTTTCGAAAACTTGATATTCATCAGTTTTCGCCGGTGAGTGTTTCGGAAACTTGATATTCATCAGTTTTCAGGGATTAGTGTTTCGAAAACTTGATATTCATCAGTTTTCGCCAATGAGTGTTTCGAAAACTTGATGTTCTTGTTAATCAGTTTTCGCCGGTAATTGTTTCAAAAACTTAATATTCATTAGTTTTCGCCACTGAGTGTTTCGAAACTCTGATTTCCTCGTTAAGCAATTTTCAACAATTAGTGTTTCCACAACATAATATTTATTCATCTTCTCTAGTGAGTATTTGGGAAACATGATATCCAATCATTTTTGCCGATGATTGTGTCGAAAACCTGATATTTTTGTAAATCAGTTTTTGCCAATGAGTGTTTCGCACACTCGATATTCATCAAGTTTCGCCGGTGAGTGTTTCGAAAACATGATTTTCTTGTTAATCTGGTTTCGCCGATGAGAGTTTCGAAAACTTGATATTCATTAGTTTTAGCCGATTAATGTTTCGGAAACTTGATATTCATCCGTTTTCGCCAATCAGTGTTCAGAAAAATGATTTTCATGTTTATCAGTTTTCGCCGATAAGTGTTTCGAAAAGTTGATATTCATTAGTTTTCGCCACTGAGTGTTTCGAGAACTTGATTTTCTTGTTAATCAGTTTTCGCCGATGAGTGTTTTTAAAACATGATATTCGTTCGTTTTCGCCGGTGAGTGTTTCGAAAACTTGATATTCTTGTTATACAGTTTTTGCCGATGAGTGTTTTCAAAATTTGATATTGATCAGTTTTCGCCGACGAGTGTTTCGAAAACTTGATATTCATCATTTTTCGCCAATGAGTGTTTCGAAAAGTTGATATTCTTGTTAATCAGTTTTCACCGATTAGTGTTTTGAAAACTTGATATTCATCAATTTTTGCTGGTGAGTGTTTCGAAAACTTGATATTCTTCAGTTGTCACAAATGAATGCTTCGAAAACTAGATTTTCTTGTTAATCAGTTTTCGCCGATGAGTGTTTCGAAAACTTGTTTTTCATTAGTGTTCGCCGGTGAGTGTTTTGGAAACTTGATATTCATCAGCTTTCACCGGTAAGTGTTTCGAAAACTTGATATTCATCTATTTTCTTCAATGAGTGTTTCGAAAACTTGATTTTCTTGTTAATCAATTTTTTCCGATGAGTGTTCCGAAAACTTGATATTCATCTGTTTTCGTCGGTGACTGTTTCGAAAACTTGATATTCATTACTTTGCACCTGTGAGTGTTTCGACAACTTGATTTTCGTGTTTATCAGTTTTTGCCAATGAGTGTTTCGAAAACTTGATATTGATCAGTTTTCACCAGTGATTGTTTCGAAAATATAATATTCACTAGTTTCCGCCAGTGAGGGTTTTGAAGACTTGATATTCATCAGTTTTCACAAAAGAGTGTTTTGAAAACTAGATTTTCTTATTATTCAGTAGTTGCCGATGAGTGTTTCGAAAACTTGATGATCATTAGTTCTTCCGAACTAGTGTTTCGAAAACATGATTTTCTTGTTAATCAGTTTTCGCTGGTGAGTGTTACGAAAACTTGATTTTCTTCATAATAAGTTGATTTTCATCATTTTTCGTCGTTGAATGTTTCGAAAACTTCATGTTCATTAGTTTTTGCAGTTGACTGTTTCAAAAACTTGATTTTCTAGTTAATCAATTTTCGTCAATGCGTGTTTCGAAAACTTGATATTCATCAATTTTCGCCGGTGAGTGTTTCGAAAACTTGATATTCATCAGTTTTCGCCAATGAGTGTTTCGAAAACATGATTTTCTTGTTAATCAGTTTTCGCCAATGAGTGTTTCAAAAACTCGATATTCATCAATTTTTGCCAATTAGATTTTCGTAAACTTGGTATTCATCAATTTTCGCCAATGAGTGTTTCAAAAACTTGAGTTTCTTGTTAATCAGTTTTCGACAATAAGTGTTGCAAAAACTAGATATTCATCAGTTTTCGCCGATGAGTGTTTCGAAAACTAGATATTCATCAGTTTTCACCATTGAATGTCTCGAAAACTTGATTTTCTTGATAATCAATTTTCGCTAATGAGTGTTACAAAAGCTTGATATTCTTCTTTTTTCGCCGGTCAGTGTTTCGAAAACTAGACATTCATCAGTTTTCACATATGAGTGTTTCGAAAACTTGATTTTCTTGTTAATGTGTTTTCGTCGATGAGTGTTTCGACAACTTGATATTCATCAATTTTCGCCAATGAGTGTTTCGAAAACTTGATATTCATCAGTTTTCGCCAATGAGTGATTCAAAAACATGATTTTCTCGTTAATCAGTTTTCGCTGATGAGTGTTTCGACAACTTGATATTCATCAGTTTTTGCCGATTAGTGTTTCGGAAACTTGATATTCAGCAGTTTTCGCCAATGAGTGTTTAAAAAACTTGATTTTCATGTTAATCAATTTTCACCAATGAGTGTTTCGAGAACTTGATATTCATCAGTTTTCGCCGACGAGTGTTTCAAAAACTTGATATTCATTAGTTTGCACCGGTGAGTGTTTCGAAAGCTTGATATTCATCTGTTTTCGCCAATGAGTATTTCGAAAACTTGATTTTCTTGTCAATCAGTTTTCGCCGATGAGCGTTTCGAAAACTTGATATTCATCAGTTTTCGCCAATTAGTGTTTCGGAAACTTGATATTCATCAGTTTTCGCAAATGAGTGTTCTGAAATCTTGATTTTTTTGTTTATCAGTTTTCGTCGATCAGTGTTTCAAAAACATGATATTCATCAGTTTCCGCCGGTGAGTGTTTCGAAATTTGATATTCATCAGTTTTCGCCAATGAGTGCTTTGAAAACTTGATTTATTTGTTATTTAGTTTTCGGCAATGATTTTTTTGAAAACTTAATATTTATCCGTTTTCCCCAATTAGTGTTTCGGAAACTCGATATTCATTAGTTTTTACTGGTAAGTTTTTCGAAAACATCATTTTCTTGTAAATCAGTTTTCGCCGATGAGTGTTTCGAAAACTTGATATTCATCAGTTTTCGCCAATGAGTGTTTCAAAAACTTAAATTACTTGTTAATCAGTTTTCGCTGATACGACACGACACGGTGCAAGTGTACACCGCCAACAAGTAGTATAATGATATGTAGAGTATCGTCCACAGGGAACTAAGCTAAAACAATTTAAGTACTAATGTATTCATATGTAACCTAAGCCAAGCAACCGAAATTGAGTATTTTATTTAAAAACAAGTGAACAACGCAATTAGCAAATTTATGCGAAAATAACTCAACATTGTAAATGAGATTAAAAGCTCTTAGGATTGTAGTTACACCTAGCACTTCAATTATGGAATTTTACCCTTTTTCACTACATAAATCAATGATTTGGTGTTAGTCTTAGCCCTACTTTCATTATATGAATCTTCAAATCCTATATAAATTCTACCTCTCAAATTTAACTCCTCAGATGCCTATGGAAGTATAAATTTAAGAGAAGCATTAAATGCAAGCCAATTTTGATTTGTCAAGGCCCTTAGGTATATGCCTATCCTTTGGGCTAATCAAGTTAATCAAGCACAATCAACATAGAACAAGAGGTATTCAACCCAAGGACTAAATTTAGGAGTCCTCTTCCAATGAAACCCCAAATCCTCTAATTTCCCTAAGTGGTGGCCAAACAACTAGGGTTCATCAAGCACAAAGTTGAATAAACACCAAAATGCATTAAATCAAGTAATCAAAGTAGCAAATCCATAAGTTTACATACTATGGTACCACAACCCTACGATAAGAAAAGCCTAGCGATCATATTCAAGGAAATTACAAGCTTAAAAGCAGAAAAATCAGTAAACATCAAAGCAAAGAGAATAAGAGAAGAAAACTCTTGTGTCCAAGACTCCAATCCACTCCTTCTTCACTTGAATCCACTTGAGACAACTTCAAGCTTGAATTTTCCTTCCTA
The DNA here is from genome assembly GCA_014851425.1 of Senna tora. NCBI lineage: Eukaryota > Viridiplantae > Streptophyta > Magnoliopsida > Fabales > Fabaceae > Senna > Senna tora. The sequence goes on along the minus strand of JAAIUW010000055.1, from coordinate 112,213 downwards.
TTTTCGCACCTCTCCAGCTCCTAAACTCTCCAAATGGCAGAAATTCCATCGAACCCTAAGTGAAAAAGCATTTAAAACGACAAGAAAATCGGGTTCCAAAAATGCCCTTGTGACTTTGTGCTGCAGCACATCGATTATGTGCTGCAGCGCATGCTCTCTGATCTGCTTGGGCTCAACACATGGGCCTGTGATGCAGCACACTGCTTCTGTCTCTTTTTGCAGCCCCTGTGCTGCAGCACACAGGTTTGTGCTGCAGCACACTTCTTTTGCTTGCTTCCCTTGATGCTTTACTGTCAAATGTGCCCCAACTTGAATTATTCTTCTCCAAAATGGCCCTAAGCACAAAAGTAAAACACAAATAAGTCCCTAAACTCCATTAAATTCAACAAAACACTCACAAATAAAAACAACACAATCTAAAATAAGATTAATTAACATTTACAAGCCTAAGAACATAAAAACACTTTAAAATGCAATTAATTGTGGCTCAACAATAATGAAACCTCCTAAAATCCATGAAACACTAGCCTAAATAACTCTATTTCATAGAGTTATCACACCCCCAAACTTAAGCTTTTGCTCGCCCTCGGGCAAAACAGATTAAAATAAAGAGAAAATAAGCAAGTGAATAGACTCATTTTGGCAAACATGAATGGCGAAACTTAACCCTCAGCAATTACACTTTTTACTAGACTTAATCATAAAAGACATATCCAAGCCAAACAATTCAAAACTCTAGGAGTATAAGCCAAATTCTTAACTTGCTTTTGGAGTGCATATGTGTAGGTAGCCAGACAATCATTTCATGCATATTTTATTGGTTCATGTTCACATATCCCAACATGTATAGAAAATTTTAACAACTAGGTACTTCATATGCTTACTTGTCTACCCTCTCTCCACTAATGTAGGCTTCACATAAACTAGAGATCATCAGGTCTTTTAAGCTTATAGCGTGGCCTAGGGTTTTGGGCTGCCAACAAAAGGATATGATAAAATCAAATATCAACGGTTAGCTTAAGATAGCACAAAACACATTAATAAAGACTTAATTTAATTTTTTTTAATTTCACATCAAGCCTTTATTTTCTTTTTCTTTTTCTTTTTTTTACTTTCTTTTCTTCTTTCCCCTTTCTTTTTTCTTCTTTTTTTTAAACACAATCTTTGATTGTGTTTGAATTACTTTCTTTATCACCCAAAGTTTCCAACATGTGCTTAGCTAACTACTTGAAAGGGTAATTCATTGGTTTTTCGGGTTAGGTGAGGTAAGCTCATGTGGGTAAATTTTTAAAATTTCATTCTTGGTCTTTCTAATAAGGCTCAAAATGGGTGCTAAGGATATAATCAATTATGGGAGAAGGCTTGAAAGGCTCAAACGTAGAAAAATATACCTAAATCATGTCTCAAATTTATGCAAAACCTAGGATTTCGCCTCAAGGGGGTATAGAGTAAGTTCTAGAGCCCTAGTGTTGCAATAGACACACATATGGAGTCATGCTAGCATTTCTCCTCTAAAACACTCATTTAAATCATGCAAAGCTACTTTGTGCTTAAAAGTTTTTCAAAAGCAGAAAAGAATTTAACCATATTCAAAGACCTAATCATTGAAAGACTTGAGCATGCATTTTCTAATTAATTCTGATTTTAAGTGCAAACAAAATCCTCATTGGGGTTTTACCAACATAAACACCACAAACACTAGCCACCATTATCACAAAAATTCACGTCATCCAAGGCTCAAGAAAAAGCAAAAATTTGCAAAAATTGCAAAATTTTTGCATCCCCACCCCCAAACTTAAACTGAACATTGTCCCTAATATTCTAACTAGAGAAAAAAAATGAATGGGAGGCTAGCCAAGTTCATTGCAACAAATTAAGAACCACAACAATTACATGAGCAAACCTAGATGCAAATTCAACACAGGCGGTTAATTACAAGTTATATGGCATTGGCCTCATCAGAATACACAAAAGAATATTACAATTATCCAAGCATACTGATGAGTACCAGTATGGCCATATTAACTCCAAAAAGAACCAAACAAAACAAAAAAGACAAACACAAAATATATAAATAAATAAAAACTACTAAATAAAGAGAATAAAAACAAAGGGTAAAGAAAGCGTCATCCTTAATTATAGCTCAGGCGGAAGAGGCAGGCAATCTTTGGACTTTGAAAATTTGATCTCATTCGCAAAGAATCCTATAAATTCTCGAACAATGGCTTCCACCACATCAAGGCAAGAGGTGTTATAAGTTGCACGGAGCTTCAATAATCGCAGCTCACCCACTAGTTCTTGGTATCAAGCTTCACTTGCACTCCGCTGATCTTCAAGTAATTTCCTTTGCTCCTCAATCTGCTTTGACTGCTCTTGAATTAATTTTGTTTGCTCTTGAATTAATTGAGCCAGTAGTCCATCAGATGAACTAGGAGTTACAGATGAGGAAGAGGGGCCTCCTTGCAAAAGAACAGAAGAGGAAGGGGCTTGAGATGGAAGCTCTGTACATGAAGCACCCAACCTCTTTCTCTGCGCTTCACATATGGTGGCACTGCAAATAGGTCCCCTCAAGTCCATCAAAAGCTCAGAATCGAGCCAAGGGAACCTCGCCTTTGCACATAGAGCCGTGATCAAGCATGGAAAGTATAATGTTCGGATGTTTTTCTTCGTAGCTTGATCCACCTGATTCATCATCAATTGAATAACATCAACTGGCTGTTTTGTTTTAATGCGGTAAGTCAAAAAGGCCATTTCCTTTGTCACATTAGTGAAGTGACCAGCTAGATCAATGTGGTGGCCAATGAAGTGGAGCCAACACACTGAGCTCACATGCAACTTGCTCAACTTAATTGATTTGGGTTTGTGGGATGTGGAAGATATAATCCATGGCTTGGCATCTGCACAACCTAGCTCCTTGGCAATTTCCTTATAATCAGGATTCTCCTCTTCCTTCAAAGCACGAAACGCACGCGTCTCTTGAGAGACATTCGGGAGTTTGTAGATTTGCTTAATGGCTTCCCTATCAAAAGGGACCAATTTGTTCCTGACAAAAACCTTTCCATCTTTACGGTCAGGATAATTGGCATAAAACTCCCGAACTATTGATGAAACTCCCCTTTGCTTTGGAGCTTCGATAAAAGAATTCCACTTCAATGCTGAAACATCCTCCAAGATAGGGACGTCATTAAAGTTTTCCTCAGCTAGAAACATGCCCCTCTCAGAAATGGCACCGGCAGCAAAAAAGTTTTTTTATAGAACTTTTCAGCAGCTTCGGACGCAAATCTAGTTGTATCCTAATTGCTTGAAGAACTAGAAGAGGGGTTCTTTCTTTTAGGAGGCATTTCCTGAAAAATGGAAAAGGAACAATTCAAAATGTGCACACAAAAGTTAAATCACATAATACAAACAACCCCAAACTTCATTTATGCACAAAAACTTAGCAATATGGCACCTTGTTCAGCACTTCCTGCTCATAAAAATCACTCCTTTATATCACAAGTACCAAAAACTAGCAAATTGATAATTTTATAGTAAAATGAGTTCAGTCGAATTAGCACAAAGTACCAATGGTCGTAAGAGCACAACCAAACACCATATAACTACATCTATCACCATAAATATTAGCATTTAGCAAGCGTTGAGTAAGAATGAAAAACATGAGAAATAACAATTTTCATCCATACTACATGAAATTCTCACATTCAACATTTTTCAAGAGAGCCCAACATTACTAAATAACTATTCATTACCACATGACCAAACATTAGTATCTAAAGTTGTTCCTATCACCAATGAGCACAAAGCAGTGACAAAATGCATGAAAGCTAAAAATTTCAACCCAAACATATTCACACCTCTTTCACGCAGTGATAAAAGGACGATAACTGAAAAGAAAAAAGAAAAGAAAATAAAATAAAAATAATAAAGAAAAATTAGCTCCACCACCCAGAATTTAAACTTCACACATAAAGTATATGGTGGTTAAAGCAATTTTTATCACCTATGGGTATACAAATTGAAGATTAAGCACAAACAAGTGTCAAACATAAGAAAATCAATACAATTTACTTCAATTATGCACAAGTTCTTTTCTCAGCAATTTTCTATCAAGCTTAAAGGTGGCAAAAATAAAATATAAAATCATATCATCACATACCCATCCCTAAAAGCTAACTAGCACTCAAAACACATTCCATCAACATTTTTTACTGTAGATAGAACCCCAAAATTAAAATTTTCAACAAAGTATCATCACTTAATAAACACCCAAAGCATCAGTTCACCAAAATTTCAGCAAGTGAGAATCAAAGCTTAACAATGGTTGCCCAAAATATGCAAGAATAAGATTGAAGTTGAGAAATCATACCTGAGAAGAGAAATTTTCGAAAATAAGGAGTGAAGAAGAAAGAAGATAATCAGAATCGCAATCTCACACAAGAAAAACCCCCAAACCGCCGTTCTACAGTGGCACACGGTGGCTACCGACAGACTTGACGACGGTGAACGGCCAGAAATAATGGTGGTTGGCCGAGTTTGGTTTACAATGGGGAAAGGGGAAAGAAAAATGGAGAAAAGAGAGAGAATGACAGTGAATGGGAATGGCTCTTAACGACAGCGAACGGACTGGCGGTGGGCTGCGTGTGGTGAGAAACGGCGGCAGACGGGGAGAGAGGGTGGAGCTAGGGCTTGGCCATGGGGTTGACAGGTGGAACAGATGAAGAAGAGAACAAGGGGATCGAAGGCGAAGAAGATGATGCGATGCGTACGTTTTGGGGTTCAAATTCATTTAGGTACCTTTTCATTTTTTTTATTCTAATAATAATACAAATAAAACTTGTTTTTTTTAATGTTTTAATAAAAAAAACTGCTAAAGGTCTATTTTGATCCTCAATGTTTGCATGAAGTTTAATGTTGGTCCTCAAAGTTTTTTCTTTCGGTCGATTTTGGTCCTCGAGCATAACACCGTTAACTTTTTGCCGTTAAATGATGACGTGGCATGCTTATATGGCACACCCTTTCTCCTACATGTAATATTTTAATGACGTGGCATGACACATCACTGCCACGTCACCCCAGATTGCCACAATATCATCTTCTCTCCTTCATCAGCATCATTATCATCATCATCTGGGGTGACGTGGCAGTGATGTGTCATGCCACGTCATTAAAATATGACATGTAGGAGAGATAATGTGCCATATAAGCATGCCACATTATTATTTAATACCAAAAAGTTAACGGTGTTACGTTCGAGGACCAAAATCTACCAAAAAAAAAACTTTGAGGACCAACATTAAACTTTTGAAACATAGAGGACCAACATTAAACTTCATGCAAACATTGAGAATGAAAATAATACTTTAGCCTAAAAAACACAAACATATATTTATAAATATATTTTACTAATTTAAAAATAATAAATTTTTTTTACTAATTTATTTTTATAATATTAATAATAAATAATATTAAATATTTTTTAAAATTTTTTTAATAATAATAAAACTCTTTTTTTTATTTAGTAATATTAAAAAAATTTCTTTACTAATTTAATAATAATAAAAAAATAGTTCTTTTTTACTAATTAAAAAAGATTATAACATTAATAATAAATATTATTAAATTTATTAATAATAATAAAACTCTCTTTTTTTTTGAATTAATAATAATAATAAAACTTTTTTTTTGAATAATAAATACACCTACATAAAATAAAGCAAAAGAAAAATGCAAATGGTGGAGATGAGGCAAAGGGCATGCGCTGCAACACATAGATCTATGTGCTGCAGCCCTTGCTCTCTGCCTTCAACCACTTTTCACGCACAGGTCATGCCCATTTAACAACATTTCACTTTCAATTAGCTCAATTTTACTGAAAGTAATACCTCCAACCTCAATTTTACCACAAAAGCATTGCTGAGATGCCTCATTTTCTTTCTCAATTAAGTGCTTTCATCCTCTTGCCTTTTTGCTATTGTTCTTTCAGTATCAACTGCCTCTTTCCCTATGAGGAAAACCAGAAAAAAAAAATCACAATAAACTACAATCCTAAAATAAAATAAACAACATAAAAAAAACTTTAATTTAAAAATGATGACTCAAGGTATATTGGGTTGCCTCCCAAGTAGCGCTAAGTTTAAAGTCTTCAGCCAGACTTAGTTCCTTTCAGTGTTCTTCATGGTGGCTCAAAAATAACTACGGAGTTTGCCCTTTCAAAGTCTCCTCCCAGTAGTGCTTAAGTCTTTGCCCATTGGTTAGGAAGACATTGCCGGTTTTCTCATCCTTAACTTCGACCGCTCCATGAGGGGCGACCTTAGTCACCAAGAATCGTCCCGACCATCGAGACTTAAGTTTTCCTGGAAAGAGCTTCAATCTAGAGCTGTAGAGCAACACTTGTTGGCCCGATTTGAACTCTCGCTTTTGTATATGCTCGTCATGCCATCGCTTAGTCTTTTCTTTGTATACCCGAGCATTTTCATAGGCAGAAAGTCTAAGTTCTTCCATTTCATTCAATTGCAAAGCTCTTCTCTCACCAGCTTCTTTCATGTCAAAGTTTAGCTTCTTAATGGCCCAATAGGCGCTACGTTCTAACTCAAGAGGGAGGTGGCAAGCCTTACCAAATACCAACCTGTATGGAGACATGCCGATTGGTGTCTTGTATGCAGTGCGGTAAGCCCATAAAGCATCATCAAGTCGCTGTGACCAATCTTTTCTTGTTGGGCAAACCATTTTCTCCAGAATTCTCTTGATTTCCCGATTGGAAATCTCCACTTGACCACTAGTTTGAGGATGTTAACTAGTGGCAACCTTGTGCTTAACATCATACTTGGAGAGAAGGGCATTGAACCACTTATTACAAAAATGAGTGGCCTCATCACTAATAATAACCCGAGGAGTACCAAACCGAGTGAAAATGTTCTTTTTCAGAAATTTCACTACCACCTTTGCATCATTGGTGGGAAGAGCAACTGCCTCAACCCGCTTGGAGACATAGTCCACAGCCACCAAAATGTATTGATTGCCATAAGAAGAGACAAACGGTCCCATGGAATCCTTCCCCCAAACATCAAATAATTCAACTTCTAAAATACCGTTTAGAGGCATCTCATGTCTTCTAGAAATATTTCCAGTTCTCTGGCATCTATCACACTTAGCAACAAATGAAAGAACATCTTTAAACAAAGAAGGCCAATAAAATCCAGATTGGAGGACCTTTGCAGCAGTCCTATTACCTCGAAAATAACCACCGTAAGGTGAAGAATGACACTGCTTCAGAATGTCTTCAATCTCAGATTCAGGAACACTTTTTCTTATCAACTGATCAGCACAATGCTTGAATAGAAATTGTTCATCCCATATATAGAATTTTGCATCATGCAAGAATCTCTTCTTTTGCTATGAAGATAAGTAAGAAGGCATCAAACCACTAGCCACAAAATTAGCAAAGTCAGCATACCAAGGACCTTCTATTTGATCCACCCCAAAGAGCTGCTCATCTGGGAAATTCCCATTGATCAATGGTTGCTTTTTCGCTGATTCCTTGGTTTCTAATCAGGACAAATGGTCAGCTACTTGATTTTCACTACCCTTCTTGTCTCTAATCTCAAGATCAAATTCTTGGAGTAGTAGCACCCATCTGATAAGTCGTGGCTTTGCATCTTTTTTCTCCACCAAGTACTTGATGGTCGAGTGATCAGTAAAGACAATAACCTTTGTTCCCACCAAATATGATCGAAACTTGTCAAAAGGAAACACTACAGCAAGAAGTTCTATCTCAGTAGTGGTGTAATTCAGCTGAAGTTCTATCTTTCCTTTGTCCCAAAATCGCGCCCACGGCATAGTCAATAGCGTCACACATGAGCTCGAAAGGAAGCTCCCAGTCAGGCACAGTTATGATTGGTGCAGAAACCAACCTCTTTTTCAACTCTAGAAATGCCTTCATACAATCATCAGTGAAATTGATGACAATATCCTTCTCAAGCAAACTACACAAAGGCTTAGCAATTTCAGAGAAATCTTTGATGAACCGACGATAGAAACCGGCGTGGCCCAAGAAGCTTCTAATTCCTTTCACAGAAGAGGGAGTAGGGAGATTTTCAATGGTAGAGATTTTAGCTTCATCTACCTCAATTCCTCTATGTGAAATTCTATGCCCAAGAACAATTCCTTCTTTTACCACGAAGTGGCATTTTTCCCAATTAAGAACCAGATTAATTTCTTTGCATCTTTGAAGTACTTTAGCAAGATTTTGGAGGCAAGTGTCAAAGGATCTCCCAAAGACGGAGAAATCATCCAGGGACACCTCCAAGAATTCTTCAACCATGCTAGAGAAAATAGACATCATCCACCTTTAGAAAGTAGTGGGAGCATTGCATAACCCAAAGGGCATTCTTCAAAAAGCAAATGTGCCGTACGTGCACGTGAATGTTGTCTTCTCTTGATCTTCAGGTGCAATGGCTATCTGATTATAACCTGAATAGCCATATAAGAAACAACAGAAATCTTGCCCGGCTAGTCTATCAAGCATCTGATCAATGAAAGGCAAAGGGAAATGGTCTTTCCTGGTTGCCTTATTCAGCTTCCTGTAGTCCATGCAAAATCTCCACCCAGTAACTGCTCGAGTAGGAATCAGTTCATTGTTTTCATTAGCTACCACAGTCATACCACCCTTCTTGGGCACACATTACACTGGACTTACCCAAGAGCTGTCAAAAATAGGATAAATGATTCCGACGTCAAGCCATTTTATGATCTCTTTCTTCACCACTTCTTTCATAATTGGATTCAAACGTCCTTGATGCTCAATACTCGACTTGCTTCCATCTTCCATGAGTATCTTGTGCATACAAAAAGAAGGACTAATGCCCTTAATATCTGCAATTGTCTATCCAATTGCCTTCTTGTGGTCTCTCAAGAGTCGAAGCTATTTCTCTTCTTGCACTTGACTAAGAGATTCAGAAATAATGACAGGCAATGTAGAAGACGCCCCCAAATAAGCATATTTGAGATGAGGTGGAAGTGGTTTGAGCTCTAACTGAGGTGGTTCTTCAATAGAAGGTTTAGCAAAAGGCCATGGTGCAGAAGAAAGATCAAGATCCTCAAATCTCCTATTAGGCTTAGATAATTGCACAGAAGACTCTAGCATTTTCACATAATCACAAATATCCTCTTCATCATGCTCAAGTATAGACATAATAGCAGCTTCTAAAGGATCAACAGGATGAGATTTAATCATTACCTCCCTTACTGTTGAGTCTATGGAGGATTCTATCACATTGAATCTAAAGCACTAATCGGGTTCACCAGGAAGTTTCATTGCTTTAAAGACATTTAAGGTAACTTCCTCATCTTGTACCGTCATCTTCAACTCTCCCTTCTGAACATCAATAATGGTCCTGCCTGTAGCTAAGAAAGGTCTCCCCAGAATAATGGGCACCTCTCTATCTTCTTCATAATCAAGTACAATAAAAATCTGCAGGAAAGATGAATTTATCCACCTGGACTAAAACATCTTCAATCACAACACGTGGATAAGCTATAGAACGGTCGGCTAGTTGAAGCATCACAGTTGTAGGGCTAGGCTCTCCTAATCCCAACTTCTTGAACACAGAAAGAGGCATTAAATTGATACTTGGCCCTAAATCACATAGGGCCTTACCAGTGAACTGTTCACCTATTGTGCATGGAATGGTAAAACTCCCTGGATCCTTGAGCTTAGGAGGAAGCTTGTTTTGCAATATGGCACTGCACTCCTCAGTGAGAGCTACTGTCTCAGAATTAGTTAATCGCCTCTTCTTGGATAGGATGTCCTTCATGAATTTGACATAAGAAGGCATTTGCTCAAGAGCCTCAGCAAAAGGGATGTTGATATGCAACTTCTTAAAGATATCTAGGAATTTATTGAATTGCTAATCAGTCTTTCGCTTTAACAGTCTTTGAGGAAATGGAGGTGCCGGTCTAGACTGCACAGTTACTTTCTCAATGTCTTCCTCAAGTGGTTTCTCATCTTGATTCACAATCACAGCTGGTTCAACATCTTTATTTTTCTCATACTCAGCTGTCTTAGGATTGCCCTCAAGCACAGTACCACTTCTCAAAGAAATAGCCTTGCACTGCTCTTTACCTTCCCCCTAGGATTAGTTTCAGTATCACTAGGAAGGGTGCCTTACTGTCTATTATTCAAAGCAGTTGCCAACTAACCCATTTGAGTCTCAAGAATTCTCAAAGATGATGCCTGGCTTAGGATGAATGCAGTTTGATTTTGAATAATTGCATTTGACTTTGCATGAAGGCCTCATTCTTGGACATGTAGGACATCATCATCTATTCCAAGGATGGCTTCTTCTCAGCAGGTGGAGGAGGTGCTCTGGCTTGTTGATTGAAACCCCCAATATTAAATCCAGGTGGATTGGTGGGACGTGAAGATGAAGACGGTCCAGCACCTTGATTTTGACTCCAAGAGAAATTGGGATGATTTCTCCACCTCGAATTATAAGTGTTGGAGTAAGGATTATTAGCATTCCTGTTCGCCAAATACTGAACGCTCTCCAAGACAAGAGGACATTGCTCTGGAGTGTGAATTTCTCCATAATTCTCACAATATTGAACAAAAGGGCTCACAGTTTTAACTGCTCCCTGAATACCCAAAGACTTAACCTCTTTAGTCAAAGCAGCAATTTGAGAAGATAGGGATGCAAACATATCAGAGTCTTGTACTCCAGAAACTCTTGCATGCACGTGTTTGTCCGAGTGCTATTGATGATTGTTAGATGACATTGTCTCTAACAAAGTGTAAGCAGCATCAACTGGTTTGGACATTAGAGCCCCACCAGCTGTAACATCAATAGACGTTCTGATCTCAGAAGATAACCCATTGTAGAATGTTTGCACTTGAAGCCATTTTGGTAGCCCATGATGTGGACATTTTCTCAATAATTCCTTGAATCTTTCCCAAGCTTCATAGAGACTTTCATTGTCCAAAAGCACAAAAGACGTTATATCATTTGTCATCTTGGCAGTTTTCCCAGGTGGAAAATACTTAGTAAGAAATTGTTGGGCCAACTCTTCCCATGTAGAGATCGACCCCTCTGGTAAAGATTGTAGCCAAACATTTGCCTTATCCCTTAATGAGAAGGGAAATAGCCTCAGACGAATGGCATCATCAGAAACACCATTGTGCTTGAAAGTATCACAGATCTCCAGAAAATTAAGGATTTGGTTGTTGGGGTCTTCAATAGGTGAACCCCCAAACTGCCCATTAGCTTGCAAAAGTTGGATAGTAACCGGCTTGATTTCAAAATTATTTGCTTGAATAGATGGCCTCCGGATACTATGTTGTAACCCGTCAAGTTTCGGGGTTGCATAGTCAGAAACATTGCGGTTGTTATGCTCAGCCATTTCAGCTTCTTCAGAATGAGTGCTCTCTGGTGAAGATGGAGAAATAGGACTTCTAACCAGAGAATGAGAGATAGCACGCCCTCTCCTTTTCCTTCCACGCACAGGAGGTGGTGAAGTTTCAACAACTCTCTTCTTAAGTAACCTAAGCCACAGGGAACATAGCTAAAACAAATTAAGTACTAATGCATTCATAAGTAACCTAAGCCAAGCAACCGAAATTTAGTGTTTTAATTAAAAAAAAGGGAACAACGCAATTAGCAAATTAATGCGAAAATAACTCAAGAGTGTAAATGAAATTAAAAGCTCTTGGGATTGTAGTTACACCTAGCACTTCACTTATGGAATTTTACCCTTTTTCACTACTTAAATCAATGATTTGGTGTTAGTCTTAGCGCTACTTTCATTATATGAATCTTCCAATCCTATATAAATTCTACCTCTCAAATCTAACTCATCATATGCCTATGGAAGTATAAATTTAAGAGATGCATTAAATTCATGCCAATTTTGACTCCTCAAGGCCCTTACGTATATGCCTATCCTTTGGGCTAATCAAGTTAATCAAGCACAATCAACATAGAACAAGAGGTATTCAACGCAAGCACTAAATTTAGGAGTCCTCATCCAAGGAAACCCCAAATCCTCTAATTTCCCTAAGTAGTGGCCAAACAACTAGAGTTCATCAAGCACAAAGTTGAATAAACACCAAAATGCATTAAATCAAGTAATCAAAGTAGCAAATCCATAAGTTTACATACTAGGGTACCACAACCCTAAGATAAGAAATGCCTAGCCGATCATATTCAAGGAAATTACAAGCTTAAAAGCAGAAAAATCAGTAAACATCAAAGCAAAGAGAACAAGAGAAGAAAACTCTTGTGTCCAAGACTCCAATCCACTCCTTCTTCACTTGAATCCACTTGAGACAACTTGAAGCTTGAGTTTTCCTTCCTATTTTCGCACCTCTCCAGCTCCTATACTCTCAAAATGGCTGAAATTCCCTCGAACCCTAAGTGTAAAAGCATTTAAAACAACAAGAAAATCTGGTTCCGAAAATGCCCCTGTGACGTTGTGCTGCAGCACATCGATTATGTGCTGCAGCGCATGCTCTTTGATCTGCTTGGGCTGCAGCACATGGGCCTGTGCTGCAGCACACTGCTTTTGTCTCTTTGTACAGCCCATATGCTGCAGCACACTGGTTTGTGCTGTAGCACACTTCCTTTGCTTGCTTCCCTTGATGCTTTACTTTCAAATGTGCCCCAACTTGAAATATTCTTCTTCAAAATGGCCCTAAGAGCAAAAGTGAAATACAAATAAGTCCCTAAACTCCATGAAATTCAACAAAACAGTCACAAATAAAAACAACACAATCTAAAATGACATTAATTAACATTTACAATCCTAAGCACATAAAAACACTCTAAAATGCAATTAATTGTGGCTTAACGATAATGAAAATCTCCTAAAATCCATGAAACACTAGCCTAAATAACTCAATTTCATAAAGTTATCAGAAACTTGATATTTATCAGTTTTCGCCCATAAGTGTTTCGAAAACTTGATTTTCTTGTTAATCAGTTTTCGTCGATAAGTGTTTTAATAACTTGATATTCATCAGTTTTTACCGGTGAGTGTTTCGGAAGCTTGATATTCATCAGTTTTCACCGATGAGTGTTTCGAAAACTTGATTTTCTTGTTAATAAATTTTCGCAGATGAGTGTTTCGAAAACTTGATATTCATCAGTTTTTGCCGGTTAGTGTTTCAAAAAATTGATATTCATCTGTTTTCGCCAATGAGTGTTTCGAAAACTTGATTTTCTTGTTAATCAATTTTTACCATTGAGTATTTCGAAAACTTGATATTCATCGGTTTTCGTCGGTGAGTGTTTAGAAAACCTAATATTCAGCAGTTTCTGATAACCACTGTTTAGAAAACATTATTTTTTTGTTAAGCAATTTTTCCCGATGAGTGTTTCAAAAATATGATATTCATCAATTTTCTCCGATTAGTGTTTCGAAAACTTGATTTCTTGTTAATTAGTTTTCGCCGGGAAGTGTTTCGAAAACTTGATATTCATCAGTTTTCACCACTTAGTGTTTCGAAAACTTGATTTTCTTGTTAATCAGTTTTCGCTAATGAGTGTTCCGAAAACTTGATATTCATTCGTTTTCGCCGGTGAGTGTTTCGAAAACTTGATATTCATCATTTTTCGCCAAAGAGTGTTTCAAAAAACTGAAATTCTTGTTAATCAGTGTTCGTCGATGAGTGTTTCCAAAACTTGATATTCATCAGTTTTCGTCAGTGAGTGTTTCTGAAACATGATATTCATCAGTTTTAGCCAATGAGTGTTTCGAAAACATGATTTTCTTGTTAATCAGTTTTCGTGGTCAGTATTTCAAAAACTTGATATTCATCAGTGTTCGCCAATGAGTGTTTCGAAAACTTGATATTAATTAGTTTTCCCCAATGAGTGTTTCAAAAACTTTATATTCATCAGTTTTCGCCAATGAGTGTTTCGAAAACTTGATTTTCTTGTTAATCAGTTTTCACCGATGAGTGTTTCGAAAACTTGATATTCATCAGTCTTTGCCGGTGAGTGTTTCGAAAACTTAATATTCATCAGTTTTCGCCGGTGAGTATTTCGAAAACTTGATATTTATCAGTTTGCGCCAATGAGTGTTTCGGCAATTTGATTTTCTTATTAATTAGTTTTCGCTAATGAGTGTTTCGAAAACTTGATATTGAACAGTTTTCGCCGGTGAGTGTTTCGAGAACTTGATATTCATCAGTTTTGGCAAATGAGTATTTCGAAAATTTGACTTTCTTGTTATTCAGTAGTCGCCGATGAGTGTTTCGAAAACTTGATATTCATAAATTTTCGAGGTGAGTGTTTCGAAAACTTGACATTCATCAGTTTTCGCCAATCAGTGCTTCAAATACATGATTCTCTTGTTAATCAGTTTTCGCCGATCAGTGTTTCGAAAACTTGATATTCATCAATTTTCACCGATTAGTTTTTTCGAAAACGTTATATTCATCAGTTTTCGCCAATGAGTGTTTTGAAAACTTGATTTTCTTCTTGATCAGTTTTCGCCGATCAGTGTTTCAAAAACTAGATATTCATTAGTTTACGTCGATGAGAGTTTCGAAAACTTGATATTGACAAGTTTTTGTCGTTGAGTGTTTCGAAAACATGATATTCATCAGGCTTTGCGAATGAGTGTTTCGAAAACATGATTTTCTTGTTAATCAGATTTCGCCGAAGAGTGTTACGAAAACTTGATTTTCCTGTTAATAAGTTGATATTCATCAGTTTTCACGGATGATTGTTTCGACAATTTGATTTTCTTGTTTTTCAATTTTCGCCAGTGAGTGTTTCGAAAACTTGATATTCATTAGTTTTCGCCAATGAGTGTTTTGAAAACTTGATTTTCTTGTTAAACAGTTTTCCTTGAAGAGTGTTTCGAAAACTTGATATACATCAGTTTTTGTCGATTAGTGTTCCGGAAACTTGATATTCAATAGTTTTCGCAAATGAGTGTTTCAAAAACTTTATTTTCTTGTTATTCAATTTTCGCCAATGACTGTTTCGAAAACATGATTTTCTAGTTATTCATTATACTCCAATGAGTGTTTCAAAAACTTGATATTCATCAGTTTTTGCCAGTGAGTGTTTCAAAAACTAGATATTCATCAGTTTTCACCAATGAGTGTTTCGAAAACTTGATTTTTTTGTCCATCTGTTTTCGTCGATGAGTATTTTGAAAACTTGATATTCATCTGTTTTTGCCGGTGTGTGTTTTGAAAACATGATATTCCTTAGTTTTTGCCGGTGAGTGTTTCGAAAACACGATATTCATCCGTTTTCGCCAATGAGTGTTTCAAAAACTTAATTTTCTTGTTAATCAGTTTTCGCCGACGAGTGTTTCGAACACTAGATATTCATTAGTTTTCGCCAACGAGTGTCTCGGAAACTTGATATTCATCAGTTTTCCCCAATGAGTGTTTCGAAAACTTGATTTACTTGTTAATCAGTTTTCGCCAGTGAGTGATTCGAAAACTTGAAATTCATCAGTTTTTTCCAGTGCGTGTTTCGAAAGCATGATTTTCTTGTTTATTAATTTTCGCCGATCAGTGTTTCGAAAACTTGACTTTCTTGTTAATTACTTTTCGTCGGTGAGTGTTTTGAAAACTTGATATTCATCAGTTTTCGCCGGTGAGTGTTTCGAAAACTTTATATTCATCAGTTTTCGCCAATGAGTGTTTCGAAAACTTGATTTTCTTGTTAATTAGTTTTTGCCGCCAATGAGTGTTTCAAAAACTTGATTATCTTGTTAATCAGTTTTCGTCGATAAGTGTTTCGAAAATTTGATATTCATCAGTTTTCACCAATGAGTGTTTCGAAAACTTGATTTTCTTTTTAATCAATTTTCGCCGATGTTTTGAAAACCTGATATTCATTCATTTTCGCCGGTGAGTGTTTCGAAAACTATTCATCAGTTTTCGCCAATGAGTGTTTAGAAAACTTGATTTTCTTGTTAATCAGTTTTCGCCAGTGAGTGTTTCGAGAACTTGATATTCATCAGTTTTCGCCAATGAGTGTTTCAAAAA
Source organism: Senna tora (assembly GCA_014851425.1). Classification (NCBI taxonomy): domain Eukaryota; kingdom Viridiplantae; phylum Streptophyta; class Magnoliopsida; order Fabales; family Fabaceae; genus Senna; species Senna tora. The sequence goes on along the minus strand of JAAIUW010000055.1, from coordinate 96,207 downwards.
CTTGATATTCATCCATTTTCACCAATGAGTGTTTCGAAAACTTGATTTTTTTGTCCATCTGTTTTCGTCGATGAGTATTTTGAAAACTTGATATTCATCTGTTTTTGCCGGTGTGTGTTTTGAAAACATGATATTCCTTAGTTTTTGCCGGTGAGTGTTTCGAAAACACGATATTCATCCGTTTTCGCCAATGAGTGTTTCAAAAACTTAATTTTCTTGTTAATCAGTTTTCGCCGACGAGTGTTTCGAACACTAGATATTCATTAGTTTTCGCCAACGAGTGTCTCGGAAACTTGATATTCATCAGTTTTCCCCAATGAGTGTTTCGAAAACTTGATTTACTTGTTAATCAGTTTTCGCCAGTGAGTGATTCGAAAACTTGAAATTCATCAGTTTTTTCCAGTGCGTGTTTCGAAAGCATGATTTTCTTGTTTATTAATTTTCGCCGATCAGTGTTTCGAAAACTTGACTTTCTTGTTAATTACTTTTCGTCGGTGAGTGTTTTGAAAACTTTATATTCATCAGTTTTCGCCGGTGAGTGTTTAGAAAACTTTATATTCATCAGTTTTCCGCCAATGAGTGTTTCGAAAACTTGATTTTCTTGTTTATCAGTTTTCGCCGCCAATGAGTGTTTCGAAAACTTGATTTTCTTGTTAATCAGTTTTCGTCGGTAAGTGTTTCGAAAATTTGATATTCATCAGTTTTCACCACTGAGTGTTTCAAAAACTTGATTTTCTTTTAATCAATTTTCGCCGATGTTTTGAAAACCTGATATTCATTCATTTTCCGCCGGTGAGTGTTTCGAAACTATTCATCAGTTTTCGCCAATGAGTGTTTCGAAATCTTGATTTTCTTATTAATCAGTTTTCGTCAATGAGTGTTTCGAGAACTTCATATTCATCAGTTTTCGCCAATGAGTGTTTCAAAAACTTGATATTCATCCATTTTCGCCGGTGAGTGTTTCGGGAACTTGATATTCATCAGTTTTCTCCAATGATTGTTTCGAAAACTTGAATTTCTTGTTAATCAGTTTTCGCTGATGAGTGTTTCGAAAACTTGTTATTCATCAGTTTTCGCCGGTGAGTGTTTCAAAAACTTGATATTCATCAATTTTCGCCAATGAATGTTTCGAAAACTTGATTTTCTCGTTAATCAATTTTCGACGATGAATGATTCAAAAACTTGATACTGATCAGTTTCCTCCGGTGAGTGTTTCGACAACTTGATATTCATCAGTTTGCGCCAATGAGTGTTTCGAAAAATTGATTTTCTTGTTAATCTGTTTTCGCCAATGACTGTTTGAAAAACTTGATGTTGATAAGTTTTCGTCGATTAGTGTTTCGGAAACATGATATTCATCAGTTTTTGCCAATGAGTGGTTCGAAAACATGATTTTCTTGTTAATCATTTTTTGCTGGTGAGTGTTTCAAAAACTTGATTTTCTTGTTAATAAGTTGATATTCATCAAATTTCACCGATGAGTGTTTCGCAAACTTGATATTCATCAGTTTGCGTCAACGAGTGTTTTGACAACTTGATTTTCTTGTTAATAAGTTTTCGCCAATGACAGTATTGAAAACTTGATATTGATCAGTTTTCGCCAATCAGTGTTTCGAAAATTTGATTTTCTTGTTAATCAGTTTTTGCCGGTGAGTGCTTCGAAAACTTGATATTCATCAATTTTCGCCGGTGAGTGTTTCGAAAACTTGATATTCATCCGTTTGCGCCAATGAGTATTTCGAAAACTTGATTTTCTTGTTAATCAGTTTTTACCAGTGAGTGTTTCAAAAACTTGATATTCAACAGTTTTCGGCAATGAGTTTTTCGAAAACTTGATTTTCTTGTTAATCAGTTTTTACCGAAGAGTGTTTTGAAAACTTGATATTCATAATTTTTCGCCGATTAGCATTTCGGAAACTTGATATTTATCAGTTTTCGCCCATGAGTGTTTCGAAAACTTGATTTTCTTGTTAATCAGTTTTCGCCGATGAGTGTTTCGAAAACTTCATATTCATCAGTTTTCGCCAGTGAGTGTTTCGAAAACTTTATATTCATCAGTTTTCGCCAATGAGTGTTCCGAAAACTTGATTTTCTTGTTAATCAGTTTTCGCCGATGAGTGTTTCGAAAACTTGATATGCATCAGTTTTCGGAGATTAGTGTTTCGAAAACTTGATATTTATCAGTTTTCGCGCATGAGTGTTTCGAAAGCTTGATTTTCTTGTAAATCAGTTTTCGCAGACGAGTGTTTCGAAAACTTGATGTTCATCTGTTTTCACCGGTGAGTGTTTCGAAAACATGATATTCATCAGTTTTCGCCAATGAGCGTTTTGAAAAACTTGATTTTCTTGTTAATCAGTTTTCGCCGATGAGTGTTACGAAAACTTGATATTCATCAGTTTTTGCCGGTGAGTGTTTCGGAAACTTAATATTCATCAGTTTTTGCCAATGACTGTATCGAAAACTTAGTTTTATTGTTAATCAGTTTTCACCCATCAGTGTTTCGAAACCTTGAGATTCATTAGTTTTCGCCGATTAGTGTTTCGGAAAAGTTATATTCATCAGTTTTTGCGATTGAGTGTTTCGAAAACTTGATTTTCTTGTTAATCAGTTTTCGCCGATGAGTGTTTTGAAAACTTGATATTCATCAGTTTTCGCTGGTTTGTGTTTAGAAAGTTTGATATTCATCAGTTTTCGCCAGTGACTGTTTCGAAAACTTGGATTTTCTTGTTAATCAGTTTTCGTCGATGAGTGTTTCGAAAACTTGATATTCATCAGTTTTCGCCGATTAGTGTTTCGGAAACTTGATATTCATCAGTTTTCGCCATTGAGTATTTCGAAAACTTGATTTTCTTGTTAATCAGTTTACGCCGTTGAGTGTTTCGAAAACTTGGTATTCATCAGTTTTCACCGGTGAGTGTTTAGAAAACTTTATATTCATCAGTTTTCGCCAGTGAGTGTTTCGAAAACTTGATATTCATCAATTTTCGCCTATTAGAGTTTCGGAAACATGATATTCATCAGTTTTTGCGAATGATTGTTTGGAAAACATGATTTTCTTGTTAATCAGATTTCGCCGGAGAGTGTTACGAAAACTTGATTTTCCTGTTAATAAGTTGATATTCATCAGTTTTCGCCGATTACATTTTTGAAAACATGATATTTATCGGTTTTAGCCAATGAGTGTTTCGTATTCTTGATTTTCTTGTTAACCAGTTTTCCCCGACGAGTGTTTTGAAAACTTGATATTCATCAGTTTTCGCTGGTGAGTGTTTCGAAGACTTGATATTCATCAGTTTTCACCAATGAGTGTTTCGATAATTTGATTTTCTTGTTACTCAGTTTTCAACGATGAATGTTTCAAAAGCTTGATATTCATCTATTTTTGCCGGTGAGTGTTTCGAAAACTTGATATTCATTAGTTTTCGCCAATGAGTGTTTCGAAAACTTGATTTTCTTGTTAATCAGTTTTCGCCGAAGAGTGTTTTGAAAACTTGATGTACAACAGTTTTTGCCGATTAGTGTTCGGGAAACTTGATATTCAATAGTTTTCGCCAATGAGTGTTTCAAAAACTTGAGTTTCTTGTTAATCAGTTTTCGCCAATGAGTGTTTCGAAAACTTGATTTTCTTGTTATTCATTTTTGTTCAATGAGTGTTTCGAAAACATGATATTCATCAGTCTTTGCCGGTGAGTATGTCGAGAACTATATATTCATCAGTTTTCACCAATGAGTGTTTCGAAAACTTGATATTTTTGTCCATCTGTTTTCGCCGGTGAGTGTTTCGAAAACCTGATATTCATCAGTTTTCGCCGGCGAGTGTTTCAAAAAAATGATATTCATCCATTTTCGACAATGAGTATTTCCAACACTAGATTTTCTTATTAATCAGTTTTCTCCGACGAGTGTTTCAAAAACTACATTTTCATTAGTATTCGCGAACTAGTGTGTTGGAAACTTGAAATTCATCTGTTTTCGCGAGTGAGTGTTTCGAAAATTTGATTTTCTTGTTAATTAGTTTTTGCCGGTGAGTGATTCGAAAACATGATATTCTTCAGTTTTCGCTAGTGAGTGTTTCGAAAATATGATTTTCTTGTTTATCAATTTTCGGCTATGAGTGTTTCGAAAACATGACTTTCTTGTTAATTAGTTTTCGTCGGTGAGTGTTTAGAAAACTTTATATTCATCAGTTTTCGCCAATGATTGTTTCGAAATCTTTATGTTCTTGTTAATCAGTTTTTGCCGATGAGTGTTTCGAGAACTTGATATTCATCAGTTTTCGCCGAGGAGTGTTTCAAAAACTACATATTCATCAATTTTCGCCAATAAGTGTTTCGAAAACTTGATACTCTTGTTAATCAGTTTTCGCCGATGAGTGTTTCGAAAACGTGATATTCATCAGTTTTCGCCAATGAGTGTTTCGAAAACTTGATTTTCTTGTTAATCAGTTCTCGCCGATGAGTGTTTTGAAAACTTGATATTCATTTATTTTCGCCGATGAGTGTTTCGGAAACTTGATATTCATCAGTTTTCGCCAATGAGTTTTTCGAAAACTTGATTTTCTTGTTAATCAGTTTTCGCTGGTGAGTGTTTGAAAAACTTGATATTCATCAGTTTTCGCCAATGGGTGTTACCAAAACTTGATATTCATCAATTTTCACCGGTGAGTGTTTCGAGAACTTAATACTCATCAGTTATCTCCAATGAGTGTTTCAAAAACTTTAATTTCTTGTTAATCAGTTTTCGCCGATGAGTGTTTCGAAAACTTCATATTCATCAGTTTTCACCGGGGAGTGTTTAGAAAACTTTATATTCATCAATTTTCGCCAGTGAGTGTTTCAAAAACTTGATTTTCTTGTTGATCAGTTTTCGCCGAAGAGTGTTTCAAAAACTTGATATTCATCAGTTTTCGGCGATTAGTGTTTCGGAAACTTGATATTTATCAGTTTTCGCCGATGAGTGTTTCGAAAACTTGATATTCATCAGTTTTCGCCGGTGAGCGTTTCGAAAACTTCATGTTCATCAGTTTTCGCCAATTAGTTTTTCGAAAACTTAATTTTCTTGCTAATCAGTTTTTGCCGGTGAGTGTTTCGAAAACTTGATATTCATCAGTTTTCGTCGTTGAGTGTTTCGAAAACATGATATTCATCAATTTTGGCCAATGAGTGTTTCGAAAACATGATTTTGTTGTTAATCATATTTCGCCGATGAGTGTTTTGTAAACTTGATATTCATCAGTTTTCGCCGTTTACTATTTCGGAAACTTGATATTCATCAGTTTTCGCCATTCAGTGATTCGAAAACTTGATTTTCCTGTTAATAAGTTGATATTCATCAGTTGTCGCCGGTGAGTGTTTCGAAAACTAGATTTTCTTGTTAATCAGTTTTCGCCAATGAGTGTTTTGAAAACTTGATATTCATCAATTTTCGCCGGTGAGTGTTTCGGAAACTTGATATTCATCAATTTTCGCCGCTGAGTGTTTCGATAATTTGATTTTCTTGTCAAGCAGTTTTCGCCGATAAGTGTTTCAGAAACTTGTTATTCATCAGTTTTCGCCATTGAGTATTTCGAAAACTTGATACTCATCTGTTTTCGCCGATTAGTGTTTCGAAAACTTGATATTCATCAGTTTTCGCCGATTAGTGTTTCAAAAACTTGATATTCATCATGTTTCACCGATGAGTGTTTCAAAAACTTAATATTGATTTGTTTTCGCCGGTTAGTGTGTCGAATACTTGATATTCATCAGTTTTCGCCAGTGAGTGTTTCGGAAACTTGATATTCATCAGTTTTCCTGGATGAGTGTTTCAAAAACTTGATATTCATCAGTTTTCCCCGATTAGTGTTTTGAAAACTTGATATTCATCAATTTTCGCTAATGAGTGTTTCAAAAACATGATTTTCTTGTTAATCAGTTTTCGCCGACGAGTGTTTCGAAAACTTGATATTCATCAGTTTTCGCCAGTGAGTGTTTCGAAATCTTCATATTCGTCCGTTTTCGCCAGTGAGTGTTTCGAAAACTTGATTTTCTTGTTAATCAATTTTCGCCGATGAGTGTTTCGAAAACATGATATTCTTAAGTTTTCGCCAATGAGTGGTTCGAAAACTTGATTTTCTTGTTATTCAATTTTCACCGATGAGTGTTTCGAAAACTTGATATTCATCAGTTTTCACTGGTGAGTGTTTTAAAAAATAGATATTCATCAGTTTTCACCAATGAGTATTTCAAAAACTTGATTTTCTTGTAAATTTGTTTTCGCCGGTGAGTGTTTCGAAAACTTGATATTTATCAGTTTTCGGCAATGAGGGTTTCAAAAATTTGATTTTCTTGTAAATTTGTTTTCACCAATGAGTGTTTCAAAAACTTTATATTCATCAGTTTTCTCCGATGACTATTTCGAAAACATGATAGTCATTAGTTTTCGCCAATGAGTGTTTCAAAAACTTGATTTTCTTGTTAATCTATTTTCGCCTATGATTGTTTCGGCAACTAGAAATTCATCACTTTTCGCCGATGAGTTTTTTGGAATATTGTTATTAATCAGTTTTCGGCAATGAGTGTTTCGAAAAATTGATTTTTTTGTTAATCAGTTTTCGTCGATGAGTGTTTCGAAAACTTGATATTCATCCGTTTTGGCCGATGAGTGTTTCAAAAACTTGATATTCATCAATTTTCGCCAATGGATGTTTCGAAAACATCATTTTGTTGATAAACAGTTTTCGCCGATGAGTGTTTCGAAAACATGATATTCATCAGTTTTCGCCGATTAGTGTTTCGAAACTTGATATCCATCAGTTTTCGCCAATGAGTGTTTCGAAAACTTGATTTTCTTTTTAATCAGTTCGCCGATGAGTGTTTCGAAAACTTGATATTCATCAGTTTTCGTCGGTGAGTGTTTCAGAAACTTGATATTCATTAGTTTTTGGCAATGGGTGTTTCGAAAACTTGATTTTCTTTTTTATCAGTTTTCGCCGGTGAGTATTTCGAAAACTTGATATTCATCTATTTTTGCTGGTGAGTGTTTTGAAAACTTGATATTCATCAGTTCTCGCCAATGAGTGTTTCGAAAACTTGATTTTCTTGTTAATCAGTTTTCGCCAATGTGTGTTTCGAAAACTTGATATTCATCAGTTTAGGCCGAATAGTGTTTTGGAAACTTCATATTCATTAGTTTTCGCCAAAGACTATTTCAATAACTTGATTCTCTTGTTTATCAGTTTTCGCCGATGACTGTTTCGAAAACTTGATATTCATCACTTTTCGCTGATTAGTGTTTCGGAAACTTGATATTCATCAATTTTCGGAATGAGTATTTCCAAAACTTGATTTTCTTGTTTATAAGTTTTTCGCCGATTAGTGTTTCAAAAATTTGATACTCATCAGTTTTCGCCGATGAGTGTTTCAAAAACTTGATATTCATCTGTTTTTGCCGGTGACTGTTTCGAAAACTTGATATTCACCAGTTTCCGCCAATGAGTGTTTCGAAAACTTGATTTTCATGTTAATCATTTTTGGCCGATGAGTGTTTCGAAAACTTGGTATTCATCAGTTTTTGCCGATTAGTGTTTCGGAATCTTGATATTCATCAGTTTTCGCCAATGACTGTTTCGAAAACTTGATTTTCTTGATAACTAGTTTTCGCGGATGAGTGTTCCGGAAGCTTGATATTTATCAGTTTTCGCCAAGGAGTGTTTCGAAAACTTGATTTTCTTGTTAGCTAGTTCGCTGATGAGTGTTTCGAGAACATGATATTCATCCGTTTTCGCCGGTGAGTGTTTCGGAAACATGATATTCATTAGTTTATGACAATAAGTGTCTCGAAAACATGATTTTCTTCTTCATCAGATCTCGCCGGTGAGTGTTTCAAAAACTTGATTTTCTTGTTAATCAGTTTTCGCCGATGAGTGTTTCGAAAACTTGATATTCATTAATTTTCGCCGGTGAGTGTTTCAGAAACTTGATATTCACTAGTTTTCGCCAATAAGTGTTTCGAAAACTTGATTTTCTTGTTAATCAGTTTTCACCGGTGAGTGTTTCGAAATTTTTATATTAATAAGTTTTCACCAGTGAGTGTTTCAAAAATATCATATTCATCAGTTTTCGCCAATAAGTGTTTCAAATACTTGATTTTCTTGTTAATTAGTTCGCTTAGAAGTGTTACGAGAACTTGATATTCATTAATTCTCACCGATGAGTGTTTGAAAAAAATGATATTCAACAGTTTTTGGCAATAAGTGTCTCGAAAACATGATTTTCTTGTTAATCAATTTTTGTCGGTGAGTGTTTCGAAAACTTGATATTCATCTGTTTTTGCTAGTGTGTGTTTTGAAAACTTGATATTCATCAATTTTCGCCAGTGAGTGTTTCGAAAACTTGATTTTCTTGTTAATCAGTTTTTGCCAATGAGTGTTTCGAGAACTTGATATTCATCAGTTTTGGCCGAATAGTGTTTTGGAAACTTGATATTCAATAGTTTTCGCCAATGACTGTTTCGAAAATTTGATTTTCTTGTTAATCAGTTTTCGCCGATGAGTGTTTCGAAAACTTGATATTCATCATTTTTCGCTGATTAGTGTTTCCAAAACTTGATTTTCTTGTTTATAAGTTTTCGCCGATGAGTGTTTTGGAAACTTGATATTCTTCAGTTTTCGCCAATGAGTGTTTTGAAAACTTGATTTTCTTGTTAATCAGTTTTCCCCAGTGAGGGTTTTGAAAACATGATATTCATCAGTTTTCGCCACTGAGTGTTTCGAAAACTTGATATTCATCAGTTTTCGCCGGTGAGTGTTTCGAAAACTTGATATTCATCAGTTTTCGCCAACGAGTGTTTCGAAAACATCATTTTCTTGTTGATCAGTTTTCGCCAGTGAGTGTTTTGAAAACTTGATATTCATCAGTTTTCACCGTATGGTGTTTTGCAAACTTGATATTCATTAGTTTTCGCCTATTATTGTTTCAGAAACATGATATTCATCAGTTTTCGCCAATGAGTGTTTCGAAAACTTGATATTGATCAGTTTCTGCCGATGAGTGTTTCAGAAACTTGATATTCATCAGTTTTCGCCAATTAGTGTTTCGAAAAATTGATTTTCTTCTTAATAAGTTTTCGTCGATGAGTGTTTCGAAAACTTGATATTCATCAGTTTTCGCCATTAAGTGTTTCGAAAACATGATTTTCTTGTTAATCAGTTTTTGCCGATGAGTGTTTCGATATTTGATATTCATCAGTTTTCGCATGTGAGTGTTTAGAAAACTTGATATTCATCAGTTTTCATCGGTGAGTGTTTGGAAAACTTGATTTTCTTGTTAATCAGTTTTCACCGATGAGTGTTTCAAAAACTTTATATTCATCAGTTTTCGCCGATTAGTTTTTCGGAAACTTGATATTCATCAGTTTTCGCAATGAGTGTTTCCAAAACTTGATTTTCTTGTTTATCATTTTTTGCCGATGAGTGTTTTGAAACCTTGATATTCATCAGTTTTCACCGGTCAGTGTTTCGGATACTTGATATTCATTAGTTTTTGCCAATGAGTGTTTCGAAAACTAAATCTTTTTGTTTATCAATTTTCGCCGATGAGTATTCCTAATACTTGATATTGCTTAGATTTCGCCGGTGAGTGTTTCAGAAACTTGATATTCATCCGTTTTCGCCAATGAGTGTTTCGAAATCTCGATTTTTTTGTTAATCAGTTTTCGACGATGAGTGTTTCGAAAACATCATATTCATTAGTTTTGCCGGTGAGTGTTTCGAAAACTTGACATTCTTCAGTTTTCGCCAATGAGTGTTTCGAAAACTTGATTTTCTTGTTAGTCATTTTTCAATGGTCAGTGTTTCGAAAACTTGATATTCATTAGTTTTCGCAAATGAGTGTTTCAAAAACTTGATTTTCTTCTTAATCAGTTTTCGCCGATGAGTGTTTCGAAAACTTTTTTTTCATTAGTTTTCGCCGGTGAGTGTTTCGGAAACTTGATATTCATCAATTTTCGCAAATAAATGTTTCGAAAACTTGATTTTCTTGTTAAACTGGTTTACCGGTGAGTGTTTCGAAAACTTGATATTCATAAGTTTTCACAAATGAGTGTTTCGAAAACTTGATTTTCTTGTGAATCAGTTTTTGCTGATGAGGGTTTTGAAAGCTTGATATTCATCAGTTTTGTCCGGAGATTTTTTCGAAAACTTGATATTCATCTGTTTTCGCCAATGAGTGTTTCGAAAATTTAATTTTCTTGTTAATCAGTTTTCGCCGACGAGTGTTTGAAAAACATGATATTCTTCAGTTTTTGCCGATTAGTGTTTTGGAAACTTGATATTCATCAGTTTTTGCCAATGAGTGTTTAGAAAACTAGATTTTCTTGTTAATCAGTTTTTGCCGATGAGTGTTTCGAAATCTTGATAATTATCAGTTTTCCCGGTGACTGTTTCGAAAACATGATATTCATCAGTTTTCGCCAATGAGTGTTTCGAAAACTTCATTTACTTGTTAATCAGTTTTCGCCGATGACTGTTTCGAAAACTTGATATTCCTCAGTTTTCCCTGATTATTGTTTCCGAAACTTGATATTCATCAGTTTTTATCAATGAGTGTTTCGAAAACTTGATTTTCTTGATCTTCTGTTTTTGCCGATGAGTGTTTCGAAAACATGATATTCATCCGTTTTCGCCGATTAGTGTTTCGGAAACTTGATATTCATCAGCTTTTCGCCAATGAGTGTTTCGAAAACTTGATTTTCTTGTTAATCAGTTGTTGCCGATGAGTGTTTCGAAAACTTGATATTATTATGTTTTCGCTGGTGATTGTTTTGAAAACTTGATATTTAACAGTTTTCGCCAATGAGTGTTTCGAAAACTTGATTTTCTTGTTAATCCGTTTTCGCCGATTAGCGTTTCGAAAATTTGATATTCATCAGTTTCGCCAGTGAGTGCTTCGAAAACTTGATTTTCTTGTTAATCAGTTTTCGCCAATGAGTTTTTCGAAAACTTGATATTCATAAATTTTTGCCGGTGAGTGTTTCGGAAACATGATATTCATCAGTTTTCGCCGGTTAGTGTTTCAGAAACTTGATATTCATTAGTTTTCGCCGATGAGTGTTTCGAAAACATGATTTTCTTGTTAATCAGTTTTTGTTAATGAGTGTTTCGAAAACTTGATATTCATCAGTTTTCGCCGATGAGTGTTTCGGAAACATGATATTCATTAATTTTCGCCAATGAATGTTTCGAAAACTTGATTTTCTTGTTAATCAGTTTTCGCGGGTGAGTGTTTTAAAAACTTGATATTCATCAGTTTTCGCCAGTTAGTGTTTCAGAAACTTGATATTCATCAATTTTTGCCGATTAGTGTTTCGAAAACATGATTTTCTTGTTAGTCTGTTTTCGTCGATGAGTGTTTCAAAAACTTGATATTCATAAGTTTTCGGCGAGTAATGTTTCAAAAACTAGATATTCATCAGTTTTCGCCAAAGAGTGTTTCGAAAACTTGATTTTCTTATTTATCAATTTTTTCATATGATTGTTTCAAAAACTTGATACGAATCAGGTTTCGCCGGTGACTGTTTTGAACACTTGATATTCATTAGTTTTCGCCAATGATTGTTTCAAAAACATGACTTTCTTGTTAATCAATTTTCGCCAAAGAGTGTATCGTAAACTTAATATTGATCAGTTTTCACCGATAAGTGTTTTGGAAACTTCATATTCATCGATTTTCGCCAATGAGTGTTTCAAAAACATGATTTTCTTGTTAATCAGTTTTCGCCGATGAGTGTTCCGAAAACTTGATATTGATCAATTCTCGCCGATGAGACTTTCAAAAACTTGATATTCATCTGGTTTCGCCGATGAGTGTTTCGAAAACTTGATTTTCTTGTTAATCAGTTTTCGCCGGTGAGTGTTTTGAAAACTTGTTATTCATAAGTTTTCGCAAATGAGTGTTTCAAAACTTGATTTTCTTCTTAATCAGGGTTCGTCGATATGTATTTTGAAAGCGTGATATTCATCAGTTTTGGTCGGTGATTGTTTAGAAAACTTGATATTCATCAGTTTTTGCAAATGAGTGTATCGAAAACTTGATTTCTTGTTAATCAATTTTCGCTGATGAGTGTTACGAAAACTTCATATTCATCAGTTTCTGTGGATTAGTGTTTCAGAACCTAGATATTCGTCAGTTTTCGCCAATGAGTATTTTGAATACTTGAGTTTTCTTTTTAATCAGTTTTTGCCGATGATTCTTTCGAAAACTTGATATTCATAAATTTTAACCGATAAGTGTTTCGAAAACTTGATGTTCATCAGTTTTCGCCACTGATTGTTTCAAAAAATTGATTTTCTTGTTAATCAGTTTTCGCCGATGAGTGTTTCGAAAACATGATATTCATTAGTTTTCGCCGATGAGTGTTTCGAAATCTAGATATTCATTAGTTTTCGCTAATGAGTGTTTCGAAAACTTGATTTTCTTGTTAATCAGTTTTCGCCAATGAGTGTTTCGAAAACTTGATTTTCTTGATAATCAATTTTCGCGGTTGAGTGTTTTGAAAACTTGATATTCATCAGTTTTCGCCGGTGAGTGTTTTGAAAACTTGATATTCATCAGTTTTCGCCAATGAGTGTTTCGAAAACTTGATTTTCTTGTTAATCAGTTTTCGCCGAAGAGTGTTCCGAAAACTTAATATTCATCAGTTTTCGCCCATTAATGTTTCAGAAACTTGATATTTATCAGTTTTTGTAACATCCGCCTCTCTTAATGATGTAATTGATTGTTTGCTAGATGAATTAATGTTTTTGTATGTGTTTGATGCATCTAGAAGCATGTAAGCTTGCATTAGAAATAGTTTAATTATCTTAGAGGGACCTGAATGAAAAGGAAGGAAAATGTAGATGGAAGAGGACTTATGTGTGAAGAAAATCTTAGTGGGGAATGTAATTTATAATTTTAGCTTAGAGTCAGAATGACCAACAGAATTTTTAACACTTCCCGCCTGAGTGTCAAGGTAGAGTGATTAACTCTATTTTTAATAAAAGCAATGAAGCAAGTATAACTATGGACTTGAATGTAAGAAGGAGTGGGAAAGTGGTGAGTCACCACTCAGCCACTCTAAAGGGCTGAAACATAGCCACCTCTCCACACTCTCATCACATTTCATCAACTAGAGAGAGAGAGAGAGAGGTAGAGAGAAGGAAGAGAAAAGCTTGAAGGGGAAGTTGGGAATTCGGACTAGGGCTTGATTAAGCTGGGGAAATTGATAAGATAGCATCTACACATCACAAGAAACACAATCTAGGTTGGACTTAAGGTAATCATGGCTTCAAACTCTCACTTTTTTTAAAATTTAAGATTTTGCTTGAAAATGGCCAAATTTCTGATTTTGAACTTTTGGGCCGAAATAGAGAGTATAAACCTGCATTTCTATGATTTTCGAACTTGGATGGATGCCTATTAATGTTTGCATGTATCTCTGAATGCTGAAAATGAAGATTTAGAAATGGGTTTTGCTATGTGTTTTGGTAGCATGTTCATAATTAAATCTAAGGAAGTTTAAGCATGTTTGGGCTAAAATTGTTCATGGGTTTTATCATTTTTACTTGAGAATGTTTTGGACACCTTGCATGTATTTGGATGATGAATTTTGGGTTGGAATATGTGATTTAAAGGTTTTGCGAAAACAGGGCAGAGGCACAACAGTCGGCTTTTAGCCTCTAACAGTCCACTGTCGTGCGCAGAAATTCAAAGAAATTTAAGACAGAGGCACAACAGTCGACTGGTAGGCTTAGCAGTTGACTGATGTGTTCTTAACTCATCATACTTTACCAGATTTTCCAGAAATACATATGGCAGTCGACTGCCATGCCCAATCAGTCGACTCCCATGTTCTGGATTCATGAAAAACCCAGATTCAACCCAGAAATTTAATTTCATAAATATTTAATTGTTGAAGGTTTCAAAAGTAAGCAGCCGACTGCTATGCTTGGGACAGTCGACTGATGGAACATAGAGAGCTATCAGTCGACTGGTAAGTTCTAGCAGTGGACGGATAAGCTACTGCCTCTTTTTATATATTTTTCAAAGAGTGAACAGTCAACTGATGTCCTGGAGCAGTCGACTGACACAGGGCAGTTTATGAAAAAGTTTTACATCTTACGAAACAAAGTTTTAAGAGCCCAATTACATACTTAAACTTAATTTTAAAAGGATTAAAGGACAATATGTGACAAAGATTAAGGGAAATAACATAGTAAAATAAAAAGAGAGCTAAGTATTTCATATACATCCTTTGTAGAAGAAGTCCATAATCGATTGACCAATTGTCGGTGTGGGACGGCCGTTGGGATTTCCACGGTTGAACCATAATATGGGATGGTAAGACATGCAATCGATTAATGATGAAAGTTTACGAAAACACCGTGTTGGTTGTTTAATTTTAAGCTAGTAGACTCTATATGGCCAAATCAAGAGTGAGATGCTTAAAATTTGATTAACCATGATTGGGACTATTTCTTTACAATGTATGTACATGAGAATAGCATATCGAGGGATAAAATCGAGATTCTTTAGGATAGATACCTTGTGTCTTATGGCAATGAGAGGTCATGGACAAAATGGTGATCCTTTGGGAAAGATGTGTTGTATCCTATGAATGTATGGTTAAGGGTAAAAGTGTAACCCTTTGGGGAAGAGGTATTGTGCCCTATGAACTAATGAATGATAAAGGATAAAATTGTGACCCAAGAGGGGAAGATGCATTGTATCCTATGAATGGAATGGACAAAACTGTGACCTATAGGGGGAGACTAGTGTGTCAAATGAATGAAATGGACAAAACTGTGACCCATAGGGGAAGATCAGTGTGTCAAAGGAATGAATGGATATGTGCGAGTAGTTGTTGGACAACTCTCCCGATGCTCAATGTTTTTATGAAAGATTAGGGTTAAATACCCATATGTTTTAAATTCTTGTTATTTCCATATTTTATAAAATGATGATGAATGTTAATAGAATGTCCATATTGCCATGAAATGTTTAAATGTGAAGTATAATGATTGTGCCATACCATACCATGCCAACCGTATGTATGTTTAATTGATGCATTGATGATTATATATGCTATGATATGTTTTAAAGTTAATGATAATGGTGCATCCAGGATTTTATGATATGAAATGTACTGAGAAATGCAGTGATTTTCTGTATGATGACACAGTGGTACACAATAGCGATTTTGGAAACAGGTTGCCATGATTACTGAGATTATAATCTCATGATTACGTTGATGTGTATCAGATGCCTAGGTACTTAGTTACGCTGGAGGCTAAGCTGGAGTGGAGGCACGATCCAATACAGGGCTGGATCATAGTTATTTGTGATGTAGTAGTGCATGTAGTTACATATTTGGCCCCTACTCAGCCTGTCTGACTTTATGATGGATGATTGTATATGATTTTGGATTCCTCCAATCCCTTGACCTTGTGCCTTATATGTTTTTGGAAAGGCAATAGAGGTTGCTAGATGGTATGTATAGAAAGGGATGGAGTTATACTATGTTAATATATGGATAATTTGTATGTATTTATGGACTAGAGTTCTTATCCACTAGTAGGTTAAGGACTAAGATCTTAAGATGCTTTCTATCTCTAGATCTAATTCTTTCTCAGGACTCTAGTTGAATTTGACCATGATGGATGTATATATATATATATATATATATATATATATATGAAAGTATGTAATTATGTATGTAGAAGTTTATGAAGGTAAATATGGTTAATTGATTGTGCATGTAGAGATTATACTTTATGCTTCCGCTGAAGAAAAGAGTGAGATACCCGACAGATAGAACCTAAACCAACTCAATTTAATTAACCTATTTGGCAAAAGTTTTAATAAATTCTGGAAAGAAATGTAGTAACACAGTAATTCAGGATAACTACATACTAAAAATAGACGTAGGGAATTGGGGTGTTACAGATATGGTATCAGAGCACCACTACCTTAGTTAGAACCGGATTAGGGAGTTTTAACTAGCTAGATAGGGCATAGATTCCTCGTAGGAAGATTTGAACTGGTAACTGAGTCTGACTAGTGGAATGGAGTTAGATTTGGGTAGGAAGTATTTTTGCTTTGAGTCATATTAACTCTATGAATGAAACTGATATTGAAATTTCAATATTGTTTATTTTGTAGAGTGAAATATGCCTCCGAGGCAAAATACTGGGAATAATCGAAGTAATGAGGCGAACCCTAATGGGGATGCACAGATCATGAGGGATATGGCACAGGCAATGAAGAGACAAGCTGATGCAGCGACCCAAATGATGCAGCACATCCAAGAAAGGAGGAATGAGAGGGTTCCAGGTCCTAGAGTTAGGGATGATAGCTACCAAGGGTGGGCAGAGTTTCAAAAAGCTAGACCGTCAGCCTTTAGAGGTGAGTTTAATCCAATATTAGCCGAGGGCTGGTTGAAGGAGTTGGAGAAATTGTTCAAAGTCCTTAAGTGTTCTGATGAGCAGAAGGTCGAATATGCCACCTACATGCTAGTTGGTGAGGCTGAAAATTGGTGGAAAGGAGCAATACAACTAATGGAGGCCCGTAACACTCCGCTCATGTGGGAGAACTTTAAGATTACCTTCTTAGAGAAATATTACCCAATGAGCGTTAGAAACCAGAAGGAAATTGAGTTTATGCAGATTAAACAAGGAAACATGCCTATTGAGGAATTCATAGCCAAGTATGAAGAGTTATCTCATTTATCTTCTTACTTGAAACACAATCCAGACGAGGTTTGGAAGGCCATGCATGTGACCTCAGCTCTTAGTTCTACTATGAGTAATGTGATAGCTCCTCTTGATATTAATAACTATGCAGAATTAGTAAACAGGTGTTGCATTGTTGCCAGAAATTTGGAGAAGATCGATAGGGTCAACTTCAATAACAAGCGACCGATGAATTATTTTAAGGGTGGAACTAGCCAGGGAAAGAAACCTATGATGAGCAGACCCACACCCAAACTTTGTTCTAAATGTGGGAAAACCCATGGAGATAAGCCATGCTTGCTCGGATCGAATAACGGTTACACTTGTGGTGTGACGAGGCATTTTGCTAGAGATTGCCCTCAGAAGAAGCAGACCCCTGATGGAGTGAAACCACCGACTAGAGGAAGAGTCTTTACCCTCAAGGGCGAAGAAGCGACTAAATCCGATGATCATATTGAGGGAACAGGTATAATAAATGGTAAGTCTTTACATGTACTGTTTGACTCGGTTGCCACCCACTCGATTGTTAATTCTAAATGTGTGAAGGATTTAAATTTACAGTTGCCTACTATTCCATATAGTTTATCAATTTCTACTCCTACAGGAGAATGTGTTGTGACGTCACTAGTTTGTTTAAACTTTCCAATTGTTGTGGAGAATAGACATTTTGAAATTGATTTGATTTATTTGAATCTATCAGGGATTAATGTAATCTTAGGCATGAACTGGCTGTCTGAAAATAATGTGGTCCTTAACTGTTGTGAAAAGTCTGTGATGTTTATAGATACCAAACCTGTTTGAAAAAGAAATGAGGAAAAGATCCGAAGAGAAAGTTTTCTATGTTCCTCTGAAGTAGAGATGTCGCATAAACTTAGCATTATTCCTATTGTTTCTGATTTTCCTGATGTCTTTCCAGAGGAGATAACTAGTCTCCCTCCAGAACGGGAAGTTGTGTTCTCTATAGAGTTAGTCCTTGGCACGGGACCAATCTCTGTAGCTCCTTATAGAATGGCCCCTCCCGAGTTAGGTGAACTAAAGACATAGATAGAGGATCTTTTGAGTAAACAATTCATCAGGCCTAGTGCATCACCATGAGGTGCACCGGTACTATTTGTGAAAAAGAAAGATGGGAGCCTTAGGATGTGTATCGATTATAGACAACATAATAAGGTAACCATGAAAAATAAGTACCCACTTCCTAGGATAGATGATCTTTTAGACCAGCTAAGGGGAGCCATGGTATTTTCCAAAATTTATTTGAGGTCGGGGTACCATCAAATCAGAGTGAAGGCAAAGGATATCCCTAAGACTGCCTTTAGGACTAGATACAGGCATTATGAATTTCTCGTGATGCCATTTGGTCTGACAAACGCTCCCGCCATTTTTATGGATTATATGAATCGTATCTTTAGACCCTACCTCGGTCGGTTTGTGGTAGTATTTATTGATGATATCTTAGTGTATTCTAGGAATAGGGAAGAACATGAGAAACATCTTAAAGTTGTGCTAGAAAAAAAAAGAAAAAAGAAGTGCTTAGGGAAAAGCAATTGTACGCCAAGTTGTCTAAGTGTGAATTTTGGTTAGAGGAAGTCAAATTCTTAAGACATGTGATCTCTAAGGATGGAGTAGCTGTAGATCATAGTAAGAAGGATGTTGTGGCTAGTTGGGAGAGACCTAAGACAGTGACTGAAATTCGTAGCTTTCTCGGATTAGCCGGTTACTATAGGAGGTCTATAGAAGTGTTTTCGTAAATCGCATTGCCCATGACGAGGTGGACACGAAAGGAGGCACCATTTGTGTGGACCTTAGAGTGTGAAAATAGTTTCCAAATCCCGAAAGAAAGGTTGACCACCACACCGGTGTTAGTCATACCCGATCCTTTAGGTGAGTTCGAGTTGTACACCGATGCGTCTAGAAAAGGGTTAGGTTGTGTATTAATGCAAGAAAAGAGAGTAGTTGCGTATGCATCTAGACAGTTGAGACCTCAGGAGGAGAATTACCCGACTCATGACTTAGAGTTAGCCGCCATAGTGTTTTCCCTAAAGATATGGAGACATTATCTTTATGGCATTAGGTTTGAGATATTTAGTGTCCATAAAAGTCTCAAATATCTCTTTGATCAGAAAGAATTAAACATGAGACAGAGAAGATGGATGAAATTCTTAAAGGACTATGATTTTCAATTAAAATACCATCCCGGAAAGGCAAATGTGGTCGCAGACGCCTTGAGTAGAAAATCTTTACACATTTCTCAATTAATGGTTAATGAATTGAGGTTAATAGAGAATTTTAGAGATATGAATTTATCCACTTCTATTTTACTTGATAGGGTATGTTTAAATCAGTTGAGGATAGAATGTGACCTTAGGGCCTAGATACTAGAAACTTAAAAAGGGGATGAATTCTTAGGGTCTCTAAAGGACTCAAAGAAATTCATTGAGTCAACGAACGGGGTCGTGACGTTTCAGTGTAGAGTATATGTCCCAAATCAAGGGGGACTAAGGGATACATTCCTAGAAGAGGCCCACAAGAGTAGTTATACTATACATCCGGGTGCCACTAAGATGTATCAAGATCTCAAGAAGAGATTTTGGTGGCCGGGTATAAAAAGGGACATAGCAGAGTATGTCTCTAAGTGTATAATATGTCAGCAGGTGAAGATTGAACATCAGAAACCTGCGGGATTGTTACAACCCTTAGATATCCCTGAATGGAAATGGGAACAGATTTCCATGGATTTTATTGTAGTTTACCAAGGACACAGTCAGAAAATGATGCTATCTGGGTGATAATGGATAGATTGACTAAATCAGCACATTTCCTACCAATTAAGATAATTTTCTCACTAGATAAGTTAGCTCATTTGTACATTGAATAGATAGTGAGGTTGCACGAAGTTCCCTCTAGTATTGTCTAAGATAGAGTCCCTAGATTCACTTCCTGATTTTGGAAATCCTTGCAGGGAGCATTCGGTACAAAACTGAATTTTAGTACTACGTATCATCCTCAGACTGATGGACAGACTGAGCGATCTATTCAGACTCTAGAGGATATGCTCAGAGCATGTGCTCTTGAATAGATAGGAAGTTGGGATAGGAATATTCCATTAGTGGAATTTGCGTATAATAATAGTTATCATTCCACTATAGGGATGGCTCCATATGGAGCCTTGTATGGCAGGAAATGTAGATCACCCATTTCTTGGTTTGAGATCAGGGAGAGAAACTATTACGTCTTGAACTTGTTCAAGAGACAACTGAACAGATAAAAATGATAGGGAAAAGATGAGAAAAGCTCAGGATAGACAAAAGAATTATGCTGACAATAGGAGGAAACCATTAGAATTTGAAGAGGGGGATCACGTTTTCCTCAAAGTTTCTCCAATTACAGGTATTAAGTCCAGAAAATTGAGTCCAAGATACGTAGGACCTTTCCAAATTTTCAAAAGAGTCGGTTCATCAGCCTATCAGATTGCATTACCCACATTTTTGTGTCACATATTTTGGATGTCGGAATAGTACAAGTAAAAGAGAATTTGACTAATCATCCTAGGCCGATAAAGATCATTGTTTAGGATGTTAAGCAATTCAGAAACAAGAGTATTCCATTAGTGAAAGTTTCATGGGATAAATCTTCTCCTCAAGACGCAAGATGGGAGAAGGAAGAGGTTATGAGGCAATCATATCCGAAACTATTCTAATGAATCGGTGAGTTCTCAAATTTCAAGGACGAAATTTTAAATAAGGAGGGGGAATTGTAACATCTGCCTCTCCCAATGATGTAATTAATTGTTTGCTAGATGAATTAAGGTTTTGTATGTGTTTGATGCATCTAGAAGCATGTCAACTTGCATTAGAAATAGGTTAATTATGTTAGAGGGACTTGAATGAAAAGAAAGGAAAGTTTAGATGGAAGAGGACTTAGGTCTAAAGAAAAGCTTTATGGGGAATG
This sequence comes from Senna tora, assembly GCA_014851425.1. Classification (NCBI taxonomy): domain Eukaryota; kingdom Viridiplantae; phylum Streptophyta; class Magnoliopsida; order Fabales; family Fabaceae; genus Senna; species Senna tora. The sequence continues at coordinate 75,511 of JAAIUW010000055.1, read as the reverse complement.
TAATTTATAATTTTAGCTTAAAGTCAGAATGACCAACAGAATTTTGAACACTTCCCGCCTGAGTGTCAAGGTAGAGTGATTAACTCTATTTTTAATGAAACCAATGAACCAAGTAGAATTAAGGACTTGAATGTAAGAAGGAGTGGGAAAGTGGTGAGTCACCACTCAGCCACTCTAAAGGGCTGAAGCATAGCCACCTCTCCACACACTCATCACATTTCATCAACTAGAGAGAGATAGAGAGGTAGAGAGAAGGAAGAGAAAAGCTTGACGGGGAAGTTGAGAATTCGGACTAGGGCTCGATTAAGCTGGGGAAATTGATAAGATATCATCTACACATCACAAGAAACACAATCTAGCTTGGAGTTAAGGTAATCACGGCTTCCAACTCTCACTTTTTGAAATTTAAGATTTTGCTTGAAGATGGCGAAATTTCTTATTTTGAACTTTTGGGCTGAAATAGAGAGTGTAAACATTCATTTTTATGATTTTAGCACTTGGATGGATGCCTATTAATGCTTGCATGTATCTCTGAATGTTGAAAATGAAGATTTAGAAATGGGTTTGGCTATGGGTTTTGGTAGCATGTTCATAATTAAATCTAAAGAAGTTTAAGAATGTTTGGGCTAAGATTGTTCTTGGGTTTTATCATTTTTATGCTTGAGAATTTTTGGACACCTTGCATGTATTTGGATGATGAATTTTGGGTTGGAATATGTGATTTAAAGGTTTTGCGAAAACAGGGCAGAGGCACAATAGTCAACTGTTAGCCTACAACAGTCAACTGTCGTGCCTAGAAATTCAAGGAAATTTAAGACAGAGGCAAAACAGTCGACTGGTAGGCTTAGCAGTCGACTATTGTGTTCTTAACTCATCATACTTTACCAGATTTTCCAGAAACGCATATGGTAGTCAACTACCATGCCTAATCAGTCGACTTCCATGTTCTTGATTCATGAAAAACCCAGATTCAAACCAGAAATTCAATTTCGTAAATATTTAATTGCTGAAGGTTTCAAAAGTATGCGGCCGACTGCTATGCTTGGGACAGTCGACTGAGGGGACACAGAGAGCTATCAGTCGACTGGTAAGTTCTAGCAGTTGATTGATAAGCTACTGCCTCATTTTATATATTTTCAAAGAGTGAACAGTCGACTGATGTCCTGGAGCAGTCGACTGATACATGGCAATTTATGAAAATGTTCTACACCGTACGGAACAATGTTTTCAGAGCCCAATTACATTCTTAAACTTTATTTTAAAGGGATTAAAGGATAATATGTGACAAAGATTAAAGGAAATAACATAGTCAGATAAAAAGGGAGCTAAGTATTTCATATACATCCTTTGTAGAAGAAGAAGTCCATAATCGATTGACCAATTGTCGGTATGGGACGGCCATTAGGATTTTCACGGTTGAACCGTAATATGGGATGGTAAAACATCCAATCCATTGATGATGAAAGTTTAGGAAAACACCGTGTTGGTTGTTTAATTTTAAGCTAGTAGACTCTATATGGCCAAATCAAGAGTGACATGCTTAAAATTACATTAACCATGATTGGGACTATTTCTTTACAATGTACGTACTTGAGAATAGCATATCGAGGGATAAAATCGTGATCCTTTAGGAAAGATACCTTGTGTCTTATGGCAATGATAGGTCATGGACAAAATGGTGATCCTTGGGAAAGATGCGTTGTATCCTATGAATGTTTGGTTAAGGGTAAAAGTGTGACCCTTCGGGGAAGAGGCATTGTACCCTATGAATGAATGAATGATAAAGGATAAAATTGTGACCCATGAGGGGATGATGCATTGTATCCTATGAATGAAATGGACAAAACTGTGACCTATAGGGGAAGATCAGTGTGTCAAAGTAATGAATGGATTTGTGCGAGTAGTTGTTGGACAACTCTCCGAATGCTTAATGTTTTTATGAAAGATTAGGGTTAAATACCCATATGTTTTAAATGCTTGGTATTTCCATATTTTATGAAATGATGAAGAATGTTAATGGAATGTCCATATTGCCAAGAAATGTTTAAATGTGAAGTATAATGATTGTGCCATACCATACCATGCCAACCATATGTATGTTTAATTGATGCATTGATGATGATATATGCTATGATATGTTCTAAAGTTAATGATAATGGTGCATCCAGGATTTTATGATATAAAATTTATTGAGAAATGCAGTGATGTTCTGGATGATGATACAGTGGTACGCATTAGCGGTTTTGGAAACAGGTTGCCATGATTACTGAGATTATAATCTCATGATTACGTTGATGTGCATCAGATGCCTAGGTACTTAGTTACGCTGGAGGCTAAGCTGGAGTGGAGGCACGATCCAATATAGGGCTGGATCATAGTTATTAGTGATGTAGTAGTGCATGTAGTTACATATTGACCCCTACTCAGCCTGTCTGACTTTATAATCGATGATTATATATGATTTTGGATTCCTCCAATCCCTTGACCTTGTGCCTTATATGTTTTTGGAAAGGCAATAGAGGTTGCTAGATGGTATGTATAGAAAGGGATAGAGTTATACTATGTTAATATATGGATAGTTTGTATGTATGTATATATGGACTAGAGTTTTTATCCACTAATAGGTTAAGGACTAAGATCTTAAGATGCTTGCTATCTCTAGATCTAATTCCTTCTCATGACTCTAGTTGACTTTGACCATGATGGATGTATATATATATATATGAAAGTATGTAATTATGTATGTAGAAGTTTATGAAGGTAAATATGGTTAATTGATTGTGCATGTAGAGATTATACTTTATGCTTCCGCTGAAGAAACGAGTGAGATACCCGAGAGATAGAACCTAAACCAACTCAATTAATTAATCTATTTGGCAAAAGGTTTAATAAATTCTGGAAAGAAATGTAGTAACACACTAATTCAGGACAACTACATACTAAAAATAGAGGTAGGGAATTGGGGTGTTACAGTTTTCGCCAATGAGTGTTTCAAAAACCTGATATTCTTCTTAATCAATTTTTCCCGATGAGTGTTCCGAAAACTTGATATTCATCAGTTTTCGCCCGTGAGTGTTTCGGAAACTTGATTTTTTTGTTAATCAGTTTTCGTAGGTGGATGTTTCGAAAACTTGATATTCATAAGTTTTCGCAAATGAGTGTTTCGAAAACTTGATTTTCTTGTAAATCAGTGTTCGTCGATGTGTGTTTTGAAAGCTTGATAATCATCAGTTTTGCCCGGTGTGTGTTTCGAAAACTTGATATTCATCAGTTTTCGCGGGTGAGTGTTTCGGAAACTTGATATTCATCAGTTTTCGCAAAGTGTTCCGAAAACTTGATTTTCTTGTTAATTAGTTTTTGCCGATAAGTGTTTCGGAAACTTGATATTAATCCGTTTTCGCCCGTTACTGTTTCGAAAAGTTGATATTCATCAGTTTTCGCCAATGAGTATTTCGAAAACTTGATTTTCTTGTTAATCAGTTTTTGCCGATGAGTGTTTCGAAAACTTTATATTCATCAGTTTTTGCCGATTACGGTTTCGAAAACATGATATTCATCAGTTTTTGCCAATGAGTGTTTCGAAAACTTGATTTTCTTCTTAATCAGTTTTCGTCAATGAGTGTTTGGAAAACTTGATATTCATCAGTTTTCGCCGATGAGAGTTTCGGAAACTTGATATTCTTCTGTTTTTGCCAATGAGTGTTTCGAAAACTTGATTTTCTTTTTATTCAGTTTTCGCCGATGAGTGTTTCGAAAACTTGATATTCATCAGTTTTCGCTGGTGACTGTTTCGAAAACTTGATATTGATCAGTTTTCGCCAATGAGTGTTTCAAAAACTTGATTTTCTTGTTAATCCGTATACGCCGGAGAGTGTTTCGAAAACTTGATATTCATCAATTTTCGCGAGAGAGTGTTTTAAAAACTTTATTTTCTTGTTCATCAGAGTTCGCCGGTGAGTTTTTCGAAAGCTTGATATTCATAAGTTTTCATAAATGTGTGTTTCAAAAACTTGATTTTCTTGTTTATCAGTGTTCGTCGATGTGTGTTTTCAAAGCTTGATATCATCAGTTTTGGCCGGTGAGTCTTTCGAAAACTTGATATTCATCAGTTTTCGCCAATGAGTCTATCAAAAAAATGATTTTCTTGTTAATCAGTTTTCGCCGATGAGTGTTACGAAAACATGATATTCATCAGTTTTCACGGATTGGTGTTTCAGAAACTTCATATTTATCAGTTTTCGCCAATGAGTGTTTCGAAAACTTGATTGTCTGGTCAATTAGTTTTTTCCGATGTCTGTTTCGAAAACATGATATTCATCAGTTGTTGCTGGAGAGTGTTTCGGAAAGTGGATATTCATCAGTTTTCGCGAATGAGTGTTTTGAAAACTTCATTTTCTTGTTAATCAGTTTTCACCAATAAGTCTTTCGAAAACTTGAAATTCATAAGTTTTCGCAAATGACTGTTTCGAAAACATGATTTTCTTGTAGATCAAGTTTCGCCGATGAGTGTTTTGAAAGCTTGATAATCATCAGTTTTAGCCGGTGAGTGTTTTAAAAACATGATATTCATCAGTTTTCGCCAATGTGTTTTTCGAAAACTTGATTTTCTTGTTAATCAGTTTTCGCCGATGAGTGTTACGAAAACTTGATATTCATCAGTTTTCGCCGATTAGTGTTTCGGAAACTTGATATTTATCAGTTGTCGCCAAAGTGTGTTTCGAAAACATGATTTTCTTGTTAATTAGTTTTCACCGATTAGTGTTTCGAAAACTTGATATTCATCAGTTTTCGCCAGTGAGTGTTTTGGAAACTAGATATTCATCAGTTTTTGCCAATGAGTGTTTCGAAAACTTGATATTCATCAGTTTTCGCCAATGTGTGTTTCGAAAACTTGATTTTCTTGTTAATCTGTTTTCGCCGGTGAGTGTTTCGAAAACTTGATATTCATAAGTTTTCGCAAAAGAATGTTTCGAAAACTTTATTTTCTTGTTAATCAATTTTTACCGATGAGTGTGTCGAAAACTTGATATTCATCAGTTTTCGCCAACGAGTGTTTCGAGAACATGATTTTCTTTTTAATGAGCTGTCGCCAATGCGTGTTTCGAAAACTTGATATTCGTTAATTTTCGCCGATTAGTGTTTCGGAAACATGATAATCATCAGTTTAGCCGGTGAGTGTTTCGAAAACTTGATATTCATCACTTTTCGCCAATGTGTGTTTCGAAAACTTGATTTTCTTGCTAATCGATTTTGGCTGATGAGTGTTACGAAAACTTGATATTCATCAGTTTTCGCCGATTAGTGTTTCGGAAACTTGATATTTATCAGTTGTCGACAATGTGTGTTTCGAAAACTTGATTTTCTTGTTAATCAGTTTTCGCCGGTGAGTGTTTCAAAAACTTGATATTCATAAGTTTTCGCAAATGAATGTATTGAAAACTTTATTTTCTTGTTAATCAGTTTTCGCCGAAGAGTGTGTCGAAAACTTCATATTCGTCAATTTTCGCCGATTAGTGTTTCGGAAACTTGATAATTATCAGTTTTCACCGATGAGTGTGTTGAAAACTTCATATTCATCAGTTTTCCCGAATGAGTGCTTCGAAAACTTGATTTTCTTGTCAATCAACTTTCGCCGATGCGTGTTTCGAAAACTTGATATTCATCAATTTTCAACGGTTAGTGTTTTGAAAACTTAATATTCATTAGCTTTGACCCGTATGTGTATTGTAAACTTGATATTTATCAGTTTTCGTCAATGTCTGTTTCGAAAACTTGATTTTCTTGTCAATAAATTTTCGCCGATTAGTGTTTCGAAAACTTGATATTCATTAGTTTTCAACAATGAGTGTTTCGAAAGCTTGATTTTCTTCTTAATCAGTTTTCGCCGATGAGTGTTTCGAAAACTTGATATTCATCAGTTTTCACCGATGAGTATTTCAAAAACTTGATATTCATCAGTTTTCACCAATTAATATTTCAAAAACTTGATATTCTTGTTAATCAGCTTTCCTCGATGAGTGTTTTGAAATCATGATTTTCATGGGTTTTCACGAATTAGTCTTTCGGAAACTTGATGTTCATCAGTTTTCTCCAATGAGTGTTTTGAAGACTTGATTTTCTTGTTAATCAATTTTCTCCGGTGAGTGTTTTGAAAACTTGATATTCTTGTTAATCTGTTTTCCCCGATGAGTGTTTCGAAAACTTGATATTCATCAGTTTTTGCCAATGAGTGTTTCAAAAACTTGAATTTCTTGTTAATCAGTTTTCGCCGAGGAGTGTTTTGAAAAATTGATATTCATCAGTTTTCGCCAATGAGTGTTTCGAAAACATGATTTTCTTGTTAATCAGTTTTCGCCGATGAGTGTTTCGAAATCTTGATATTAATCAGTTTTCACCGGTGACTGCTTCGAAAACTTGATATTCATCAGTTTTTGCCAATGAGTGTTTGGAAAACTTGATTTTCTTGTTAATCAGTTTTCCCCCATGAGTGTTTCAAAAACTTGATATTCATGAATTTTAGCCAATAAGTGTATCAGAAACTTGATTTTCTTGTTAATCAGTTTTCGCCGATGAGTGTTTCGAAAACTTGATATTCATCAGTTTTCGCCCATGAGTGTTTCGAAAACTTGATTTTCTTGTTAATCAATTTTCGCCGATGTGTGTGTCGAAAACTTGATATTCATCAGTTTTCGCCGATGAGTGTTTCAGAAACTAGATATTCATCAGTGTTTGCCATTGATTGTTTCGAAAATATGATTTTCTTGTCAATCAGTTTTTGCCGATGAGTGTTTCGAAAACTTGGTCTTAAACAGTTCTCGACGGTGACTGTTTCGAAAACTTGATATTCATTAGTTCTCGCCAATGAGTGTTTCGAAAACTTGATTTTCTTCTTTATCAGTTTTGTCGTTGAGTGTTTCGAAAACTTGATATTCATCAGTTTTCGCCAATGAGTGTTTTGAAATTTGATTTTCTTGCTAATCAGTTTTTGCCGATGAGTGTTTTGAAAGGTTGGTATTCATCAGTTTTGGGCGGTGAGTGTTTCGAAAACTTGATATTCATCAGTTTTCGCCAATGAGTGTTTCAAAAACTTGATTTTCTTGTGAATCAGTTTTTGCCGATGAGTGTTTCGAGAACTTGATATTCATTAGTTTTCGCCGATTAGTGTTTCGGAAACTCGATATTCATCAGTTTTCGCCAATGAGTGTTTCGAAAACTTGATTTTCTTGTTAATCAGTTTTCGCCGATGAGTGTTTCGAAAACTTGATATTCATCAGTTTTCGCCGATTAGTGTTTCGGAAACTTGATATTCATCAGTTATCGCCGATGAGTGTTTCGGAAACTTGATATTCATCAGTTTTCGTCAATGAGTGTTTCGAAAACTTGATTTTCTTGTTAATCAATTTTTGTGGGTGAGTGTTTCTGAAACTTGATAATACTCAGTTACCGCAAATGAGTGTTTCGAAAACTTGATTTTCTTCTTAATCAGTTTTCGTCGATGAGTGTATCGGAAATTTGATATTCATTAATTTTCGCCAATGAGTGTTTCGAAAACTTGATATTCACCAATTTTCGCCGGTGAGTGTTTCGAAAACTTCATTCTCATCAGTTATCTCCAATGAGTGTTTCGAAAACTTGATTTTCTTGTTAATATGTTTTCGCCGATGACTGTTTCAAAAACTTGAAATTCACCAGTTTTCACCAATGAGTGTTTCGAAAACATGATTTTCTTTTTTATCAGTTTGAGCCGATGAGTGTATCGAAAACTTGATATTCATCAATTTTTGCCGGTGAGTGTTTCAAAAACTTAATATTCATCAGTTTTCGCCAATGAGTGTTTCGAAAACTTGATTTTCTTGTTAACCAATTTTCGCCGATGAGTGTTTCGAAAACTTGATATTCATCAGTTTTCGCCGGTGAGTGTTTCGAAAACTTGATATTCATCAGTTTTCGCCAATGAGTGTTTCGAAAACTTGATTTTCTTGTTAATCAGTTTTCGCCGATGAGTGTTTCGAAAACTTGATATTCAGAAGTTTTCGCAAATGAGTGTTTCGGAAACATGATTTTCATCAGTTTTCGCGAAAGCGTGTTTCGAAAACTTGATTTTCTTGTTAATCAGCTTTTGCCGACGAGTGTTTCGAAAACTTGATATTAATCAGTTTTCGCCGGTGACTGTTTCGAAAACTTGATATTCATCAGTTTTCGCCAATGAGTTTTTCGAAAACTTGATTTTCTTGTTAATCAGTTTTCGCCGATGACTGTTTCAAAGTCTTGATATTTATCAGTTTTCGCCAATGAGTCTTTCGAAAACTTGATTTTCTTGTTAATCAGTTTTTGTCGATGAGTGTTTACAAAACTTGATATTCATCAGTTTTCGCCGGTGAGTGTTTTGAAAACTTGATATTCATCAGTTTTCTCCAATGAGTGTTTCGAAAACTTGACTTTCTTGTTAACCAGTTTTCGCCGAAGAGTGTTTTGAACACTTGATATTCATCAGTTTTTCGCCAATGAGTGTTTCGAAAACATGATTTTCTTGTTAATCAGTTTTCGCCGATGAGTGTTTCGAAATCTTGATATTAATCAGTTTTCTCCGGTGACTGCTTCGAAAACCTAATATTCATCAGTTTTCGCCAATGATTGTTTCAAAAACTTGATATTCATCATTTTTCGCCAATGAGTGTTTCGAAACCTGATTTGCCTGTTAATCAGTTTACGCCGATGAGTGTTTCGAAAACTTTATATTCATCAATTTTCGCCGGTGAGTGTTTTGAGAACTTGATATTCACTAGTTTTGGCCGGTGAGTATGTCGGAAACTTGATATTCATTCGTTTTCGCGAATGAGTGTTTTGAAAACTTGATTTTCTTGTTAATCATTTTTCGACGATGAGTGTTTCGAAAACCTGATTTTCTTGTTGATCAGTTTTCGCCGATGAGTGTGTCGAAAACTTGATATTCATCAGTTTTCGCCAATGAGTGTTTCGAAACCTGATTTGCTTCTTAATCAGTTTTCGCCGATGAGTGTTTCGAAAACTTTATATTCCTCAATTTTCGCCGGTGAGTGTTTTGAAAACTTGGTATTCACTAGTTTTGGCCGGTGAGTGTTTCGAAAACTTGATATTCATTTGTTTTCGCGAATGAGTGTGTTGAAAACTTGATTTTCTTGTTAATAAATTTTCGCCGATAAGTGTTTCGAAAACCTGATATTCATAAGTTTTCTCAAATGAGTGTTACGAAAACTTGATTTTCTTGTTTATCAGTTTTCGCCGATGAGTGTTCTGAAAGCTTGACAATCATCAGTTTTGGCCCGTCAGTGTTTCGAGAACTTAATATTCATCAGTTTTTGCCAATGAGTGTTTCGAAAACTTGATTTTCTTATTTATCAGTATTTGTCAATGTGTGTTTTGAAAGCTTGATATTCATCAATTTTGGTAGTGAGTGTTTCGAAAACTTCATATTCATCAGTTTTCGCCAATGTGTGTTTCGAAAACTTGATTTTCTTGTTAATCAGTTTTCCCCGATGAGTGTTTTGAAAGCTTCATATTCATCAGTTTTGGCCGGTGAGTGTTCGAAAACTTGATTTTCTTGTTAATCAGTTTTCGTCAAAGAGTGTTTCGAAAACTTGATATTCATCAGTTTTCGCCGGTGAGTGTTTCGAAAACTTGATATTCATCAGTTTTTGCCAATGGGTGTTTGGAAACCATGATTTTCTTGTCAATCAGTTTTCGCCGGTGAGTGTTTCGAAAAATTGATATTCTTCATTTTTCACCAATGAGTGTTTCCAAAACTTGATTTTCTTGTTAATCAATTTTCGCCGATGAGTGTTTCGAAAACTTGATATTCATTAGTTTTGGCCGATGAGTGTTTCGGAAACTAGATATTCATTAGTTTTTGCCAATGAGTGTTTGGAAAACTTGATTTTCTTGATAATCAGTTTTCGCCGATGAGTGATTCGAAAACATGATATTCATCATTTTTCGCCGATTAGTGTTTCGGAAACTTGATATTAATCAGTTTTCGCCAATGAGTGTTTCGAAAACTTGATTTTCTTATTAATAAGTTTTCGTTGATGAGTGTTTCGAAAACTTAATATTCATCAGTTTTCACTGGTGAGTGTTTCAAAAACTTGATATTCTTCAGTTTTCGCCAATGTATGTTTTGAAAACTAGATTTTCTTGTTAATCAGTTTTCGTCGGTGAGTGTTTCAAAAACTTGATATTCATAAGTTTTCCCAAAATGAGTGCTTCGAAAACTAGATTTCTTTCTTAATTAATTTTCGCCGATGTGTGTTTTGAAAGCTAGATATTCATCAGTTTTGGCCGATGAGTGTTTAGAAAACTTGATATTCATCAGTTTTCGCCAATGAGTGCTTCGAAAACTTGATTTTCTTGCTAATCAGTAATCACTGATAAGTGTTTCGAAAACTTGAAATTCATCAGTTTTCTCCAATGAGTGTTTCGAAAACTTGATTTTCTTGTTAATCAGTTTTCGCCGATGAGTGTTTCGAAAACTTGATATTCATCAGTTTTCGCCGATTAGTGTTTCGGAAACTTGATATTGATCAGTTTTTGCCAATGAGTGTTTTGAAAACTTGATTTTCTAGTTAATCAATTTTCGCCGATGAGTGTTTCGAAAACTTGATATTCATCAGTTTTCGCCGGTGAGTATTTTGGAAACTTGATACTCTTCAGTTTCCGCCAATGAGTGTTTCGAAAACATGATATTCATCAGTTTTCGCCGATTAGTGTTTCGGAAACTTGATATTGATAAGTTTTCACAAATGAGTGTTTTGAAAACATGATTTTCTAGTTAATCAGTTTTCGCCAATGAGTGTTTCAAAAACTTGATTTTCTTGTTAATCAGTTTTCGCCGATGAGTGTTTCGAAATCTTGATATTAATCAGTTTTCACCGATGACTGTTTCGAAAACTTGATATTCATCAATTTTCGCCAATGGGTGTTTCGAAAACTTGATTTTCTTGTTAATCAGTTTTTGCCGATGAGTGTTTCAAAAACTTGATATTTATCATATTTTGCCGATTAGTGTTTCGAAAAGTTGATTTTCTTGGTAATCAGTTTTCGCCGATTTGTGTTTCAAAACCTTGATATTTATCAGTTTTTGCCGGTGGGTGTTTTGAAAACTTGATATTCATCAATTTTCGCCAATGTGTGTTTCGAAAACTTGATTTTCTTGTTAGTCAATTTTTGCCGATGTGTGTGTCGAAAACTTGATATTCATCAGTTCTCGCAGATGAGTGTTTCAGAAACTAGATATTCATCAGTTTTTGCCAATGATTGTTTCAAAAATATGATTTTCTTGTCAATAAGTTTTTGCCGATGAGTGTTTCGAAAACTTGGTATTAAACAGTTCTCGACGGTGACTGTTTCGAAAACTTGATATTCATTAATTCTCGCCAATGAGTGTGTCGAAAACTTGATTTTCTTGTTAATCAGTTTCGCCGGTGAGTGTTTTGAAAACTTGATATTCATCAGTTTTCGCCAATGAGTGTTTTTAAAATTGATTTACTTGTTAATTAGTTTTCTCCGATGAGTGTTTTGAAAGGTTGATATTCATAGTTTTGGCCGGTGAGCGTTTCGAAAACTTGATATTCATCAGTTTTCGCCAATGAGTGTTTAAAAACTTGATTTTCTTGTTAATCACTTTTCGTTGATGAGTGTTTCGAAAACATGATATTCATCATTTTTCGCCGATTAGTGTTTCGAAAACTAGATATTTATCAATTTTCGCCAATGAGTGTTTCGAAAACTTGATTTTCTTGTCAATCAGTTTTCGCTGGTGAGTGTTTCGAAAACTTGATATTCATCAGTTTTCGCCAATGAGTGTTTCAAAAACTTGATTTTCTTGTTAAACAGTTTTCGCTGATGAGTGTTTCGAAAACTTGATATTCATCAGTTTTCGCCGGTGAGTGTTTCGAAAACTTGATATTCATCAATTTTCGCCGATGAGTGTTTCGAAAACTTGATATTCTTTTTAATCAGTTTTCGCCGGTGAGTGTTTCAGAAACTTGATATTCCTCAGTTATCGCCAATGAGTGTTTCGAAAACATGATTTTCTTGTTAATCAATTTTCACCGATGAGTGTTTTGAAAACTTGATATTCATCAATTTTCGCCAATGAGTGCTTCAAAAACTTGATTTCCTTGTCAATCAGCTTTTGCCGATGCGTGTTTCAAAAACTTGATATTCATCAGTTCTCGCCGATTAGTGTTTCGAAAACATGATTTTCTTCAGTTTTCGCCAAAGAGTGTTTTGAAAACTTGATTTTCTTGTTAATCAGTTTTCGCCGATGAGTGTTTCAAAAACTTGATATTCATCAGTTTTCGCCCATGAGTGTTTCGAAAACTTGATTATCTTGTAAATCATTTTTCGCCGATGAGTGTTTCGAAAACTTGATATTCACCAGTTCTCGCGGACTATTGTTTCGAAAATAAGATATTCCTCAGTTTTCACCAATGAGGGTTTCGAAATTTTTATTTTCTTGTTAATCAGTTTTTGTCAATGGCTGTTTCAAAAAATTGATATTCATCAGTTTTCGCCGGTGACTATTTCGAAAACTTGATATTCATTAGTTTTCGCCAATGAGTGTTTCAAAAACTTGATATTCTTGTTAATCAATTTTAGCCGATGAGTGTTTCGAAGTCTTGATATTAATCAGTTTTCACCGGTGACTGTCTCGAAAACTTGTTATTCATCAGTTTTCGCCAATGATTGTTTCAGGAACTTAATTTTCTTGTTAATCAGTTTTCGCCGAAGAGTGTTTCGAAAACTTGATATTTTTTAGTCTTCGCCAATGAGTGTTTCGAAAACTTGATATTCATGTTAATCAGTTTTTGCCGATGAGTGTTTCGAAAACTTGACATTAATCAGGTTTCGACAGTGAGTGTTTCGAAAACTTCAAATTCAACAGTTTCCGCCAATGTGTGTTTCGAAAACTTGATTTTCTTGTTAATCAGTTTTCGTCGGTGAGTGTTTCTAAAATTTGATATTCATCAGTTTTCGCCAAAGAGTGTTTCAAAAACATTATTTTCTTCTTCATTAGTTTTTGCCGGTGAGTGTTTCAAAAACTTGATTTTCTAGTTAATCAATTTTCGCCCATGAGTGTTTCGAAAACATGATTTCTTCTTAATAAGTTTTCGCCAATGAGTGTTTCGGAAACTTGATATTCATCAATTTTCGCAATTGAGTGTTTCGAAAACTTGATTTTTTTGTTAATCAGTTTTCGCCGATGTGTGCTTCGAACACTTTATATTCATCAGTTTTTGCCAGTGAGTGTTTCGAAAATTGATTTTCTTGTTAATCAGTTCTCACCGAGGAATGTTTCGAAATCTTGATATTCATCAGTTTTCGCCAACGAGTGAGTTGAAAACTTGATATTCATCAGTTTTCGCCCATGAGTAATTCGAAAACTTGATTTTCTTCTGGCTTAGTCTTCGCCGATGAGTAGTTCAAAAACTTGGTATGCATCTATTTTTGCCGATACGTGTTTTAAAAAATTGATTTCCTTGTTAATTAATTTTCGCCGATGAGTGTTTCGAAAACATGATATTCATCAGTTTTCACCGATTAGTGTTTCGAAAACTTGATTTTCTAGTTAATTAGTTTTCGCCGATGAGTGTTTCGAAAACTTGATATTCATCAGTTTTCGCCGGTGAGTGTTTCGAAAACTTGATATTCATCAGTTTTCGTCAATGAGTGTTTCGAAAACTTGATTTTCTTGGTAATCAGCTTTTGTCGACGGGTGTTTCGAAAACTTGATATTCATCTGTTTTCGCTGATTAGTGTTTCGAAAACTTGATATTCATTAGTTTTCGCCAATGAGTGTTTCGAAAACTTGATTTTCTTTTTAATCAGTATTCTCCGATAAGTGTTTCAAAAACTTGATATTAATCAGTTTTCGCCAATGAATGTTTCGAAAACATTATTTTCTTGTTGATCAATTTTCACCGATGAGTGTTTCGAAAACTTCATATTCATCAGTTTTTGCCAACGAGTGTTTCGAAACCTGATTTGCTTCTTAATCAGTTTTCGCCGATGAGTGTTTCGAAAACTTTATATTCCTCAATTTTCGCCGGTGAGTGTTTTGAGAACTTGATATTCACTAGTTTTGGCCGGTGAGTGTGTCGGAAACTTGATATTCATTCGTTTTCGCGAATGAGTGTTTTGAAAACTTGATTTTCTTGTTAATCGTTTTTCGGCGATGAGTGTTTCGAAAACCTGGTATTCTTGTTAATCAGTTTTCGCCGATGAGTGTGTCGAAAACTTGATATTCATCAGTTTTCGCCAATGAGTGTTTTGAAACCTGATTTGCTTGTTAATCAGTTTTCGCCGATGAGTGTTTCGAAAACTTTATATTCCTCAGTTTGCACCGGTGAGTGTTTTGAAAACTTGATATTCACTAGTTTTGGCCGGTGAGTGTTTCGGAAACTTGATATTCATTAGTTTTCGCGAATGAGTGTTTCGAAAATATGATTTTCTTGTTAATGTGTTTTTGTGGGTGAGTGTTTCGAAAACTTGATATTCATAAGATTTCGCAATTGAGTGTTTTGAAAACTTCATTTTCTTGTTAATCAGTTTTCGCCGATGAGTGTTTTGAAAGCTTGATATACATCAGCTTTGGCCGGTGAGTGTTTCAAAAACTTGATATTCATCAGTTTTCGCCAATGAGTGTTTCGAAAACTTGATTTTCTTGTTTATCAGTATTTGCCAATGAGTGTTTTGAAAGCTTGATATTCATCAATTTTGGCCGGTGAGTGTTTCGAAAACATGATATTTATCAGTTTTCGCCAATGAGTGTTTCGAGAACTTGATTTTCTTGTTAATCAGTTTTCGCCGATGAGTGTTTTGAATGCTTGATGTTCATGACTTTTGGCCGGTGAGTGTTCGAAAACTTGATTTTCTTGTTAATCAGTTTTCGTCGATGGGTGTTTCGAAAACTTAATATTCATCAGTTTTCGTTGGTGAGTGTTTCAAAAACGTGATATTCATTAGTTTTCCCGTATGAGTTTTTCGAAAACTTGATTTTCTTGTTAAACTGTTTTCGCCGGTGAGTGTTTCGAAAACTTGATATTCATCAGTTTTCGCCAATGTGTGTTTCAAAAACTTGATTTTCTTGTTAATCGGTTTTCGCCGATGAGTGTTTTGAAATCTTGATATTCATTAGTTTTGGCCGATGAGTGTTTCGGAAACTAGATATTCATTAGTTTTTGCCAATGAGTGTTTTGAAAACTTGATTTTCTTGTTAATCAGTTTTCGCCGATGAGTGATTCGAAAACATGATATTCATCATTTTTCGCCAATTGGTGTTTCGAAAACTTGATATTCATCAGTTTTTCGACAATGAGTGTTTCAAAAACTTGATTTTCTTGATAATCAGTTTTCGCCGATGAGTGTTTCGAAAACTTGATATTCATTAGTTTTCACTGGTGAGTGTTTCGGAAACTTGATATTCATCAGTTTTCGACAATGAGTGTTCCGAAAACTTGATTTTCTTGATTATCAGTTTTCGCCGGTGAGTGTTTTGAAAACTTGAAGTTCATCAGTTTTCGCCAATGAGTGTTTTGATAACTTGATTCTCTTGTTAATCAGTTTTCGCCGATGAGTGTTTTGAAAACATGATATTCTTCAGTTTTCGCTGATTACTGTTTCGGAAACTTGATATTTATCTGTTTTCGCCAATGAGTGTTTCGAAAACTTGATTTTCTTGTTAATCAGTTTTCGGCGGTGAGTGTTTCAAAAACCTGATATTCATAAGTTTTCACAAATGAGTGTTTCGAAAACTTGATTTCCTTGTTAATCAGTTTTAGCCGATAAGTGTTTCGAAAACTTGATATTCATCAGTTTTCGCCGATTAGTGTTTTGGAAACTTGATATTGATAAGTTTTCACAAATCAGTGTTTTGAAAACATGATTTTCTTGTTAATCAGTTTTCGCCGAAGAGTTTTTCGAAAACTTTATATTCATCAGTTTTCGCCGATTAGTATTTCGGAAACTTCATATTCATCAGTTTTCGCCAATGAGTGTTTCGAAAACTTGATATTCATCAGTTTTCGCCGATTAGTGTTTCAGAAACTTGATACTCATCAGTTTTCACCACTGAGTGTTTCGAAAACTTGATTTTCTTGTTAATCAGTTTTCGCCGATGAGTGTTTCGAAAACTTGATATTCATCTGTTTTCGCCGGTGAGTGTTTCGAAAACTTGATATTCATCAATTTTCACCTATGAGTGTTTCGAAAACTTGATTTTCTTGTTAATCAGTTTTCACAGATAAGTGTTTCGAAAACTTGATATTCATCGGTGTTTTCACATTAATGTTTTCGAAAATTAATATTTATCAGTTTTCGCCAATGAGTGTTTCAAAAATTTGATTTTCTTTTTAACCAGTTTTCGCCGAGGAGTGGTTCGAAAACTTGATATTCATCAGTTTTCGCTGGTGACTGTTTCAAAAACATGATATTCATCAGTTTTTGCCAATGAGTGTTTCGAAAACTTGATTTTCTTGTTGATCAGTTTTCGCTGAAGAATGTTTCGAAAACTTGATATTCATCAATTTTCGCCGATTAATGTTTTGGAAACTTGATATTAATTAGTTTTCGCCAATCAGTGTTTTAAAAACTTGATTTTCTTTTTAATCAGTTTTTGTCGATGTGTGTTTCGAAAACTTGATATTAATCAGTTTTCGTTGGTGACTGTTTCGAAAACTTGATATTCATCAGTTTTCGCCAATGAGGGTTTCGAAAACTTGATTTTCTTGTTAATCAGTTTTCGCCGATGAGTGTTTCGAAAACTTGATATTCATTAGTTTTCACCAATGAGTGTTTCGAAGACTTGATTTTCTTGTTAATCAATTTTCGCCGATGAGTGTTTCAAAAACTTGATATTCATCTATTTTCGTCGATGAGTGTTTCGAAAACTTGATATTCTTCAGTTTTCGCCAATGAGTGTTTCGAAAACTTGATTTTCTTGTTAATCAGTTTTCATTTATGAGAATTTCGAAAAGTTGATATTCATCAGTTTTTTCCCATTAGTGTTTCGGAAACATAATTTTCTTATTAATCAGTTTGCGCCCATGAGTGTTTCGAAATCTTGATTTTCTTCTTAATCAATTTTTGCCGATGAGAGTTTCAAAAGCTTGATATTCATCAATTTTCGCCGATTAGTGTTTCAGAAACTTGATATTCCTCAGTTTTCGCCAGTGAGTGTTTCGAAAACTTGATTTTCTTGTTAATCAGTTTTTGCCGATGAGTGTTTCGAAAACTTGATATTCATCTGTTCTCGTCGGTGAGTGTTTCGAAAACTAGATATTAATCTGTTTTCGACCATGAGTGTTTCGAAAACTTGATTTTCTTGTTAATCAGTTTTCGCCGATGAGTGATTTGAAAACTTGATATTCATCAGTTTTCGCCGGTGAATGTTTCGAAAACATGATATTCATCAGTTTTCGCGAATGAGTGTTTCGAAAACTTGATTTTCTAGTTAATCAGTTTTCTCCGATGAGTGTTTCAAAAACTTGATATTCATCAGTTTTCGCCAATGAGTGTTCCAAAAACTAGATATTCATCAGTTTAAACCAATGAGTGTTTCGAAAACTTGATTTTCTTGTTAATCAATTTTTGCCGATGAGAGTTTCGAAAACTTGATATTCATATGTTTTTGCCAGTGAGTGTTTTGAAAACTTGATATTCATAAGTTTTCGCAGATGAGTGTTTCGAAAGCTTGATTTTCTTGTTAATCAGTTTTCACCGATGAGTGTGTCGAAAACATGCTATTCATTAGTTTTTGCTGATTAGTGTTTCAGAACCTAGATATTCATTAGTTTCGCCAAAGAGTGTTTCGAAAATATGATTTTCTTGTTGATCAATTTTCGCCGTAAGTGTTTCGAAAACTTGATATTCATCAGTTTTTGTCGAAGACTGTTTCAAAAACTTGATTTTCTTCTTAATTAGTTTTCGCCGATGACTGTTTCGAAAACATGATATTGATCAGTTTTCGCCAATGAGGGTTTTGAGAACATGATATTCATCAGTTTATGCCGATGAGTGTTTCGAAAACTTGATTTCTTGTTAATCAGTTTTCGTCGATGAATGTTTCGAAAACTTGATATTCATCAGTCTTCGTGGATTAGTGTTTCAGAAACTAGATATTCATTAGCTTTTGCCAATGAGTGTTTCGAAAACTCGATTTTCTTGTTAATCAATTTTCGCCGATGAGTGTTTCAAAAACTTGATATTGATCAGTTTTCGCCGGTGATTCTTTCAAACACTTGATATTCATCAGTTTTCACCAATGAGAGTTTCGAAAACTTGATTTTTTTGTTAATCAGTTTTCGCCGATGAGTGTTTTAAAAACATGATATTTATTAGTTTTCGTCGATGAGTATTTTGAGAACTTGTTATTGATTAATTGTTACAGGTAAGTGTTTAGCGAACTTGATATTCATCAGTTTTCGCTGATGAGTGTTTTGAAAACTTGATATTCATCAGTTTTCGCCGTTAAGTGTTTGGAAAACGTCATTTTCTTGTTATTCAATTTTCGCCGATGAGTGTTTCGAAAACTTCATATTCATCAGTCTTCGCCGATTAGTTTTTCAGAAACTAGATATTCATTAGTTTCGCCAAAGAGTGTTTCTAATACTTGATATTCATCAGTTTTCGCCAATGAGTGTTTTGAGAACTTGATATTGATCCGTTTTTGCCAATGAGTGTTCTCGTCGGTGAGTGTTCTAAAAACTTGATATTCAACTGTTTTCACCAATGGTTATTTCAAAAACTCAATTTTCTTGTTTATCAGTTTTCGCCAATGACTGTTTCGAAAACTTGATGTTCATTATTTTTTGCTGATAAGTGTTTCGCAAACATGATATTCATCAGTTTTTGCCGATGAGTGTTTCGAAAACTTGATTTTCTTGTTAATCATTTTTCACGGATGACTGTTTCGTACACTTGATATTCATCAGTTTTCGACGATGAGTGTTTTAGAAACTAGATATTCATTAGTTTCGCCAATGAGTGTTTCGAAAACAAAATATTCTTGTTTCTAAAACTTGATATTCATTAATTTTCGCCAATGAGTGTTTCGAAAACTTGATATTCATCAGTTTTCGCCGAAGAGTGTTTCGAAAACTTTATATTGATTAGTTTTCGCCGATGAGTGTTTCGAAAACTTGATATTCATCAGTTTTCGCGGATTAGTGTTTCAAAAACTAGATATTCATTTGTCTTCTCCAATGAGTGTTTCAAAAACTTGATATTCTGGTTAATCAGTTTTTGTCGATGAGTGTCTCGAAAACTTCATATTCGTTAGTTAACGCCGGAAAGTGTTTTGAACACTTGATATTCATCAGTTTTCGCAAATGAGTGTTTCGAAAACTTGATTATCTTGTTAATCAATTTTCGCCGATGAGTGCTTCAAAAACTTGATATTCATCAGTTTTTGTCGATTAGTGTTTCGAAAACTTGATATTCATCAGTTTTTGCCAATGAGTCTTTTAAAAACTTGATTTTCTAGTTGATCAGTTTTTGCCAATTAGTGTTTCGAAAACTTGATATTCATCAGTTTTCGGCAATGAGTGGTTCGAAAACTTGATTTTCTTGTTAATCAGTTTTCGCCGATCAGTGTTTCTAAAACTTGATATTCATCAATTTTCGCCGATGAGGGTTTTGAAAACTAGATATTCATCAGTTCTCACCAATGAGTGTTCCGAAAACTTGATTTTCTTGTTAATAAGTTTTCGCCTATGAGTGTTTCGAAAGTTCGATATTCATCAGATTTTTCCCCATATTGTTTCAGAAATTTAATTTTCATATTAATCAGTTTGCGCCGATCAGTGTTTTAAAAACTTGATATTGATTAGTTTTCGCCGGTGAGTGTTTCGAAAACTTGATTTTCTTGTTAATCAGTTTTTGCTGATTAGTGTTTCGGAAACTTGATATTCATCAATCTTCGTTGATCAGAGATTGACAAACTATATCTTCATTACTTTTGCCAAAGTGTGTTTTCAAAACATGATTTTCTTGTTAATCAGTTTTTGCGGATGAGTGTTTTGAAAACTTGATATTCATGAGTTTTCACTGATGAGTGTTTTGAGAACTTGATATTCGTCAGTTTTCGCCAATGCGTGTTTCGAAAACTTGATTTTCTTGTTAATTAGTTTTCGCCGATGAGTGTTTCAAAAACTTGATATTCATCAGTCTTCGCCGATTAGTGTTTCAAAAACTAGATATTCATTTGTCTTCGCCAATGAGTGTTTCGAAAACTTGTTTTTCCTGTTAATCAGTTTTTGCCGATGGGTGTCTCGAAAACTTGATATTCATCAGTTTACGCCGGTAAGTGTTTTGAACACTTGATATTCATCAGTTTTCGCCAATGAGTGTTTCAATTTTCGCCGATGACAGTTTCAAAAACTTGATATTCATCAGTTTTCGCCGATTAGTGTTTCGGAAACTTGATATTCATCAGTTTTCACCGATGAGTGTATCGAAAACTTGATTTTCTTGGTGATCAGTATTTGCCGATGTGTGTTTTGAAAACTTGACATTCATTAATTTTTGCCGGTGAGTGTTCCAAAAACTAGATATTCATCACTTTTTGCCAATTTGTGTTTTAAAAACTTGATTTTTTTGTTCATCAATTTTCAACAATGAGTGTTTCGACAACTTGATATTCATCCGTTTTTATCGATGAGTGTTTGGAAAACTTGATATTCCTCAGTTTTCGCCAATGAGTGTTTCGAAAACTTGATTTTCTTGATAATTAGTTTTCGCTGATGAGTGTGTTGTGTAATATCCGCCTATTTCGGTTAAAGGAATGATTGTTTGTTAACTAAATCTAACTCTATGCTTGTGCTTGACATTGATTGTTGCATTTAGAAAGCATATAGAAATGCACTATTTTATGAAAAGTGGGTGGGAAGGACTAAAAGAAAGAGGGCTTAAGTGCATAGAAAACTTAGTGTGTGGGGAGAGAAATGTGATTTTCTCTCTAAGGCTTGGTGGACACCTCTTGTAAGCTAAGGAGCCATCGCGCACACACAGACTCACCATTTTTCCACCAACCTAGAGAGAGAGAGTTAGAGAGAAGGGAGAGCACTCAAGAGGAGGATCCAAGCTTAGAATCCCATTCGGGCAAAATCAAACCATAGAATCGAAGCTGAACACCAACTGAACAAGAATCTCGCTTCAGATTAAGGTAATCAAACAACCAACCTCTCACTTTTTCAGACTAAGGATTTCAAGAAAATGGCCAAAACCTAGCTTTTGAATTTTGGGCCATTTGAGAGGAAAAACCTGCTTCCTTATGTTTTATGAAATTATATGGATGTTAGATGATGATTGGCATGTTTGGATTAGCTGGAAATTAGACAATCTAGAAGGGTTTTGGAAATGTGTATGGGTTTGAGAGAAAACCATGATTTGAGCTAGTTTAATCTTGTTTTTGGGCAAGTTTTTCATGGGTTTTGATGCATAATTAATAGAGATTAAGTTCCACTTTTGGTTCTCAAGTGTTGGGGCTTTAATTTGGACAAAATGATGCTCCTAAAAACATTTTCGCCTCGTATTAGTCGACTGATAGCTAGAAAAGCCGGCTGATGCGTTCATAAATTTCCAGAAAGTTTTCTAGATTTAGAACCGCCGGCTGATAGCCAAGAACAACCAATTGAAAGGTGCTATTTTTCCAGAAATGTTCATGTTTTTGCCCAGAAACGTTCATATTTTACCCAGAAAATTCTAGACTTAGAACAGCCGGCTGATGGCTTACGAACAGTCGGCTGTTGTGCTTTTAAAGTGGCTGAATTAGCTCTCCAGAGAGCTATCAGCCGGCTGATAGGTCTCTGGAAAGTTTTATTTTTCAACTTTAATGGCCAATCAGCCAGCTGATAGACCCCTGTTTTGCATAGTGATTTTAAACAAAGTAAATGATGTTTTAAACACTTAATTTCATTCTCAAACATGATGCTTAAAGATTTTAAACTGATTTGAAATATGAATCAAGGGGAAATAACATAGAAAGAAAGAAAAGAGAGCTAGTATTCAAAGTACATGTATCGGTAAAGAATGAGTCCATGATAGATTGACCAATTGTCGGTATGGGACGACCGTTGGGATTTCCACGGTTGTGTCATTATTTGGGATGGTAAAATATCCATTCGACTAAGAATGTAATTTTACGAAAATATAGTGTTGGTTGCCGAATTTTAAGCTAGTATGCCCTATGTGGCCATCTAAGAGCGACATGCTTAAAATTAGGCGAACCATGATTGAGACCCATTTCTTTCCAATATATGTATATGTGAATAGAATATCACAAAGATGAATTGTTGACTCTTAAGGAAAGATACCATGCATATAAATTGTTGATCGACAGGGAAAGACACAATGCATGCAATAGGTTGATTCTTAAGGGAAGACGCAATGAATCATATGAATGTATGTGTTCAAGGAATTGAATAGTTGATCCTCCGGGACAACATGATAAATCCTAGGTATATGTAAATGTTATGAGAGGCAAATTGTTGATCATTTAGGAAAGAAGAAAGTGGTCTTCTAACGATGATGTTATGAGGCACAAATTGTTGATCCTTCGGGAAAGACGCAAAGGGTCCTAAAATGAAGATGAATGTATGGATGTGTCTGAGTGCTCGCGTTGCAGCACTCCCGATGCTCAAATGTTTTATGAAATGAGGGCTAGATACCCACATAATTATTATGTGTTATTTCAGTACCCTTGGGATTATGAATGATTGAACGAGTGTTTATGAAGGGATGTATCAAAGGTAGTATTCACAAGAATACATGCCATACCTTATTTTGTTTTTAAGGAAATGAATGATATTGCATCCATGTTTAAAATGAATTATGATATGTAAGTATGCCATTCCATTTCATATGCCCTAATATGTAATAATTTCCATGCTAATCATTTCATGAAGAGTATGACATGCATAAGTTTTATGTTAAACATCACATCCATGCTTTGTATGTATGATAAGAAAGGAATGCAGAGATTTCTGTGCAAGACACAGTGGTACACAACAACGAGTTTGAAAACAAGTAGTTTTGATTACTGGGGTTTATCCTCATTACGTTGGTGTGTATCAGCTGACTAGGTACCCGGATGCCCATGAGACGAGACTGGAGCGATGGGTAGCCGGACTTTTTGAAGAAAAGAAAGAATCAGATAGTATAGAAGCATATAGTTTACTTTTGAATCGATGTATTCTCATTCCTTCTAGCCAATAACTTAGTTATATCTTTTGAAGAAGTTAATTGGCAATTTGTACTAGATATAAATAAGGGATGAGAATAGATAATTTGTTATGGACTTGTATATAATAGATTGAGCCTATCTCCAGTAAGTGGATTAAAGATTATGATCTATAAATGCAAGTAGTCTTTAGATTATTCTTTTTCACGAGGCTCTTATATACTTTGATGATGTATGTATTATGTTTTTAGTATATTCTATAAGTAAATGACAAAGCTAAAGTTTTAGTACGTATGTTTGTATGATGCATGATTCTGCAGTAGTTTTGGTATGCGCGAGAGTTACCCGAGAGATAGAACCCAAACATATGCTACTTAATTTATTAATGAGTAAAAAGTTTAAATGAATTCGGGTAGAAGTAGAAGTAACACACTGGTTCTCGATCAAAGATATGTTCTTTATACTCAAAATCTGATTTCTAAAGGGTCTAGAACTGGGGTGTTACATTTCGAAAACATGATATTCATCAGTCTTCGCCGATTAGTGTTTCAGAAACTAGATATTCATTTGTTTCGACAATGAGTGTTTTGAAAACTTAATTTTCTTGATAATCCATTTTCGCCGATGAGTGTTTCTAAAACTTGATATTGATCAGTTTTCACCAATGAGTGTTTTGAAAACTTGATATTCATTAGTGTGCCAAAGCCTGTTTCAAAAACTTGATTTTCATCAGTTTTCGCCAATGAGTGTTTCAAAAACTTGATATTCTTAGTTTTCGCTTGTGAGTGTTTCGAAAACTTGATTTTCTTATCAATCAGTTTTCGTGGATGAGAGTTTCGGAAACTTGACATTCATCAGTTCTCGCCGATGAGTGTTTCAGAAACTTGATATTCATTAGTTTTCGCCAATAAGTGTTTCGAAAACTTGATTTTCTTGTTAATCAGTTTTCACCGATGAGTGTTTCAAAAACTTGATATTCATCAGTTTTCACCGATGAGTGTTTCGAAAACTTGATATTCATCAGTTTTCGCCAATGAGTGTTTCGAAAACTTGATTTTCTTCTTAATCAGTTTTCGCCGATGAGAGTTTCGAAAACTTGATATTCATCAGTTTTCTCGAATGCCTGTTTCGAAAACATGATATTCTTATGTTTTTGCAAATGAGTATTTCGAAAACTTGATATTTTTGTTAATCAGTTTTCGCCGATGAGTATTTCGAAAACTTGATATTCATCAGTTTTTGTTGATGGGTGTTTCAGAAACTTCATATTCTTTAATTTTCGCCGATGAGTGTTTTGAAAACTTGATATTCATCACTTTTCGCCAATGGATGTTTCGAAAACTTGATTTTTTTGTCAATCGATTTTCGCCGATGAGTGTTTCTAAAACATGATATTGATTAGTTTTCGCCGATGAGGGTTTCGAAAACTTGATATTCATCAGTTTTCGCCGATGAGTGTTTCAAAAACTTGATTTTCTTGTTAATCAGTTTTCGCCGGTGAGTGTTTCGGAAACTTGATATTCATCAGTTTTCTTGAAGTGTTTCGAAAACTTGATTTTCTTGTTAATTAGTTTTCGCTAATGAGTGTTTCAAAAACATGATATTCATCAGTTTTCGCCGATGAGTGTTTCGAAAACTTGATATTCATCAGTTTTTGCCAATGAGTGTTTCAAAAACTTGATTTTCTTGTTAATCAGTTTTTATCAATGAGTGTTTCAAAAACATGATATTCATTAGTTTTCGCCAATGAGTGTTTCGGAAACTTGATATTCTTCAGTTTTTGCCAATGAGTGTTTCGAAAACTTGATTTTCTTGTTAATCAATTTTCGCCAGTGAGTGTTTCGAAAACTTGATATTCATCAGTTTTCGCCAATGAGTGTTTCGGAAACGTGATATTCATCAGTTTTCGCCAATAAGTGTTTCGAAAACTTGATTTTCTTGTTTATCAGTTTTCGCCGATGAGTGTTTCGCAAACTTGATTTTTATCAGTTTTCGCCATTGATTGTTTCGGAAACTTGATATTCATCAGTTTTCGCCAATGAGTGTTTCAAAAACTTGATTTTCTTGTTAATCAGTTTTCGTCGATGAGTGTTTCGAACACTTGATATTCATCAGTTTTCGCCAGAGAGTGTTTCGAAAACTTGATATTCATCAGTTTTCGCCGGTGCGTGTTTTGAAAACTTGATATTCATCAGTTTTTGCGAATGAGGGTTTCGAAAACTTCATTTTCTTGTTAATCAGTTTTCGCCGATGAGTGTTTCGAAAACTTGATATTCAGCAGTTTTCGCCAATGACTGTTTCGAAAACTTGATATTCTTCTTAATCAGTTTTTGCCGATGAGTGTTTCGAAAACTTGATATTCATCAGTTTTCGTCGTTGAGTGTTTCGAAAACCTGATATACATCAGTTTTCGCCGACGAATGTTTCGAAAACTTTATTTTTATCTGTTTTCGCTGATTAGTGTTTTGAAAACTTGATATTCATAAGTTTTCGCCAATGAGTGTTTCGAAAACTTGATATTCCTAAGTTTTTGCAAATAAGTGTTTCAAAAACTTGATTTTTTTGTTAATCAGTTTTCACCGATGAGTGTTTTGAAAACGAGATATTCATCAATTTTCGCCGGTGAGTGTTTTGAAAACTTGATATTCTATAGTTTTGGCCGGTGAGTTTTTCGGAAACTTGATATTCATTAGTTTTCGCGAATGAGTGTTTGGAAAACTTGATTTTCTTTTTAATCCGTTTTCGCCGATGAGTGTTTCGAAGACCTGATATTCACAATTTTTTGCAAATGAGTATTTCGAAAACTTGATATTCATTAGTTTTCGCCGATGAGTGGTTTGAAAACTTGATATTCATCGGTTTTCGCCAATGAGTGTTTCGAAAATTGATTTTCTTGTAATTCGGTTTTCGCAAATGAGTGTTTTGAAAACTTGATATTCATCAATTTTCGCCAATGAGTGTTTCGAACACCTGATTTTCTTGTTAATCAATTTTCGCCGATGAGTGTTACGAAAACATGATATTCATTAGTTTTCGACGTTTAGTGTTTCGGAGACATGATATTTATCAATTTTCGCTAATGAGTGTTTTGAAAACATGATCTTCATGTTAATCAGTTTTCGCCGATGAGTGTTGCGAAAACTTGATATTCATCAGTTTTTGTCGGTAAGTGTTTCGAAAATTTGATATTCATCTGTTTTCGCCAACGAGTGTTTCGAAAACTTGCTTTCCTTGTTAATCAGTTTTCGCCGATGAGTGTTTTAAAAACTTGATATTCATTAGTTTTCGCCGATGAGTGTTTCAAAAATTGATTTTCTTGTTAATCAATTTTCGCCGATGACTGTTTTGAAAACTTGATATTCATCAGTTTTCGCCGGTGAGTGTTTTGAAAACTTGATATTAATCAATTTTCGCCAATGAATGTTTTGAAAACTTGATTTTCCTGTTAATCAGTTTTTGCCGGTGAGTGTTTCAAAAACGTGATATTCATTAGTTTTCGCCGATTAGTGTTTCGGAAACTTGATATTCATCAGTTTTCGCCATTGAGTATTTCGAAAACTTGATTTTCTTCTTAATCAGTTTTCGCCGATGAGTGTTTCGAAGACTTGATATTCATCAGTTTTCGCCAGTGAGTGTTTTGAAGACTTGATATTCATGAGTTTTCGCGAATCAGTGTTTCGAAAACTTGATTTTCTTGTTAATCAGTTTTCGCCGATGAGTGTTTCGGAAACTTGATATTCTTCATTTTTCGCCAATGAGTGTTTCGAAAACTTGACTTTCTTGTTAATCAGTTTTCGGCAGTGAGTGTTTCGGAAACTAGATATTCATCAGTTTTTGCCAATAAGTGTTTCGAAAACATGATTTTCTTGTTAATCAATTTTCGCTGATGAGTGCTTTAAAAACTAGATATTCATTAGTTTTCGTCGATTAGTGTTTCGAAATCTTGATACTGATTAGTTTTCGCCAATGAGTGTTTCAAATATTTGATTTTCATCAGTTTTTACTAGTTAGTGTTTCGAAAACTTGATATTCATCACTTTTTGCCAATGAGTGTTTCGGACACTTGATATTCATCAGTTTTCACCGGTGAGTGTTTCGGAAACTTGATTTTCTTGTTAATCTGTTTTCGTCGATGAGTGTTTCGAAGACCTGATATTCACAATTTTTTGCAAATGATTGTTTTGAAAACTTGATTTTCTTCTTAATCTGTTTTCACTGATCAGTTTTTTGAAAGCATGATTATCATCAATTTGGCCAGTGAGTGTTTCGAAAACTTGATATTCATTAATTTTCTGCTATGAGTGGTTCCAACACCTGATTTTCTTGCTAATCACTTTTCGCCGATGAGTGTTTTGAAAACACGATATTAATCAGTTCTCGACGTTTAGAGTTTCGGAAACATGATATTCTTCAGCTTTCGCCGGTGAGTGATTCGGAAAGTTGATTTCGCGAATGAGTGATATTCTTCAGATTTCGCGAATGAGTGATTCAAAAACTGGATTTTCTTGTTAATCAGTTTTTCCGATGAGTGTTTCGAAAACTTCATATTAATCAACTTTTACCGGTGACTGTTTTGAAAACTTGATATTCATCAGTTTTCGCCAATGTTGGTTTCGAAAACTTGATTTTCTTGTTAATCAGTTTTCGCGGATGAGTGTTTCGAAAACTTGATATTCATCAATTTTTCCAAATGAGTGTTTCGAAAACTTGATTTTCTTGTTGATGAGTTTTCGCCGATGAGTGTTTTAAAAACTTGATATTCATCAGTTTTCGCCGGTGAGTGTTTCAAAAACTTGATATTCATCAGTTTTCGCCAATGAGTGTTTCAAAAACTTGATTTTCTTGTTAATCAGTTTTCGCCGATGAGTGTTTTGAAATCTCGATATTAATCAGTTTTTGCCGGTGACTGTTTCTAAAACTTGTTATTCATCAGTTTTTGCTAATGAGTGTTTCGAAAAATTGATTTCCTTGTTAATCAGTTTTCGCCGATTAGTGTTTCGAAAACTTGATATTAATCAATTTTTGCCGGTGACGGTTTGGAAATCATGATATTCATCAGTTTTTGCCTACGTGTCTTTTGAAAACTTGATTATCTTGTTAATCTATTTCTGCTGATGAGTGTTTCGAAAACATGATATTCATCAGTTTCCGTCAATGAGTGTTTCACAAACTTGATTTTCTTGTTAATCAATTTTCGCCGATGAGTGTTCCGAAAACATGATATTCATGAGTTTTGGCCAATGAGTGTTTCGTAAAACATGATTTTCTTGTTAATCAGTTTTCGCCGATGAGTGTTTCGAAAACTTGATATTCAACAGTTTTCGCCGGTGAGTGTTTCCGAAACTTGATATTCATCAGTTTTCGCCAATGAGTGTTTCGAAAACTTGATTTTCTTGTTAATCAGTTTTCGCCGATGAGTGTTTCGAAAACCTAATATTCATAAGTTTTCGCAAATGAGTATTTCGAAAACTTGATTTTCTTGTCAATCAGTTTTCGCCGATGAGTGTTTTGAAAGCTTGATAATCATCAGTTATGGCCGGTGAGTGTATCGAAAACTTGATATTCATATGTTTTCTCCAATGGGTGTTTCGAAAACTTTATTTTCTTGTTAATTAGTTTTCGCCGATGAATGTTTCGAAAACTTGATATTCATCAGTTCTCGCCGATTAGAGTTTCGGAAACTTGATATTTATCAGTTTTTGCCAATGAGTGTTTTGAAAACTTGATTTTCTTGTTAATCAATTTTTGCCAATGATTGTTTCGAAAACTAGATATTCATCAGTTTTTGCCGGTGAATGTTTCGGAAACGTGATATTCTTCTGATTTCGCGAATGAGTGTTTCGAAAATATGATTTTCTTGTTAATCAGTTTTTTCGGCGAGTGTTTCGAAAACTTGATATTAATCAATTTTGGTCGGTGACAGTTTCGCAAACTTGATATTCATCAGTTTTCGCAAATGAGTGTTTCGAAAAAATGATTTTCTTGTTAATCAGTTTTCGCTGTGGAGTGTTTCGAAAACTTGATATTCATCAGTTTTCGCCGATGAGTATTTCAAAGTCATGATTTTCTTGGTAAACATTTTTCGGTGTTGAGTGTTTCAAAAACTTGTTATTGATCAGTTTTCGCCGGTGAGTGTTTCGACAACTTGATATTCATCATTTTTCGACAATGAGTGTTTCGAAAACTTGATTTTCTTGTTAATCAGTTTTCACCAATGAATGTTTTGAAAACATGATATTCTTGTTAATCACTTTTCCCCGATGAGTGTGACGAAAACATGATATTATTCAGTTTTCCCCGGTGACTGTTTCGAAATCTTGATATTCATCAGTTTTCGCCTACGTGTCTTTCGAAAACTTGATTATCTTGTTAATCAGTTTTCGCTGATGAGTGTTTCGAAAACTTGATATTCTTCAGTTTTTGCCAATGAGTGTTTCGAAAACTTGATGTTCTTGTTAATCTTTTTTCGCCGATGAGTATTTCAAAAACTTGATATTCATCAGTTTTCGCCCATGAGAGTTTCAAGAACATGATAATCTTGTTAATCAGTTTTCGCTCATGACTGTTTGAATAAATTGATATTCTTTAGTTTTCTCCAATGATTGTTTCGAAAACTTGATCTACAATAGTATTCGTCAATGCATGTTTCGAAAAATTGACTTTATTGTTCATCAGTTTTCGCCGATGAGTGTTTCCAAAACTTGATTTTCTTGTAAATCAGTTTTTGCCGATGAGTGTTACAAAAACTTGATATTAATCAGTTTTTGCCGGTGACTGTTTCGATAACTTGATATTCATCAGTTTTCGCCGATGAGTGTTTCAAAAAAATGATTTTCTTCTTAATCAGCTTCTGCTGATGAGTGTTTCGAAAACTTGATATTCATCAGTCTTCGCCCGTGAGTGTTTCGAAAACTTGATATTCATCAGTTTTTGCCGTTGACAGTTTCGAAAACTTGATTTTTTTGTTAATCATTTTTTGCCGATGAGTGTTTCGATAACTTGATAATCATCAGTTTTCGTTGATGAGTGTTTCGAAAACTTGATAATCATCAGTTTTTGCCGATTTGTGGTTCACAAACTTGATATTTATCAGTTTTCGCCAATGAGTGTTTTAAAAAGTTGATTTTCTTGTAAATTAGTTTTCGCCGATGAGTGTTTCAAAAACTTGATATTCATCAGTTTTCGCTGGTGACTGTTTCGGAAACTTGATATTCATCAGTTTTCGCGAATGAGTGTTTTGAAAACTTGATTTTCTTCTAAATCAGTCTTCGACGGTGAGTGTTTCGAAAACCTGATATTCATAAGTTTTCGCAAATGAGTCTTTCGAAAACATGATTATCTTGTTAATCAGTTTTAGCTGATGAGTGTTTTGGAAGCTTGATAATCATCTGTTTTAGCAGGTAAGTCTTTCGAAAAATTGATATTCATCAGTCTTCGGCAATGTGTGTTTCGAAAACTTGATTTTCTTGTGAATCAGTTTTCGCCAATGAGTGTTATGAAAACTTGATATTCATCAGGTTTCGCCAATGAGTGTTTCGGAAACTTGATATTGATATGTTTTTGCCAATGAGTGTTTCGAAAACTAGTTTTTCTTGTTAATCAGTTTTCGCCAATGAGTGTTTCGAAAGCTTAATATTCATCAGTTTTCGCCGATGAGTGTTTCGAAAACTTGATTTTCTTGTTAATTAGTTTTCGCTCGTGACTGCTTCGAAAACATGATATTCATCAATTTTCGCAAAAGAGTGTTTCCGACACATGATTTTATGATTAATCATATTTCCCCTGTGAGTGTTTTGAAAGCTTTATATTCATCAATTTTGGCCGGTTAGTGTTTCGAAAACATGATACTTATTAGTTTTCACCGTTGAGTGTTTCGAAAGCTTGATATTCATGTTAATCAGTTTTCGCCGGTGAGTGTTTCGAAAACTTGTAATTCATCAGTTTTTGCCGGTGACTGTTTCAAAAACTTGATATTAATCAGTTTTCGCCGATGAGTGTTTTGTGAACATGTTTTTCTTCTTAATCAGTTTTCATCGATGAGGGTTTCGAAAAATTGATATTCGTCAGTTTTTGCCGATTATTGATTCCGAAACTTGATATTTATCAGTTTTCGCCAATGAGTGTTTTGAAAACTTATTTTTCTTGTTAATCAGATTTTGCCGGTGAGTGTTTTGAAAACTTGATATTCATCAGTTTTCGCAGGTGAGTGTTTCGAAAACATGATATTCATCAGTTTTCACGAATGAGTGTTTCGAAAACTTGATATTCATCAGTTTTGGCAAATCACTATTTCGAAAACTTGATTTTCTTGTTAATCAATCTTCGATGGTAAGTGTTTCGAAACCTTGATCTTCATCAGTTTTCGTCGATTATTGTTTCCGAAACTTGATGTTTATTAGCTTTCACCAATGAGTGTTTTGGAAATGTGATTTTCTTGTTGATTAGTTTTCGCCGATGAGTGTTTCGAAAACTTGATATTCATTAGTTTTCGTCGGTAAGTGTTTAGGAAACTTGGTATTCATTAGTTTTCGCCAATGTATGTTTCGAAAACTTGATTTTCTTGTTAATTAATTTTTGCCGATGAGTGTTTCAAAAACATGTTATTCATCAGTTTTCGCTGCTGAGTGTTTCGAAAACTTGATATTCATTAGTTTTCACCAATGAGTGTTTCCAAAACTTGATTTTCTTGTTAATAAGTTTTCGCCGATGAGTGTTTCAGAAACAAGATATTCATCAGTTTTCGCAGGTGACTATTTCGAAAATTTGATATTCATTAATTTTCGCCAATGAGTATTTCGAAAACTTGATTTTCTTGTTAATCAGTTTTCGCCGATGAGTGTTTCGAAAACAAGATATTCATCTGTTTTCGCCGATTATTGTTTCCGAAACTTGATATTTATCAGTTTTCGCCAATGAGTGTTTTGAAAACTTGTTTTTCTTGTTAATCAGTTTTTGCCGATGAGTGTTTCAGAAACTTGATATTCATCAGTTTTCGACAATGAGTGTTTCGAAAACTTGATTTTTTTGTCAATCAGTTTTCGCCGGTAAGTGTTTCGAAAACTTGATATTCATCAATTTTCACCAATGAGTGTTTCGAAAACTGGATTTTTTTGTTATTCAGTATTCGCCGATGAGTGTTTCGAAAACTTGATATTTATCAGTTATCACCAATGAGTGTTTCGAAAACTTGATTTTCTTGTTAATCAGTTTTCGCCAATGAGTGTTTCGGAAACTTGATATGCATCAGTTTTGGCCGATGAGTGTTTCGAAAACTTGATTTTCTTGTTAACCAGTTTTCGCCGATAAGTGTTTCGAAAACATGATATTCATCAATTTTCGTCTATGAGTGTTTCGAAAACTTGATTTTCCTAGTAATTAGTTCTCGCTGATGACTGTTTTGAAAACTTGATATCCAGCACTTTATGCCGGTGAGTGTTTCGAAAACTTTATATTCATCTGTTTTTGCCAATGAGTGTTTCGGAAAGCTTATTTTCTTGTTAATCGGCTTTTGCTGATGAGTGTTTTAAAAACTTGATATTCATCTGTTTTCGACAATGAGTGTTTCGAAAACTTGATTTTGATCTTGTTAATTAGTTTTCGCCGATGAGTGTTACGAAAACTTGATATTCATCATTTTTCGTCGATTATTGTTTCTGAAACTTGATATTTATCAGTTTTCGCCAATGACTATTTCGAAAACTTGATATTCATCAATTTTCCTCGGTGAGTGTTTTGAAAACTTGATATTCATTAGTTTTGGCCGGTGAGTGTTTCGGAAACTTGATATTTATTAGTTTTTGCGAATGAGTTTTTTGAAAACATGATTTTCTTGTTAATCAGTTCTCGCCGATGAGTGTTTCGAAAACTTGATATTCATACGTTTTCGCAAATGAGTGTATCGAAAACTTGATTTTCTTGTTAATCAGTTTTCGCCGATGAGTGTTTCGAAACTTGGTAATAATCAGTTTTCGCAGGTGACTATTTCGAAAACTTGATATTCATCAGTTTTCGCCAATGAGTGTTTCGAAAACCTGTTATTCTTGTTAATCACTTTTCGCCGATGAGTGTTTCAAAAACTTGATGTTCAACATTTTTTGCCAATGAGTGTTTCGAATACTTGATTTTCTTGTCAATCAGTTTTCGCCGATGAGTGTTGCGAAAACTCGATATTCATCTGTTTTCGCCGATTATTTTTTCCGGAGCTTGATATTTATCAGTTTTTGCCAATGAGTGTTTCAAAAACTTGTTTTTCTTGTTAATCAGTTTTCGCCGATGAGTGTTTCGAAAACTTGATATTCATCAGCGCCGGTGAGTGTTTCGGAAACTTGATATTCATCAGTTTTGGGGAATGAGTGTTTTGGAAACTTGATTTTCTTGTTAACCAGTTTTCGCCGGTGACTGTTTCGAAAACTTGATATTCATCAGTTTTCGCCAATGAGTGTTTCGAAAACTAGATATTAATCCGTTTCCGCCGATTAGTGTTTCGAAAACTTGATATTCATCAGTTTTGGCGAATGAGTGTTTTGAAAACTTGATTTTCTTGTTAATCAGTTTTCGCCGGTGAGTGTTCCGAAAACTCGATATTCATCGGTTTTCGCCAGTGAGTGTTTTGAAAACTTGATATTCATCAGTTTTCGATAGTGAGTATTTCGAAAACTTGATTTTCTTGTTAATCAAGTTTTGCTAGTGAGTGTTTTGAAAACTTCATTTTCTTGTCAATCAATTTTTGCTGATGGGTCTTTCGAAAACATGATACTCATCAGTTTTCGCCCGTGCATGTTTCGGAATCTTGATATTCTTCAGTTTTTGTCAATTAGTGTTTCGAAAACATGACTTTCTTGTTAATCAATTTTCGCCAATGAGTGTTTCGAAAAGTTGATATTCCTTTATTTTCGCCAATGAGTATTTCAAAAAATTGATTTTCTTGTTAATCAGTTTTCTCCGATGACTGTTTCGAAAACTTGATATTCATCAGTTTTCGCCAGTGAGTGTTTCGAAAACTTGATTTTCTTGTTAATCAGTTTTCACCGATGAGTGTTTCGAAAACTTGATATTCATCAAATTTTGTCAGTGAGTAATTTTAAAACTTGATATTCATCAATTTTCGCCAATGAATTTTTCAAAAAAATGATTTTCTTGTTTATCAGTTTTCGCCGATGAGTGTTTCAAAAACTAGATATTCATCCATTTTAGCCGATTATTGTTTAGGAAACTTAATATTCTTGTTGATCAGTTTTCGCCGATGAGTGTTTCGAAATCTCGATATTAATCAGTTTTCGCCGGAGACTATTTCGAAAACTTGATTTTCTTGTTAATCAGTTTTCGCCGATGAGTGTTTCGAAAACTTGATATTCTTCAGTTTTCGCCAATGAGTGTTTCGAAAAGTTGATTTTTTTGTTAATCAGTTTTTCGCCGATGAGTGTTTCGAAAACATGATATTCATCAGTTTTCGCCGGTGAGTATTTTGAAAACTTGACATTAATCAGTTTTCGGCAATGAGTGTTTCGAAAACCTGATTTTCTTGTTAATCAGTTTTCGCCGATGAGTGTTAAGAAAACTTGATATTCATCAATTTTCGCCGATTATTGTTTCCGAAACATGATATTTATCAGTTTTCACCAATGAGTGTTTCGAAAACTTGTTTTTCTTGTTAATCAGTTTTCGCCGATGAGTGTTTCGAAAACGTGATATTCATCAATTTTCGCCGGTGAGTGTTTCGAATACTTGATATTCATCTGTTTTCGCCGATAAGAGTTTCGGAAACTTGATATTCATCAGTTTTGGAGAATGAGTGTTTCGAAAACTTGATTTTCTGGTTAATCAGTTTTCGCCGATGAGTGTGAAAACTTGATATTTATCAGTTTTCGCCGGTGAGTGTTTTGGAAACTTGATATTCATCAGTTTTGGAGAATGAGTGTTTCGAAAACTTGATTTTCTGGTTAATCAGTTTTCGCTGGTGACTGTTTCGAAAACATCATATTCATCAGTTTTCGCCAATGAGTGTTTCGAAAACCTGATTTTCTTGTTAATCTGTTTTCGCTGTTGAGTGTTTCGAAAACTTGATATCCATCAGTTTTGGCGAATGAGTGTTTCGAAAACTTTATTTTCTGGTTAATCAGTTTTCATCGATGAGTGTTTCGAAAACTTGATATTCATAAGTTTTTCCCGGTGAATATTTTTAAAACTTCTTCATCAGTTTTCGCCAATGAGTTTCTCAAAAACTTGATTTTCTTGTTTATCGATTTTCGTCGATGAGTGTTTCAAAAACTTGACATTCATCAGTTTTCGCCGATTAGTGTTTAGGAAACCTGATATTCTTGTTGATCAGTTTTCACCGATGAGTGTTTCAAAAACTTGATATTCATCAGTTTTCGCCAATGAGTGTTTCGAAAACTTGATTTTCTTGTTAATCAATTTTCGCCGATGAGTGTTTTGAAAACTTGATATTCATCAGTTTTCACCAGTGAGTGTTTCAAAAAGTTGATTTTCTTGTTAATAAGTTTTCGTCGATGTGTGTTTCGAGAACTTGATATTCATCAGTTTTCGCCGGTGAGTGTTTTGAAAACTTGATATTAATCAGTTTTCGGCAATGAGTGTTTCGAAAACTTGATTTTCTTGTTTATCAGTTTTCGCCGATGACTGTTTCAAAAACTTTATATTCAATAGTTTTCGCCGATTAGTGTTTCAAAAACTAGATATTCATCAGTTTTCGCCAATGAGTGTTTCGAAAAGTTGATTTTCATGTTAATTAGTTTTTGCCGATGAGTGTTTCGAAAACTTGATATTCATCAGTTTTTTCCGAATAGTGTTTCAGAAACTTGATAATAATCATATTTCCCCAATGAGTGTTTCGAAAACTTGACTATCTTGTTAATCTGTTTTTGCTGATGAGTGTTTCGAAAACTTGATATTGATCAGTTTTCGCAGGTGACTATTTCGAAAACTTGATATTCATTAGTCTTCGCCAATGAGTGTTTCGAAAACTTTATTTTCTTGCTAATCAGTTTTCGCCGATGAGTGTTTCGAAAACTTGATGTTCATTAGTTTTCGCCAATGAATGTTTCGAAAACATGACTTTCTTGTCAATCTGTTTTCGCCGATGATTGTAACTAAAACTTGATATTCCTTAGTTTTTGCCGATTATTGTTTCCGAAACTTGATATTTATCAGTTCTCGCAAATGAGTCCTTCTGAAACATGATTTTCTTCTTAATCAGTTTCTGCCGATGAGTGTTTCGAAAACTTGATATCCATTAGTTTTCGCCAGTAAGTGTTTAGAAAACTTGATATTCATCAGTTTTCGCCAATGAGTGTTTCGAAAACTTGATTTTCTTGTTAATCAGTTTTCGTCGGTTAGTGTTTTAAAAACTTGATATTCATCAATTTTCGCCAAAGAGTGTTTTGAATACTTGATTTTCTTGTTAATCAGTTTTCGCCGAGGACTGTTTGGGAAACTTGATATTCATCAATTTTCGCCAATCTGTGTTTCAAAAACGTGATTTTCTTGTTAATCAATTTTCGCCGATGAGTGTTTCAAAGACTTGATATTCATCAGTTTTCGCCGGTGAGTGTTTTTAAAACTAGATATTCATCAGTTTTCGCTAATGGGTTTTTCAAAAACATGATTTTCTTGTTTATCAGTTTTCGCCAATGAGTGTTTCAAAAACTTGATATTCATCAGTTTTCGTCGACTAGTGTTTAGGACACTTGATATTTATCAGTTCTTGCCGATGAGTGTTTCAAAAACTTGATATTCATCAGTTTTCGCGAATGAGTGTTTCAGAAACTTGATTTTCTTGTTAATCAGTTTTCGTTGATGAGTGTTTCGAAAACTTGATATTCGCCAATTTTCTCCAATGAGTATTTCGAAAACTTGACTTTCTTGTTAATCAGTTTTCACCGATCAGTGTTTTGAAAGGATGATAATCATCAGTTTTGGCCGGTGAGTGTTTCGAAAACTTGATATTCATTAGTTTTCTCCAATGAGTGTTTCCAAAACCTGATTTTCTTGTTAATTAGTTTTCGCCGATGAGTGTTACGAAAACTTAATATTCATCAGTTTCCGCTGATTATTGTTTCAGAACCTTGATATTTATCAGTTTTTGCCAATGAGTGTTTCAAAAACTTGTTTTTCTTGTTAATCAGTTTTCGCTGATGAGTGTTTCGAAAACTTGATTTTCATCAGTTTTCGCCGGTAAGAGTTTCGGAAACTTGATATTCATCAGTTTTGGAGAATGAGTGTTTCGAAAACTTGATTTTCTTGTTAATCAGTCTTCGCCAATGAGTGTTTTGAAAACTTGATATTCATCAGTTTTCGCTAATGAGTGTTTCGAGAACTTGATTTTCTAGTTAATCAGTTTTCACCGGTGACTGTTTCGAAAGCTTGATATTCATCAGTTTTCGCCAGTGAGTGTTTCGAAAACTTGATATTCATCAGTTTTCGCCACTGAGTGTTTCGAAAACTTTATTTTCTTGTTAATCAGTTTTCACCGATGAGTGTTCGCGAATTAGTGTTTCGAAAACTTGATTTTATCCAGTATTCGCGAATTAGTGTTTCGAAAACTTGATTTTCTTGTTAATCAGTTTCCGACGGTAAGTGTTTCGAAAACTTGATCTTCATAAGTTTTCGCGAAAACTTGATTTTCCTGTTAATCAGTTTTCGCAGATGAATGTTTTAAAAGCTTGATATTCATCAGTTTTTGCCGGTGAGTGTTTCGAAAACTTGATATTCATCAGTTTTCGCCAATCAGTGTTTCGAAAACTTGATTTTCTTGTTAATCAATTTTCGCCGATGAGTGCTTCAAAAACTTGATATTCCTCATTGTTCGGCGATTAGTGTTTCAGAAACATCATATTCATCACTTTTCCCCAACGAGTGTTTCGAAAACTTCATTTTCTTGTTAATTTATTTTCGCCGAAGAGTGTTTCGAAAACTTGATATTCATCAGTTTTCGCCGATGAGTGTTTCGGAAACTTGATATTCGTCAGTTTTCGCGAATGAGTGTTTCAAAAATTGATTTTCTTGTTATTTAGTTTTCACCGGTGAGTGTTTCGAAAACTTGATATTCATCAGTTTTCGCAAATGAGTGTTTCGAAAACTTGATTTTCTTGTTAATCAACTTTCGCCGATGAGTGTTTCGAAAACTTGATATTCATCAGTTTTCGCCAATGAGTGTTTCGAAAACTTGATTTTCTTGTTAATCAGTTTTCGCCGATGCGTGTTTCGAAGAATTGATTTTCATAAGTTTTCGCAAATGAGTGTTTTGAAAACATGATTTTCTTGTTAATCAACTTTCGCCGGTGAGTGTTTCGGAAACTTGATATTCATCAGTTTTGGCGAATGACTGTTTCGAAAACTTGATTTTCTGGTTAATCAGTTTTCGCCGGTGAGTGTTTCGAAGACATGATATTCATCAGTTTTCGCCGCTAAGTGTTTCGAAAACTTGATTTTCTCATTAATCAGTTTTCGCCGATGAGTGTTTCGAAAACTTGATATTCATCAATTTTCGCCAATGAGTGTTTCGAAAACATGATTTTCTTGTTAATCAGTTTTCGCCGATGAGTGTTTCGAAAACTTGATATTCATCAGTTTTTGCCGGTGAGTATTTTTAAAACTTGAAATTCATCAGTTTTCACCAATGAGTTTTTCAAAAACATGATTTTCTTGTTTATCAGTTTTCGCCGATGAGTGTTTCAAAAACTTGATATTCATCAGTTTTCGTCGATTAGTGTTTAAGACACTTGATATTTATCAGTTTTTTCCAATGAGTGTTTCGAAAACTTGATATTCATCAGTTTTTGCGAATGAGTGTTTTGGAAACTTGATTTTCTTGTTAATCAGTTTTCGCCGGTGAGTATTTCGAAAACCTGATATTCATAAGTTTTCGCAAATGAGTGTTCCGAAAACTTGATATTCATCAGTTTTCTCCAATGAATGTTTCGAAAAGTTGACTTTCTTTTTAATCAGTTTTCGCCGATGAATGTTTCGAAAACATGATATTCATTAGATTTCACCCATTAGTGTTTCAGAAACTTGATATTCATTAGTTTTTGCCAATGAGTGTTTCGAAAACTTGATTTTCTTGTTCATCAGTTTTCGGCGATGAGTGTTTCGAAAACTTGAAATTCATCAGTTTTCGCCAATTAGTGTTTCGAAAACTTGATTTTCTTGTTAATCAGTTTCCGACGGTAAGTGTTTCGAAAACTTGATCTTCATAAGTTTTCGCAAATGACTGTTTCGAAAACTTGATTTTCTTGTTAATTAGCTTTCGCAGATGAGTGTTTTAAAAGCTTGATATTCATCTATTTTTGCCGCTGAGTGTTTCGAAAACTTGATATTCATCAGTTTTCACCAATGAGTGTTTCGAAAACTTGATTTTCTTGTTAATCAGTTTTCGCCGATCAGTGTTTCAAAAACTTGATATTTCTCAGTTTTTGCCGATTAGTGTTTCGGAAACATCATATTCATCAGTTTTCGCCAATGAGTGTTTTGAAAACTTGATTTTCTTGTTAATCAGTTTTTGTCGATGAGTGTTTTGAAAACTTGATATTCATCAGTTTTCGCCGGTGACTGTTTCGGAAACATGATATTCGTCAGTTTTCGCGAATGAGTGTTTCAAAAATTGATTTTCTTGTTAATCAGTTTTCGTCGGTGAGTGTTTCGAAAACTTTATATTCATAAGTTTTCTCGATTGAGTGTTTCGAAAACTTGATATTCTTGTTAATCAGTTTTCGCCAGTGAGTGTTTCGGAAACTTGATATTCATTAGTTTTCACTAATGAGTGTTTCGAAAACATGATTTTCTTGTTAATCTATTTTTGCCGATGAGTGTTTCGGAAACTTAATATTCATCAGTTTTCGCCAATGAGTGTTACGAACACTTGATTTTCTTGTTAATCAGTTTTTGCCAGTGAGTGTTTCAAAAACTTCATATTCATCAATTTTCGCCGGTGAGTGTTTCAAAAACTTGATATTCATAAGTTTTCGTCAATGAGTGTTTCGAAACCTTGATTTTCTTGTTAATCAATTTTCGACGATGAGTGTTTCGAAAACTTGATATTCATAAGTTTTCACAAATAAGTGTTTCGAAAACTTCATTTTCTTGTTAATCAGTTTTTGCCGATGAGTGTTTCGAAAACTTGATATTCTTTAGTTTTCGCCGGTGAGTGTTTCGAAAGCTTGATATTCATCAGTTTTCACCAATGAGTGTTTCAAAAACTTGATTTTCATGTTAATGTGTTTTCGCCGATGAGAGTTTTGAAAACTTGATATTCATCAGATTTTTCCCAATAGTGTTTCGTAAACTTGATATTCATCAGCTTTTGCCAATGAGTGTTTCGAAAACTTGATTTTCTTGTTAATCAGTTTTCGCCGATGACTGCTTCGAAAACTTGATATTCATCAGTTTTCGTCGGTGAGTGTTCCAAAAACTAGATATTCATCAGTTTTCGCCGATTAGTGTTTCAAAATTTTGATTTTCTTTTTAATCAGTTTTCGCCGATGAGTGTTTCGAAAACTTGATGTTCATCAGTTTTCGACAGTGACTGTTTCAAAAACTTGATATTCATCAGTTTTCGTCAATGAGTGTTTTGAAAACTTGATTTTCTTGATAATCAATTTTCGCCGATGAGAGTTTCGAAAACTTCATTTTCTTCTTAATCAGTTTTCGCCAATGACTATTTCGAAAACTTGATATTCAATAATTTTTGCCGGTGAGTGTTTTGAAAACCTTACATTCATTAGTTTTCGCCAACGAGTTATTCAAAAACTTGATTTTCTTGTTAATCAATTTTCGCCGGTAAGTGTTTCGAGAACTTGATGTTCATCAGATTTTTCCCATTAGTGTTTTGGAAACACAGTTGTCTTATTAATCAATTTGTGGCGATTAGTGTTTCGAAAACTTGATATTCATCAGGTTTTGCTGGTGAGTGTTTTGAAAACTTGATATTCATCAGTTTTCGCCAATGAGTGTTTCGAATACTCGATTTTCTTGTTTATCAATTTTCGCCGATGTGTGTTTCGAAAACTTGATATTCATCATTTTTCACCGGTGAGTGATCCAAAAACTAGATATTCATCAGTTCTCGCCAATGAGTGTTTCGAAAACTTGATTTTCTTGTTAATCAGTTTTCACCGATGTTTGTTTCGAAAACTTGATATTCATCAGTTTTCGCCGGTTAGTGTTCCAAAAACAAGATATTCATTAGTTTTCGCCGACTATTGTTTCGAAAACTTGATATTGATCAGTTTTTGCCGGTGATTGTTTCGAAAACTTGGTATTTATCAGTTTTCGTCGGCGAGTGTTTCGAAAACATGATATTCATTAATTTTTGCCAATGAGTGTTTCGTAAACTTGATTTACTTGTTAACCAGTTTTCGCCGATGAGTGATACCAAAACTTGATATTCATCAGTTATTTCCGATTATTGTTTCGAAAACATGATATTCATCAGTTTAGGTCGATGTGTGTTTCAAAAACATGATATTCATCAGTTTTCGCAAATGAGTGTTTCGAAAACTTGAATTTCTTGTTAATCAATTTTCGCCGATGAATGTTTCTAAAAGTTGATCTCCTTCATTTTTCGCCAATGAGTGTTTCGAAAACTTGATTTTCTTCTTAATCAATTTTCGCCGGCGAGCTTTTCGAAAACTTGATTTTCATCAGTTTTCGCCAATGACTGTTTCGAAAACTTGATTTTCTTGTAAATTAGTTTTCGCCAATGACTGTTTCGAAATCTTGATATCCATCAGCTTTCAGCAATGAGTGTTTCGAAAACTTGATATTCATCAGTTTTTCCCAATGAATGTTTCTAATACTTGATTTTCTTGTTAATTAGTTTTCGCCGATGAGTGTTTCAAAAACATGATATTTATCAGATTTGGCCGTTGAGACTTTCTAAAACTTGATATTCATCAGTTTCCGCCGGTGAGTGTTTTGAAAACTTGATATTCATCAGTTTTCGCCAATGAGTGTTTCGAAAACTTGATTTTCTTGTTAATCAGTTTTCGCTGATGAATGTTTCGAAAACTTGATATTGATCAGTTTTCGCCTGTGAGTGTTTCGAAAACTTGATATTTATTTGTTTTCGCGAATGAGTGATTCGAAAACTTGATACATCAGTTTTCGCCGGTGAGTGTTTCGAAAACTTGATATTCATCAGCTTTCGCCAATGAGTGTTTCGAAAACCTGATTTTCTTGTTAATCAATTTTCGCCGATGAGAGTTTCAAAAATTTGATATTCTTCAATTTTTGCCGATTAGTGTTTCGGAAACTTGATATTCATCAGTTTTCGCCAATGAGTGTTTCGAAAACTTGATTTTCTTGTTAATCAATTTTCGCCGATGTGTGTTTCGAAAACTTGATATTCATCAGTTTTCGCCGGTGAGTGTTTCGAAAACATAATATTCATCGGTTTTTGCCAATGAGTGTTTCGAAAACTTGATTTTCTTGTTAATCAGTTTTTGCCGATATGTGTTTCGAAAACTTGATATTCATCAGTTTTTGCCGGTGAGTGTTCTAAAAACTAGATATTCATCAGTTTTCACCAATGAGTGTCTTGAAAACTTGATTTTCTTGTTAATCAGTTTTCGCCGATGAGTGTTTTGAAAACTTGGTTTTCATCAGTCTTCGCCGATTAGTGTTTGAGAAACTAGATATTCATTAGTTTTGCCAATGAGTGTTTCGAAAACATGGTTTTCTTGTTAATCAATTTTCGCCGATCATTGTTTTTAAAACTTGATATTCATCAGTTTTCACTAATGAGGGTTTCGAAAACTTGACATTTATTTGTTTTCGCGAATGAGTGATTCGAAAACTTGATATTCATCAGTTTTCGCCGGTGAGTGTTTTGAAAACTTGATATTCATCATCTTTCGTCAATGAGTGTTTATAAAACTTGATTTACTTGTTAATCAATTTTCGCCGATGAGAGTTTCAAAAGCTTAATATTCATCAATTTTCGCCGGTTAGTGTTTTGGAAACTTGATATTCATCAGTTTTCGCCAATGAGTGTTTCGAAAACATGATTTTCTTGTTTATCAGTTTTCGCCGATGAGTGTTTCGAAAACTTGATATTCATTAGTTTTCGCTGATGAGTGTTTTGGAAACTTGATATTCATCAGTTTTCGCCAATGAGTGTTTCGATAACTTGATTTTCATTTTAATCAGTTTTCGCAAATGAGTGTTTTAAAAACTTGATTTTCATCAGTTTTCACCAATGAGTGTTTCGAAAACGTGATATTCATCAGTTTTTACCGATGAGTTTTTGGAAAACATGATTTTCTTGTTGATCAGTTTTCGTCGATGAGTGTTCTGAAAACTTGATATTCATCAGTCTTTGCCGATTATTGTTTCAGAAACTAGATATTCGTTAGTTTCGACGTTGAGTATTTCGAAAACTTGATATTCATCAGTTTTCACTGGTGAGTGTTCCGAAAAGTTTATTTTCTTGTTAATCAGTTTTTGCTGATGAGTGTTTGCAAAACATGATATTTATTAGTTTTCGCCGTTGAGTGTTTCGAAAACTTGAGTTTTTTGTTAGTCAGTTTTCGCCAATAAGTGTTTTGAAAACATGACATTCATGAGTCTTTACCGATCAG
Organism: Senna tora; assembly: GCA_014851425.1. NCBI lineage: Eukaryota > Viridiplantae > Streptophyta > Magnoliopsida > Fabales > Fabaceae > Senna > Senna tora. The sequence continues at coordinate 31,699 of JAAIUW010000055.1, read as the reverse complement.
TGTTTCAAAAACTAGATATTCATTCGTTTTCGCCAATGAGTGTTTCGAAATCTTTATTTTCTTGTTAATCAGTTTTCGCTGATGAGAGTTTCAAAAACATGATATTCATCAGTTTTCGCCGATTAGTGTTTCGAAAACTTGATATTCATCAGTTTTTACCCATGAGTGTTTGGAAAACTTGATTTTCTTGTTAATCAGTTTTCGCCGATGTGTGTTTCGAAAACTTGATATTCATCAGTTGTCGCCGGTGAGTCTCTCGAAAACTTAATATTCATCAGTCTTCGCCAATGAGTGTTTCGAAAAGATGATATTCATTAGTTTTTGCCGATTAGTGTTTCGGAAACTTGATATTCATTAGTTTTTGCAAATGAGTGTTTCGAATACTTGATATTCATCTGTTTTCGCCGATCAGTGTTTCGAAAACTTGATATTCATCAGTTTTCGCCGATGAGTGTTTCGGAAACTTGATATTCATCAGTTTTCGGCGATGAGTGTTTTGAAAACTTGATTTTCTTGTTAATCATTTTTCGCCGATGAGTGTTTCGGAAACTTGATTATCATCAATTTTCGCCGGTGAGTGTTTCGGAAACTTGATATTCTTCATATTTCACCAATGTGTGTTTCGAAAACTTGTTTTTCTTGTTAATCAGATTTCACCGATCATAGTTTCGAAAACTTGATGTTCATAAGTTTTCGCCAATGAGTGTTTCGAAAACTTGATATTCATCAGTTTTCGCCGGTGACTGTTTCGAAAACTTGATATTCATCAGTTTTCGTAGGTAACTGTTTCGGAAACTTGATATTCATCAGTTTTCGCCAATGAGTGTTTCATAAACTTGATTTTCTTGTTGATCAGTTTTCGCCGATGAGTGTTTCGAAAACTTGATATTCATCAGTTTTTGCTGGTGACTGCTTCGAAAATGTGATATTCATCTGTTTTCGCTGGTGACTGTTTCGAAATCTTCATTTGCATTAGTTTTCACCAATGAGTCTTTCAAAAACTTGATTTTCTTGTTAATCAGTTTTTGCCGATGAGTGTTTCGGAAACTTGATATTGATCATCAGTCTTCGCCGATTAGTGTTTCAGAAACTAGATATTAATTAGTTTTCGCCAATGAGTGTTTCGAAAACTTGATATTATTGTTAATGAATTTTCGCGGATGAGTGTTTCTAGAACTTGATATTCATCAGTTTTCGCCAATGAGTGTTTCGAAAACTGGATATTCATTAGTTTCCGCCGGTGAGTGTTTCAAAAACTTGATATTCATCAATTTTCGCAAATGAGGGTTTCGAAAACTTGATTTTCTTGTTAATTAGTTTTCTCCGGTGAGTGTTTCGGAAACTTGATATTCATCAGTTTTCGCCGATGAGTGTTTCGAAAACTTGATATTCATCAGTTTTCGCCGATGAGTGTTTCGAAAACTTGATATTCATTAGTTTTCGCCGATGAGTGTTTTGAAAACATGATATTCATCAGTTTTCGCCCGTGCGTGTTTCGGAAACTTGATATTCATCAGTTTTTGCCGATGAGTGTTTCGAAAACATGATATTCATCAGTTTTCGCCGGTGAGTGTTTCGAAAACTTGATATTCATCAGTTTTTGCCAATGAGTGTTTCAAAAAATTGATATTCATCTGTTTTCGCCGATGAGTGTTTCGAAAACTTGATATTCATCAGTTTTCGCCGATGAGTGTTTCGGAAACTTGATATTCATCAATTTTCGCCGATGAGTGTTTTGAAAACTTGATTTTCTTGTTAATCATTTTTCGCCGATGAGTGTTTCGAAAACTTGATATTCATCAGTTTTCGTCGGTGAGTGTTTCGGAAACTTGATATTCTTCAGATTTCACCAATGTGTGTTTCGAAAACTTGATTTTCTTGTTATTCAGATTTCGCCGATCATAGTTTCGAAAACTTGATATTCATAAGTGTTCGCCAATGAGTGTTTCAAAAACTTGATATTCATCAGTTTTCGCCGGTGACTGTTTCGGAAACTTGATATTCATTAGTTTTCGCAGGTGACTGTTTCGGAAACTTGATATTCATCAGTTTCGCCAATGAGTGTTTCGAAAACTTGATTTTCTTGTTGATCAGTTTTCGCCGATGAGTGTTTCGAAAACTTGATATTCATCAGTTTTTGCTGGTGACTGCTTCGAAAATGTGATATTCATCTGTTTTCGCTGGTGACTGTTTCGAAATCTTCATTTGCATTAGTTTTCACCAATGAGTCTTTCAAAAACTTGATTTTCTTGTTAATTAGTTTTTGTCGATGAGTGTTTCGGAAACTTGATTTTGATCATCAGTCTTCGCCGATAAGTGTTTCAGAAACTAGATATTAATTAGTTTTCGCCAATGAGTGTTTCGAAAACTTGATTTTATTGTTAATGAATTTTCGCGGATGAGTGTTTCTAGAACTTGATATTCATCAGTTTTCGCTAATGAGTGTTTCGAAAACTGGATATTCATCAGTTTCCGCCGGTTAGTGTTACAAAAACTTGATATTCATCAGTTTTCGCAAATGAGTGTTTCGACAACTTGATTTTCTTGTTAATAAGTTTTCGCTGATATGCGTTTCAAAAACTTGATATTCATCAGTTTTCGCCGGTGACTGTTTCGAAAACTTTATATTCATCAGTTTCCACGAATTAGTGTTTCAAAAACATGATTTTTTTGTTAATCAGTTTTCGCCGATGAGTGTTTTGAACACTTTATATTCTTCAGTTTTCGCCAATAAGTGTTTCGAAAACTTGATTTTCATCAGTTTTCGTCGATGAGTGTTTCGAAAACTTGATATTCATCAGTTTTCGCCGGTGAGTGTTTCGAAAACTTGATATTCATCAGTTTTAGCCGGTGTGTGTTTCAGAAACTTGATATTCTTCAGATTTCAACAATGTGTGTTTCGATAACTTGATTTTCTTGTTAATCAGATTTCGCCGATCATAGTTTCGAAAACTTGATATTCATAAGTTTTCGCCAATGAGTAATTCGAAAACTTGATATTCATCAGTTTTTGCCGGTGACTGTTTCGGAAACTTGATATGCATCAGTTTTCGCCAATTAGTGTTTCGAAAACTTGATTTTCTTGTTAATCAGTTTTCGCCGATGAGTGTTTCGAAAACTTGATATTTATCAGTTTCACTGATTAGTATTTCAAAAAATTGATATTCATCAGTTTTTGCCGATGAGTGTTTCGAAAACTTGATATTCAATACTTGTCGCCTGTGGGAGGTTCGGAAACTTGATACTCTTAGGTTTTCGCAAATGAGTGTTTCGAAAACATGATTTTCTTGTTAATTGGTTTTCGCTGATGAATGTTTTGAAAGCAAGATATTCATCTGTTTTGGTCGTTGAGTGTTTCGAAAACTTGATATTCATCATTTTTCTCCAATGAGTGTTTCAAAAACTTAATTTTCTTGTTAATCAATTTTCGCCGATTAGTGTTTCGAAAACTTGATATTCATCAGTTTTCGCCAATGAGTGTTTCAAAAACTTGATTTTCTTATTAATCAATTTTCGCCGATGAGTGGTTCGAAAACTTGATATTCACTAGCTTTCGCCAATGAGTGTTTCGAAAACTTGATATTCATCAGTTTTTGCCGGTGAGTGTTTCGAAAACTTGATATTCATCATTTTTCGCCAATGAGTGTTTCGAAAACATGATTTTCTTGTGAATCAGTTTTTGCCGATGAGTGTTTCAAAAAGTTGATATTCATCAGTTTTTGCCAAAGAATTTTTCAAAAATTTTATTTTCTTGTTAATCAATTTTCGCCGGTGAGTGTTTCAAAAACTTGATATTCATCAGTTTCGCCATTGAATTTTTCGAAAATTTTATTTTCTTGTTAATCAGTTTTCGCAAATGAGTGTTTCGAAAACTTGATATTCACCAGTTTTTGCCGGTGAGTGTTTCGAAAACTTTATATTCATCAACTTTCTCCAATGAATTTTTTGAAAATTTGATTTTCTTGTTATTCAATTTTCGCCGATGAGTGTTTCGAAAACTTGATATTCATCAATTTTCGCCGGTGAGTGTTTCGAAAACTTGATATTCGTTAGTTTGCGCCAATGAGTGTTTCAACAAGTTCATTTTCTTGTTAATCAGTTTTCGCCAATGAGTGTTTCGAAAACTTGATATTGATCAATTTTCGCCGGTGCGTGTTTCGAAAACTTGATTTTCATTAGTTTTCGTCGGTTATTGTTTCGAAAACTTGATATTCATCTGTTTTCACCAATGAGTGTTTCGAAAACTTGATTTTCTTGTTAATTCATTTTTGCCAGTGAGTGTTTCGAAAACTTGATATTGATCAGCATTGATCGATGAGTGTTTCGAAAAATCAATATTCTTTATTTTTCGCCGGAGAATGTTTCAAAAACTTCATTTTCTTGATAATCAATTTTGGCCAATAAGTGTTTCAAAAACTTGATATTCATCAGTTTTCGCCGGTGAGTGTTTCGAAAACTTGATATTCTTTAGTTTTCGCTGGTGAGTATTTCGAAAACTTCATATTCATCAGTTTTCGCAAATGAGTGTTTCGAATACTTGATTTTCTTGTTAATCAGTTTTCGCCGACGTGTGTTTCTATAACTTGATATTCATCAGTTTTCGCCGATTAGTGATTCAGAAACTTGATATTCATCAGTCTTCACCAATGAGAGTTTCGAAACTTGTTTTTCTTGTAAAAATGTTTTCGCCGATGAGTGTTTCGAAAACTTGATATTCATCAGTTTTCGCCAGCGACTGTTTCGAAAAATGGATAGTCATCAGTTTTTGCCAATTAGTGTTCCGAAAACATGATTTTTATCTTAATCAATTTTCACCGACGAGTGTTTCCAAAACTTGATATTCATTTGTTTTTGCAGGTAAGTGTTTAAAAAACTTGATATTCATCAGTTTGCACCAATGAGTGTTTCGACAACTTGATTTTTATGTTAATCAGTTTTCGCCAATGCGTGTTTCGAAAACTTGTTATTGATCAGTTTTTACCGGTGCGTGTTTCGAAAACTTGATATTAATTAGTTTTCGCCGGTTAGTGTTTCGAAAACATGATATTCATCAGTTTTCGCCAATGAGTGTTTCGAAAACTTGATTTTCTTGTTAATCATTTCTCGCCGATGAGTGTTTCGAAAACTTGATATTCATCAATTTTCGCCGGTGAGTCTTTCATAAACTTGATAATCATCAGTTTTTGCCAATAATTGTTTCGAAAACTTGATTTTGATCAGTTTTTGTCGGTGGATGTTTCGAAAACTTGATTTTCATTAGTTTTCGCCTGTTAGTGTTTTGAAAACTTCATATTCATCAGTTTTTACCAATGAGTGTTTCGAAAACTTGATTTTCTTGTTAATCTGTTTTTGCCAATGAGTGTTTCGAAAACTTGATATTGATCAGCTTTCGTCGATGAGTGTTTCAGAAACTTAATATTCTTTAGTTTTCACCGGTCAGTGTTTCGAAAACTTGATTTTCTTGTTAATCAGTTTTCGCCTATAAGTATTTCGAAAACTTGATATTCATCAGTTTTCGTGGGTTTCGAAAACTTGATATTCTTTAGTTTTCGCTGGTGAGTGTTTCGAAAACTTGATTTTTTTGTTAATCAGTTTTCGGCAATGAGTGTTTCGAAAACTTGATGTAGATCAGTTTTGGTCGATGAGTGTTTCGGAAACTTGATATTCTTTAGTTTTCGCCGGTGAGTGTTTCGAAAACTTCATATTCATCAGTTTTCGCAAATGAGTGTTTCGAATACTTGATTTTCTTGTTAATCAGTTTTCGCCGACGTGTGTTTCTATAACTTGATATTCATCAGTTTTCGCCGATTAGTGATTCAGAAACTTGATATTCATCAGTCTTCACCAATGAGAGTTTCGAAAACTTGTTTTTCTTGTAAAAATGTTTTCGCCGATGAGTGTTTCGAAAACTTGATATTCATCAGTTTTTGCCGGCGAGTGTTTTGAAAACTTTATATTCATCAGTTTTCGCCAATGAGTGTTTCGAAAACTTGATTTTCTTGCTCATCAATTTTCGCCGATGAGTGTTTCGAAAACTTGATATTCATCAGTTTTCGCCGGTGAGTATTCTGAAATCTTGATATTCATCAGTTTGCGCCAATGAGTGTTTCGACAACTTGATTTTCTTGTTCATCAGTTTTTGCCAATGAGTGTTTCGAAAACTTGATATTCATCAGTTTTTGCCGGTGCGTGTTTCGAAAACTTGATATTCATTAGTTTTCGCCGGTTAGAGTTTCGAAAACTTGATATTCATCATTTTTAGCCAATGAGTGTTTCGAAAACATGATTTTCTTGTTAATCAATTTTCGCTAATGAGTGTTTCGAAAACTTGATATTGATCGGTTTTCGTCGATGAGTATTTCGGAAACTTGATATTCTTTAGTGTCCGCCGGTGAGTGTTTCGAAAACTTGATTTTCTTGTTAATCAGTTTTCGCCAATGAGTGTTTCGAAAATTTGATAATCATCAGTTTTCACCGGTGAGTGTTTCAAAAACTTGATATTCATCTGTTTTCCCAAATGAGTGTTTCGAAAACATGATTTTCTTGTTAATCAGTTCTCGCCGATGAGTGTTTCGAAAACTTGATATTCATCCGTTTTCACCGGTAAGTGTTTCGGAAACTTGATATTCATCAGTTTTCTCCAATGAGTGTTTCGAAAACTTGATATTGATCAATTTTCGCCGGTGTTTGTTTCGATAACTTGATTTTCATTAGTTTTCGCCGGTTAGTGTTTCGAAAACTTGATATTCATCAGTTTTCGCCAATGAGTGTTTCGAAAACTTAATTTTCTTGTTAATCTGTTTTCGCCAATGAGTGTTTAGAAAACTTGATATTGATCAGTTTTCGTCGATGAGTGTTTCGGAAACTCGATATTCTTTAGTTTTCGCCGGTGAGTATTTCGAAAACTTCATTTTCTTTTTAATCAATTTTCGCCAATAAGTATTTCGAAAACATGATATTCATAAGTTTTCACCGGTGAGTGTTTCGAAAACTTGGTAGTTTTCAGTTTTCCCGAATCAGTGTTTCGAAAACTTGATATTCATCAGTTTTTGCCATTAAGTGTTTCGAAAACTTAATTTTCTTGCAAATCAGTTTTCGCCGATGAGTGTTTCGAAAACTTGATATTCATCAGTTTTCGCCGGTCAGTGTTTCAGAAACTTGATATTCATCAGTTTTTGCCAATGAGTGTTTCGAAAACATGATTTTCTTATTAATCAGTTTTCGCCAGTGAGTGTTTCGAAAACTTGATATTCATCAGTTTTCGCCAATGAGTGTTTCGAAAACTTGATTTTCTTGTTGATCAGTTTTCGCCGATTAGTGTTTCGGAAAGTTGATATTCATCAGTTTTCGCCAATGAGTGTTTCGAAAACTTGATTTTGTTGTTATTCAGTTTTCGGCAATGAGTGTTTCGAAAACTTGATATTCATCAGTTTTCCCGAATGAGTGTTTCGAAAACTTGATTTTCTTGTTAATGAGTTCTCGCCGATGACTGTTTGGAAAACTTGATATTCATCAGTTTTCGTCGATGAGTGTTTCGGAAACTTGATATTCATCAGTTTTCGCCAATGAGTGTTTCGAAAACTTGATATTGATTAGTTTTCGCTGGTGCGTGTTTCGAAAACTTGATTTTCATTAGTTTTCGCTGGTTAGTGTTTCGAAAACTTCATATTCATCAGTTTCGGCCAATGAGTGTTTCGGAAACTTGATTTTCTTGTTATTTAGTAGTCACCGATGAGTGTATCGAAAATTTAATTTTCATCAGTTTTCGCCGGTGCTTATTTCAAAAACTTGATATGCATCAGTTTTCGCCAATGAGTGTTTTGAAAACTTGATATTCATCAGCTTGTGCCAATGAGTGTTTCGACAACATGTTTTTCTTGTTAATCAGTTTTCGCCGATGAGTGTTTCGAAAACTTGATATTTATCTGTTTTTGCCAATGAGTGTTTCAAAAACTTGATTTTCTTGTTAATCAATTTTCGCCGATGAGTGTTTCGAAAACATGATATTCATCAGTTTTCGCCAATGAGGGTTTTGAAAACTTGATTTTCTTGTTAATCAGTTTTCGCCGATGATTGTTTCCCAACTTGATATTCGTCAGTTTTCGCCGTGTGACTGTTTTGGAAACTTGATATTCATCAGCTTTGGCCAATGAGTGTTTCGAGAACTTGATTTCTGTTAATCAGTTTTTGCCGGAGAGTGTTTCAAAAACTTTATTTTTTTGTTAATCAGTTTTTGCCGATGAGTGTTTTGAAAACTTGATATTCATCAGTTTTCGCTGATTAGTGTTACGGAAACTTTATATTCATCAGTTTTTCGCCAACGAGTGTTTCGAAAACTTGATTTTCTTGTTAATCAGTTTTCGACAATGAGTGTTTTTAAAATTTGATATTGATCTATTTTCGTCGATGAGTGTTTCGAAAACTTGATATTGATCAGTTTTCGCAGATGAGTGTTTTGAAAACTTGATATTCTTTTAGTTTTCGACGATGAGTGTTTCGAAAATTGATATTCATCAATTTTAGCCAATGAGTGCTTCGAGAAATTGATTTTCTTGTTTATCAGTTTTCGCCGGTGAGTGTTTCGAAAACATGATATTCATCAGTTTTCGCCAATGAGGGTTTCGAAAACTTGATTTTCTTGCTAATTAGTTTTCGCCGATGAGTGTTTCGAAAACTTGATGTTCATAAGTTTTCACCGATGAGTGTTTCGAAAACTTGATTTTCTTGTTAATCATTTTTGGCCGATGAGTGTTTCGAAAACATGATATTCATCAATTTTCGCCAATGAGTGTTTCGAAAACTTGATTTTCTTGTTTATCAGTTTTCGTCGATGAGTGTTTCCCAAACTTGATATTCGTCAGTTTTCGCCGGTGACTGTTTTGGAAACTTGATATTCATCAGCTTTGGCCAATGAGTGTTTCGAGAACTTGATTTTCTTGTTAATCAGTTTTTGCCGGAGAGTGTTTCAAAAACTTTATTTTTTTGTTAATCAGTTTTTGCCGATGAGTGTTTTGAAAACTTGATATTCATCAGTTTTCGCTGATTAGTGTTACGGAAACTATATATTCATCAGTTTTCGCCAACGAGTGTTTCGAAAACTTGATTTTCTTGTTAATCAGTTTTTGCCAATGAGTGTTTTAAAAACATGATATTGATCAGTTTTCGTCGATGAGTGTTTCGAAAACTTGATATTGATCAGTTTTCGCAGATGAGTGTTTTGAAAACTTGATATTCTTTAGTTTTCGACGATGAGTGTTTCGAAAAATTGATATTCATCAATTTTAGCCAATGAGTGCTTCGAGAAATTGATTTTCTTGTTTATCAGTTTTCGCCGGTGAGTGTTTCGAAAACATGATATTCATCAGTTTTCGCCAATGAGGGTTTCGAAAACTTGATTTTCTTGCTAATTAGTTTTCGCCGATGAGTGTTTCGAAAACTTGATATTCATCAGTTTTCACCGATTAGTGTTTCGGAAACTTGATTTTCTTGTTAGTCACTTATCGCCGATGAGTGTTTCGAAAACAAGATATTCATCAGATTTCGCCAATGAGTGTTTCGAAAACGTGATCAGTTTTCGTCGATGAGTGTTCCTAAACTTGATATTCGTCAGTTTTCGCCGGTGACTGTTTTGGAAACTTGATATTCATCAGCTTTGGCCAATGAGTGTTTCGAGAACTTGATTTTCTTGTTAATCAGTTTTTGCCGGAGAGTGTTTCAAAAACTTTATTTTTTTGTTAATCAGTTTTTGCCGATGAGTGTTTTGAAAACTTGATATTCATCAGTTTTCGCTGATTAGTGTTACGGAAACTTTATATTCATCAGTTTTCGCCAACGAGTGTTTCGAAAACTTGATTTTCTTGTTAATCAGTTTTCGACAATGAGTGTTTTTAAAATTTGATATTGATCTATTTTCGTCGATGAGTGTTTCGAAAACTTGATATTGATCAGTTTTCGCAGATGAGTGTTTTGAAAACTTGATATTCTTTAGGTTTCGACGATGAGTGTTTCGAAAAATTGATATTCATCAATTTTAGCCAATGAGTGCTTCGAGAAATTGATTTTCTTGTTTATCAGTTTTCGCCGGTGAGTGTTTCGGAAACTTGATAATCATCAATTTTCGCAATTGAGTGTTTCGAAAACATAAATTTCCTGTTAGTCTGTTGTCACCCATGAGTGTTTCGAGAACTTGATATTCATCAGTTTTAGCCAAATAGTGTTTCGAAAACTTGATTTTCTTGTTGATCAGTTTTCGTCGATGAGTGTTTTGAAAACTTGATATTCATCTGTTTTTGCCGGAGAGTGTTTCGAAAACTTGATATTCATCAATTTTCGCAAATGAGTGTTTCGAAAACTTGATTTTCTTGTTAATCAGTTTTCTCCGATGAGTGTTCCGAAAACTTGATATTCATCAGTTTTTCGCCGATGAGTGTTTCGAAAACTTGATATTCATCAGTTTTTGCCGATGGGTGTTTCAAAAACTTGATTTTCTTGTTTATCAATTTTTGCCAATGAGTGTTTTAAAAACATGATATTCATCAGTTTTTGTCGATGAGTGTTTCGAAAACATGATATTCATCAGTTTTCGCCAGTTAGTGTTTCGAAAACTTGATATTCATCAGTTTTCGTCAATTAGTGTTTTAGAAACTTGATATTCATTAATTTTTGCCAGTTAGTGTTTTAAAAACATGATATTCATCAGTTTTCGCCAGTGAGTGTTTCGAAAACTTGATATTCTTGTTAATCAGTTTTCGCCGATGAGTGTTTCGAAAACTTGATATTCATCAGTTCTCGCCGATGAGTGTTTCGGAAACTTGATATTCTTCAGATTTCACCAATGTGTGTTTCGAAAACTTGATTTTCTTGTTAATCAGATTTCGCCGATGAGTGTTTCGAAAACTTGATATTCATCAATTTTCGCCGGTGAGTGTTTCGAAAACTTGATATTCATTAGTTTTCGCCAATGAGTGTTTCGAAAACTTGATTTTCTTGTTTATCAGTTTCCGTTGAAGCCTGTTTTGAAGACATGATATTAATCAGTTTTCGCCGATGAGTGTTTCGAAATCTTGATATTCATCAGTTTTCGCCGATGAGTGTTTCGAAAACTTGATATTCATTAATTTTCGTCGGTGAGTGTTTCAGACACTTCATATTCATCAATTTTCGCGAATGAGTGTTTCGAAGACTTGGTTTTCTTGTTAATCAGTTTTCGCCGATGAGTGTTTCGAAAACTTGATATTCATTAGTTTTCGCCGGTGAGTGTTTTAAAATCTTGATATTCATTAGTTTTCGCCGATGAGTGTTTCGAAAACTTCATTTTCATCAGTTTTCGTCGATGAGTGTTTCGGAAACTTGATATTCATCAGTTTTCGCCAATGAGTGTTTCAAAAACTTGATTTTCTTGTTAATCAGTTTTCGCCGGTGAGTGTTTCGAAAACTTGATATTCATCAGTTTTCGCCAATGAGTGTTTCGAAAACTTGATTTTCTTGTTAATCAGTTTTCGCCGACCAGTGTTTCGAAAACTTGATATTCATCAGTTTTTGCTGGTGAGTGTTTCAAAAAGTTGATATTCATCAGTTTTTGCCAATGAGTGTTTCGAAAACTTGATTTTCTTCTTAATTGGTTTTCCCCGATGAGTGTTTCGAAAACTTGATATTCATCAGTTTTAGCAAATGAGTGTTTCGAAACTTGATTTTTATGTTAATCAGTTTTCGCCGATGAGTGTATCGAAAACATGACATTCATCAGTTTTCGCCGATGAGTGTATTGAAAGTTTGATATTCATCAGTTTTCGCAGTGAGTGTTTCGAAAACTTGATATTCATCAGTTTTTGCCAATGAGTGATTCGAAAACTTGATTTTCTTGTTAATCAGTTTTCGCCGATCAGTGTTTCGAAAACTTGATATTCTTCAGTTTTGGCCAGTGAGTGTTTCAAAAACTAGATATTCATTTGTGTTCACCAATTAGTGTTTCGAAAACTTGATTTTCTTGTAAATTAGTTTTCGCTGATGACTGTTTCGAAAACATGATATTCATCAGTTTTCGCCGATGAGTGTTTCAAAAACTTGATATTCATCAGTTTTCGCCGATTAGTGTTTCGGAAACTTGATATTCATCAGTTTTCGCCAGTGAGTGTTTCGAAAACTTGATATTCAACAGTTTTCGCCGGTGAGTGTTTCGGAAACTTGATATTCATCAGTTTTCGCCAATGAGTGTTTCGAAAACTTGATTTTCTTGTTAATCAGTTTTCGCCGGTGAGTGTTTAGAAAACTTGTTATTCATCAGGGTTCGCCAATGAGTGTTTCGAAAACTTGATTTTCTTGTTAATCAGATTTCGCCGACCAGTGTTTCGAAAACTTGATATTCATCAGTTTTCGCCGGTGAGTGTTTCAAAAAGTTGATATTCATCAGTTTTTGCCAATGAGTGTTTCGAAAACTTGATTTTCTTCTTAATTGGTTTTCCCCGATGAGTGTTTCGAAAACTTGATATTCATCAGTTTTAGCAAATGAGTGTTTCGAAAACTTGATTTTATTGTTAATCAGTTTTCGCCGATGAGTGTATCGAAAACTTGACATTCATCAGTTTTCGCCGATGTGTGTTTTGAAAGTTTGATATTCATCATTTTTCGCCGGTGAGTGTTTCGAAAACATGATATTCATCTATTTTTGCCAATGAGTGTTTCGAAAACTTGATTTTCTTGTTAATCAGTTTTCGCCGATAAGTGTTTCGAAAACTTGATTTTCTTCAGTTTTGGCCGGTGAGTGTTTTAAAAACTAGATATTCATCAGTGTTCACGAATGAGTGTTTCGAAAACTTGACTTTCTTGTAAATCAGTTTTCGCCGATGAGTGTTTTGAAAACATGATATTCATCAGTTTTCGCCGATGAGTGTTTCAAAAACTTGATATTCATTAATTTTCGCCGATGAGTTTTTCGAAAACTTGATTCTACTCTTAATCAGTTTTCGCCGGTGAGTTTTTCGAAAACATGATATGGATCAGTTTTCGCCAGTGAGTGTTTCAAAAACTTGATATTCATCTGTTCTCGCCAATTAGTGTTTTGAAAACATGATTTTCTTATTTATCTGTTTTCGCCGATGAGTGTTTCGAAAACTTGATATTCATCATTTTTCGCAGGTGAGTGTTTCAAAAACTAGATATTCATCAGTTTTCACCAATGAGTGTTTTCGAAAATTTGATTTTCTTTTTAATCTGTATTTGCCGATGAGTGTGTCAAAAATTTGATATTCATCAATTTTCACATATGAGTGTTTCGAAAACTTCATTTTCTTGTTAATCAGTTTTCGCCGTTGACTATTTCGAAAGCTTGATATTCATCAGTTTTCGCAGATTAGTGTTTAGAAAACTTGTTTTTCTTGTTAATCAGTTTTCGTCAGTGAGTGATTCGAAAACTTAATATTGATCAGTTTTCGCCGATTAGTGTTTCAGAAACTAGATAATCATTAGATTTCGCCAATGAGTGTTTCAAAAACTGAATTTTCTTGTTAATCAGTTTTCGGCGATGAGTGTTTCTAAAAATTGATTTTCATCAGTTTTCCCTAGTGAGTGTTTCGAAATCTTGATATTCATCAGTTTTCACCAATGAGTGTTTCGAAAACATGATTTTCTTGTTAATCAGTTTTCGCCGATGAGTATTTCGAAAACTTGATATTAATCAGTTTTCACCGATGAGTGTTTTGAAAACATGATTTTCTTGTTAATAAGTTTTCGCCGATGAGTGTTTCGAAAACTTGATATTCATCAGCTTTCGCCGATTAGTGTTTCAGAATCTTGATATTCATCAGTTTTCGCCAATGAGTATTTCGAAAACTTGATTTTCTTGTTAATTAGTTTTCGCCGATGAGTATTTCGAAAACTTGATATTCATTAGTTTTCAGCAATGAGTGTTTCAAAAATTAGATTTTCTTGTTAATCAAATTTTGTCGATGAGTGTTTTGAAAACTTGATATTAATCATATTTCGCCGATGAGTATTTCGAAAACTTGATAATCTTCAATTTTTGCCAATAAGTGTTTCGAAAACTTGAAATTCATCAGTTTTTGCCGATTAGTGTTTCGAAAACTTGATATTCATAAGCTTTCGCCAATGAGTGTTTCGAAAACTTGATTTTCTTGTTAATCAGTTTTCGCGGATGAGTGTTTCGAAAACTTGATATTCATCAGTTTTCGCCGGTGAGTGTTTCGAAAACTTGATATTCATCAGTGTTCGCCCATGAGTTTTTCGAAAACATGATTTTCTTGTAAATTAGTTTCGCCAATTAGTCTTTTGAGAACTAGATATTCATCAGTTTTCACTGTTGAGTGTTTCGAATACTTGATATTCATCAAGTTTCGCCACTGAGTGTTTAAAAAACATGATTTTCTTGTCAATCACTTTTCACCGATGAGTGTTTCGAAAACTTGATATTCACCAGTTTTCGCTAATTAGTGTTTCAGAAACTAGAAGTTCATCAGTTTTTGCCAATGAGTGTTTCGAAAACTTGATTTTCTTGTTAATCAGTTTCGGCGATGAGTGTTTCGAAAACATGATATTGATTTATTTTCGCCGGTGAGTGTTTTGGAAACTTGATATTCATCAGTTTTCGCCAATGAGTGTTTCGAAAACTTGATTTTCTTGTTAATCAGTTTTTGCCGATGAGTGTTTCGAAAACATGATATTCATCAGTTTTCACCAATGAGTGTTTCGAAAACTTGATTTTCTTGTTAATCAGTTTTCGCCGATGAGTGTTTCGAAAACTTGATATTCATCAGTTTTCTCCGATTAGAGTTTCAGAAACTTGATATTCATCAGTTTTCCCCAATGAGTGTTTCGAAAAATTGATTTTCTTGTTAATCTGTTTTCGCTAGTGAGTGTTTCGAAAACTTGATAGTCATCACTTTTTACCAGTGAGTGTTTCGAAAACATGATATTCATCAGTTTTCGCTAATGAGTGTTTAGAAAGCTTGATTTTCTTGTTAATCAATTTTTGTCGATGAGTGTTTGGAAAACTTGATATTCATCAGTTCTTGCCGGTTAGTGTTCCAGAAACTTGATATTCATCAATTTTCACCAATAAGTGTTCAGAAAACTAGATTTTCTTGGTAATCTGTTTTCGTTAATGAGTGTTTTGGAAACTTGATATTAATCAGTTTTCGCTGATGAGTGTTTTGAAAACTAGATATTCGTTAATTTTCATCAAATAGTGCTTCAAAAACTTGATATTAATCAGTTTTCACCGGTGAGTGTTTCAGAAACATGATATTCATCAGTTTTCGCCAAATAGTGTTTTGAAAACTTGATTTTCTTGTTAATCAGTTTTCGCCGATGAGTGTTTCGAAAACTTGATATTCATCAGTTTTCGCCGGTGAGTGTTTCGAAAACTTGATATTCATCAGTGTTCGCCCATGAGTGTTTCGAAAACTTGATTTTCTTGTAAATTAGTTTCGCCGATTAGTGTTTCGGAAACTTGATATTCATCAGTCTTTGCTAATGACTGTTTCGAAAACTTGATATTCATCAGTTTTCGCCGGTGAGTGTTTCAGAAACTTGATATTCATCAGTTTTCGCCAATGAGTGTTTCGAAAACTTGATTTTCTTGTTAATCAGTTTTCGCCGGTGAGTGTTTAGAAAACTTGATATTCATCAGGGTTCGCCAATGAGTGTTTCGAAAATTTGATTTTCTTGTTAATCATTTTTCGCCGACCAGTGTTTCGAAAACTTGATATTCATCAGTTTTCGCCGGTGAGTGTTTCAAAAAGTTGATATTCATTAGTTTTCGCCAATGATAGTTTCGAAAACTTGATTTTCTTCTTAATTAGTTTTCCCCGATGAGTGTTTCGAAAACTTGATATTCATCAGTTTTAGCAAATGAGTGTTTCGAAAACTCAACTTCTCTTTCAAGAGGGAGATTAGTTATCTCCTCTGGAAAAACATCAGAGAAATCTTCAACACTAGGAATATTATCAAGCTTATGCTGAATCTCTACTTCAGAGGAACATAGAAAAGTCATTCTTTGACTCTTTCCCTCATTTCTCTTACTAACAGTATTGGTATCTAAGAAAGTCATAGATTTTTCAGAACAATTTAGGACCACCTGATTTTCAGAAAACCAGTTCATTCCTAAGATTACATCAATACCTGATAATTTAAATAGATAAGATCGACTTTAAAAGATCTATTCTCCACAATAATTGGTCAATTCAAACATACTAAGGAAGTCACAACACATTCTCTCGTAGGATTAGAAATGGACAAATTAAATGGAAGAGTAGTCACTGGCAAGTTTAGTTCCTTCACACATCTACAATTAATAATAGAGTGCGTAGCACCTGAATCAGACAGTACAGTCAATGATTTACCATTTATCATACTTGTGCCTTCGATAAGATCATCTGATTCAGTTGCCTCTTCACGTTTGAGAGTGAAGACTCTCCCTTTAGTTGGAGGCTTTGCTCCCTTACTTGTCTGCTTATTTTGTGGACAGTCTCTAGCATAATGCCCTGTCTGACCACAAGAGTAACAGACATTCGAGCCAAATAGACACGGCCTCCCACCATGTGTTTTCCAATAGTTGGGACAAGAGTTAGGTGCAGACTTACTCACCATAGGTTCCTTTCCTGTGCTACTTCCGCCCTTAGAGAAATTCATTGGCCTTTTGTTGCTAAAATTAGTTCCCTGCTTCAGTTTCTCCGCAACTTCTATGTTTCTAGCAACAATACGGCACCTATTCACCAATTCCGCATAATTCTTAATATCAAGAAGAGCTATTACATTCTGCATGGCAGTATTCAAAGCTGTCGTGACATGCATAGCCTTCTATGCCTCATCAGCATTATGCTTCAGATAAGATGAAAAGTTCGACAACTCCTCGTACTTAGCTGTGAATTCCTCAAAAGGCATATTTCCCTGTTTCATCTGCATAAACTCAATCTCCTTTTGGTTCCTCACACTAACTGGGTAATATTTTTCAAAGAAAGTAATTTTAAATTTCTCCCACGTAAGTTGAGTGCCACGAGCTTCCATCAACTGCCGTGCTCCTTTCCACCAGTTCTCGGCCTCACTAGCTAGCATATAGATGGCGTACTCAACTTTCTGCTCATCAGAACACCTCAACACTTTGATCAACTTCTCTAATTCTTGAAACCACTCTTCAGCTAAGGTCGGGTTAAACTCACCCCTAAAGGTTGGTGGCTTTGCTTTCTGAAATTCTGCCCACCCATGATAGTCACCATCTCTAGCTCTATGTCCTTGAGGCCTATCATCCCTATCTCCTTGGATGTGTTGCAGCATGTGGTCTGCGGCATCGGCTTGTCATTTCATTACGTTTGCCATTTCCCGCAAAATCTGAATCGGATTCTCAGGGTTCTCTTCAGCCCTTCGAACATTCCTAGCATTCCTTCTTGGAGGCATATTTTACTCTACAAAACAACAGTATTGACTTCTCAATAACAGTTCTATTTATAGAGCTAATATGTCTCAAATAGAAAATACAGGCTACCCAAACCTAAACTCCATTCCTCCAGTAAGACTAGAATACAAGGTAGTACTATTACCTATCCTTTGCTAACTAACCCAATTCAAGTCTTCCTATGAGGAATCTAAATCCTATCTACCTAGTTTGAACTCCCTTAATCAATTCTAAGTAAGGTAGTGTTTGCTCTGATACCAAATATGTAACACCCCAATTCCCTACGTCCATTTTAGTATATAGTTGATATGAGTTAGTGTGTTACTAGCTTTTCTTACCCGAGTTCGTTTAAAATTTTGCCAAGTTAATTAATTAAGTTGAGTTGGTTTGGGTTACTACTCTCGGGTATCTCACTCGTCTCTCTGAGCAGAAGCATTAAGTTAAAAACAAACACAAGCATCATCATTACATAACCTTCTATTTACTATAAACATATGTAATACACATACCATCCATCGTCAAAGTTAGCATCTCATGAAGGGACAAGATATAAGGCTAGCAACCATCTTAAGATCTTAGCCCTTAACCTACAAGTGGATAAAGACTGTAGTCTTTAATTACATATCATTC
The DNA here is from genome assembly GCA_014851425.1 of Senna tora. NCBI lineage: Eukaryota > Viridiplantae > Streptophyta > Magnoliopsida > Fabales > Fabaceae > Senna > Senna tora. The sequence goes on along the minus strand of JAAIUW010000055.1, from coordinate 13,665 downwards.
ATATACATACCCAACATATGTCCTCCATCCATTCCTATACATAGTAATTACTAGGACTTTGTAACCTTTCCAAAAAGATACTAAAGGACAAAGTCAAGGGAATGGGGATTCGAAAAACAAAAGAAAACATGTACTACATGATCCTGTTCCTTGAGAAAGCGTCAGATAAGTCACTACATGTACAATCACATCACAAATCACTACGACCCAGCCCAGTATTGGATCATGCCTCCATTCCAGCTTGGCCTCCAATGTGACTAAGTACCTAGGCATCTGATACACATCAACGTAATCGTGAGATTTATAATCTCAGAAATCATAGCAACCTGTTTTGAAATCCACTAATGTGTACCACTGTATCATCATACAGAAAATCCCTGCATTTCCTCATACATTTCATAATATTTAAAACATGGATGCATTATCATTCATTTCTTTGAAGCATTATAAAACATATCATGTATTCTTGTGAATGCAACATTTGACACATCATTTCAAAACACTTATTCAATCCATTCATTGGTATGATATGGAATAGTATCATCCTCATCTTTGCAAAACATCATAAACTAGAGAAATATGAATATACATAAAACATTTCATCATACCATCATCATTCATAATCTCAAGGGTACTGAAATAACACATAATAAACATGTGGGCATCTAACCCTAATTTCATAAAACATATGAGCATCGGGAGTGCCTCAACGCGAGCACTCGCACACATCCATACATTCATCATCATTGTAGGACCCTTTGCGTCTTTCCCGAAGGATCAACAATTCGTCCCTCATAACATCATCATTAGAGAAACATTTGCTTGTTTCCTGAAGGATCAACAATTTGCCTCCCATAACATTCACTTATACCTAGGATTCATCATGTTGTCCCGGAGGATCAACTGTTCAATTGCTTGAACACATACATTCATAGGTTTCATTGCGTCTTCCATTAAGAATCAACCTATTGCATGCATTGTGTTTTTCCCTGTGGATCAACAACTTATATGCATGGTATATTTCCTTAAGAGTCAGCAATTCAACTTCGTGATATAGTATTAACAAATACATATAGTAGAAAGAATTGGTCCCAATCATGGTTCCCCTAATTATGAGGATGTCGCTCTTAAATGGCCACATAGGGCATACTAGCTTAAAATTCAGCAACCAACACGGTATTTTTATGGAATTTCATTCTTAATCGAATGGATGTATTACCATCCCAAATAGTGACACAACCGTGGAAATCCCAACGGCCGTCCCATGCCGACTTTTGGTCTTTCGATGATGGACCCATTCTTTACCGATACATGTACATTGAATACTAAGCTCTCTTTTCTTTCTATCTATGTTATTTCCCCTTGATTCATATTTCAAATTGCTTTAAAATAATTGAGCATCGTGTTTGAGAATGAAATTAAGTGCTTAAAACATCATCAAAAGTGATTAAGTTCTCTATGCAAAACAGGGGCCTATCAGCTGGCTGATTGGGGGCCATCAGCCGGCTGATTGGCCCTTAATTTCGAAAAATAAAATTTTCTAGAGACCTATCAGCAGGCTTTTAGGACCTATCAGCAGGCTGATAGCTCTCTAGAGAGCTAATTCGGCCACTTAAAAAGCACAACAGCCGGCTGTTCTTAAGCCATCAGCCGGCTGTTCTAAATCTGGAATTTTCTGGATAAAATATGAACGTTTCTGGGCAAAAACATGAACATTTATGAAAAATTTAAACCTATCAGCCAGCTGTTTTCAGTTAATGGAATGATCAATTGTGAATTAACTCAAACTAATTTAACTCAACCTAGGTAGATGAGTTTTATTGAAATTAGAAAAGACCATTAAAACATAGGGATGGGATGTAGCTCAATGGTAAAGCAATTGACTTAGTATCCTAGCCCTATAAGATTATAGAAGCTGATGCTAAGGAATTGAGAAATGGGACTATTCCAATGGGAAAAAGGCAAAATAGGATGATTCCTTTCCTTAAGAAGCAATCTAAAGAAGGAGATGATACAAGAAAATCATATCTGGAATGGTTGTAATAGGTATGCTTCAAATTTTGAGGACAAAATTTTTAATAAGGAGGGGGGAATTGTAACATCCGCCTTTTTCAGTTAATGGAATGATCAATTGTGAATTAACTCTAACTAATTTCTTGTGTTTGAGATTGTTGGATGCATTTAGAAAGCATGTAGTTACATTAGTTTAGAGTAGCTAATCTAATAAGGACTAAAAGGAAAGGAAGGAAAAGGTTAGTAGAGTGAGGGACTTATATGAAGGGAAGGTTATGGTTTAGGGTGAGAAATGTGATTTTCTCTCTAGGACCCTAAATTCAGCTTATATGCACAACAATGTTCAGAATAGCTCATTCTACAATTTTAGAGAGAGAGAGTTAGAGAGAGAAGGAGAAGAAAGCTTAAGGGATAACAATGAATATTTGAGCTAGGAGGACTTGATTCGAGCTAGGAAAATCCGTAGAAAAGCATCTACACATCACAAGAAATGTAATCTAAGCACGGAAACAAGGTAATCAAAGCTTCCTTCCTCTCATTTTCAAAATTCATGGTTTTAGCTCAAATAGAGAAATTCTTGAATATGATGTTTTATCCTGAAAGAGAGGATTAAAACTTGCATTTCTGAGTTTTAGAAATTGAATGGATGCTTAGATGATGTTGCATGTATGCTGGATTGCTAGAAAATGGAAAATTGGTCATGGGTATGGGTATGGGTTTAGTGTATCTTCATATTGAAATTTAAAGCATGAAAAGGCATGTTTTGAGCTGAAATTTTCATGGGTTTTGTTGTGAAAATAATAGGGATTAAGTTCCACTTTTGGTTTTAAAGTTTTGGGGTTTTAATTTGGACAAAATGAAGTTTTTAAAAGCATTTTCGACCCGTATCAGCCGACTGAGAGCTAGAAAAGGCGGCTGATGTGTTCATAATTTACCCAGAAAATTTTCCAGATTATGAACAGCCGGCTGATAGCTTAGAGCAGCCGGCTAATAGATTTAAATTTTTCATAAATGTTCATGTTTTTGCCCAGAAACGGTCGTATTTTGCCCAGAAAATTCCAGATTTAGAACAGCCGGCTGATGGCTTAAGAACAGCCGGCTGTTGTGTTTTTAAAGTGGCCGAATTAGCTCACCAGAGAGCTATCAGCCGGATGATTGGTCCTAACAGCCAGCTGATTGGTCTATGGAAAATTTTATTTGTAAAAATTAAGGGCCAATCAGCCGGCTGATGGCCCCCAATCAGCCGCTGATAGGCCTCTGTTTTGCATAGTGAACTTAATCACTTTAAATGTTAACATAGAAAGAAAGAAAAGAGAGCTAGAATTCAATGTACATGTATCGGTAAAGAATGGGTCCATAATCGATTGACCAATTGTCGGTATGGGACGGCTGTTGGGATTTCCCTGGTCGTGTCATTATTTGGGATGGTAAAACATCCAATCGATTAAGAATGTAATTTTATAAAAACGCCGTGTTGGTTACCGAATTTTAAGCTAGTATGCCCTATGTGGCCATTTAAGAGCGACATGCTGAAAATTAGGCGAACCATGATTGGGACCTATTTCTTTTCAATATATGTATATGTGAATAGCATATCACGGAGATGAATTGTTGACTCTTAAGGAAAGATACCATGCATATAAATTGTTGATCCACAGGGAAAGACACAATGCTTGCAATAGGTTGACTCTTAAGGAAAGATGCAATGAATCCTATGAATGTATGTGTTCAAGGAATTGAACAGTTGATCCTCCGGGATAACATGATGAATCCTAGGTATAAGTGAATGTTATGAGAGGCAAATTGTTGATCCTTTTGGAAAGAAGCAAATGGTCCTCTAATGATGATGTTATGATGGACGAATTGTTGATCTTTCGGGAAAGACGCAAAGGGTCCTACAATGATGATGAATGTATGGATGTGTGCGAGTGCTCGCGTTGCGGCACTCCCGATGCTCATATGTTTTATGAAATAGGGGCTAGATGCCCACATCTTATTTATGTGTTATTTCAGTACCTTTGAGATTATGAATGATGATGGTATGACGAAATGTTTTATGTATATTCATATTTCTCTAGTTTATGATGTTTTGCAAAGATGAGGATGATACTATTCCATACCATACCAATGAATGGATTGAATAACTGTTTTGAAATGATGTATCAAATGTTGCATTCACAAGAATACATGCTATGTTTTATTATGCTTCAAAGAAATGAGTGATAATGCATCCATGTTTTAAATGTCAAGAAATGTATGAGGAAATGCAGGGATTTTCTGTATGATGATACAGTGGTACACATTAGCGGTTTTCAAAATAGGTTGCTATGATTACTGAGATTATAAATCTCATGATTACGTGGATGTGTATCAGATGCCTAGGTACCTAAGCTCATTGGAGGCGAAGTTAGAAAGAAGACAGAAATTAGTTCCGGACTGAGTAATAGTAATTAAGAATGTAATGGTACATATAGTGAAAAGGTTATCGTCTTAGTAAGTACTATAAGCATATGGCAATATGTTTTCTTGTTGTGTTTGGTATCCACATTCCTTTAGCCCATTGTCATATACCTTTTTGGAAGGGCCAAGTTGGCTAACTAGGTAGTATATGCAGATAGGGATGAAGGATCTATGTATGAATAACAGAGTTATACTCACTTATTAGTGTTTTGATGAGATCTCAGTGGCAGGGTTGTTGCCTCCAGTTCTCCTTGTATTAATTAACCTTATGTGTTGTATAATAAAATGCCAAGGCATGCAATAGTTCAACAAAAATGCTTCGTTCACATGTGTTTCTATTAGGTTATCGTAGAGCATTATTAGTTCTAGTTTTAAATGCAATGTTTGAGAACCCGAGGCTAGTACCCAAACTGATCCCACTTAATCAACCGAATTGGTCAAAATTTAAATGAACTCGGGTAAGAAAGGCTAGTAACACTCTAATTCATATCATTTATATACTAAAATGGATGTAAGGAATTGGGGTGTTACAGATTTGGTATCAGAGCAAACAATACCTTAGTTAGAACTGGATAGAAGAGTTCGAACTAGGTATATAGGATGTAGATTCCTCATAGGAAGACTTGAATTAGGTTATTTAGCAAAGGATTGGCAATAGTACTAGCTTGTATTCAAGTCTGACTAGAGGAAGGGGAGTTTAGGTTTGGGTAGTTTATGTTTCTTTTTGAGTCATACTAACTTTATGAATAAAGCTGTTATTGAAAAATCAATACTATTTGTTTTATAGAGTGAAGTACGCCTGACCCTAAGGGAAATGTAGGAAGTGATGAAAGAGTTGAGGTAAACCTCAGTGGTATGATGCAAACCTTGTGGGAAATGGAAGAGGCCATGAATGGACAAGTCACTACTATTCCCCAAACATTGCATCACATCCGAGGAGAAGGGGACATTGTACCTCAAGTTCGGTTAGAGGGAGGTGATAGTAATTGAGGGTATGTGGAATTTCAGAAATCAACACCTACCTTTAAGGGATAGTCTAAGCTAGAATTAGCTGATGAGTGTTGAAGAAGTTGGAAGAACTGTTTAAGGTATTAGAGAGTGCTGATGCTCAGAAGGTTGATTTTGCCACTCACAAGTTAGGTGGAGCAGATGAGAATTGGTGGAAGGAAACTCGTCAACTAATTAAGAATGAGGGTATTCCATTCACTTGGGATTCCTTTAAAATCGCTCTTCTAGTGAAATATAACCCAGAAGATGTGAAGAGCAAGAAGGTCATTGAGTTCACAAAGTTGAAACAGTGTAGTATGCCATTTCAGGAATTCTTAGCCAAAATTGAGTAGTTATCTAAATTCTCTTCTATGTTGAAGTATCGCCCGGATGAAGCCTAGAAGGCTACACATCTGGGAGCGGCACTAAACCCCACCGTGAGGAAAGTTGTACTCCCTTTTTGAGAATATGAGCAAGGCGGCTCTTGTTAACAAGTGTCGAGTGGTTGCTAGTAATTTCGAAAGAGCATAGGAAGTAAAACAGGGAATTTACTCCAACAAAAAGAGGCCAATGAATTCCTTCAAGGGCAATAATGTTAGAGGTAAGAAACCCATGATAAGTAATGTTGCACATAACTCCTGTCCACATTGTGGGAAAACCATTGGAGGAAGTATATTGTCAATGACCACTCTTCCATTGGATTTGTCTTTTCAAATCCCTACTAGATGGGGCATTGTTATTTTTTTTCTATATGCCTAATCTACCTAATAGTTATGAAGAATAGATCCTTTAATGTGCACTTTATCAGGTTTTGATGTAATCTTAGCAATAAACCGGTTGTTTGAAAATCAGGTGGTCCTAAATTGTTTTGAAAACTTTGTGACTTTTATGGATACCAAAAATAAATAAATAAATAAATGTCAGTAACTGAAATGAGGAGAAGATTGAAAGAGTATGTTTTGTCTATTTCTCTGAAGTAGAAATCCAGCATAAGCTTAGCAAAATTTCTATTGTTGTAGATTTTCCTAATGTCTTTCTAGATGAGATAACTAGTCTGCCTCCTGATAGAGAAGTTCGATTCTCTATAGAGTTTATCCCCGGGACGGGACCGATCTCTATAGTGCCCTATAGAGTGTCTACTCCCGAGTTAGGTGAACTAAAGACACAAATAGAAGATCTTTTAAGTAGGAAGTTCGTCAGACCTAATGCATTACCATGGAGTGCATCGATACTATTTTTCAAGAGGAAGGATCGAAACTTTAGGATATTTATTGATTATAAACAACTTAATCGGGTAATTGTGAAGAATAAATGACCTTGAATAATTATGGGAAAACCAAAGATTTTGTAGGTGATATTTAACGAGTGAGTTTTCTATGTTCCTCTTAAGTTGATATTCCTCAAATCAATAAAGTATTCTTGTAGTGATAGATTATTCTAATAAAGTTTCAGAGGAGATGGCTAGTCTTCCACCTAAGAGAGGAGTAGAGTCTTCTATGGAGTTGCTTTGTGGAATGGGATCAATCCTTATAACACCATACAAAATATTCCCTCTAGAACTAAGTGAGCTAAAGACATAGATAGAGAGCCTCTTAAGTTGACAATTCATTAGTCTCGGTATATCACAAGGGACACTCTCACCTTAGTCCCTCAAGAGTTGATTGCTTGATGAACTTGTGTGATTTAACTTATAGATTTTCTTTATGTGTGTGATTTATTGAATAGTTGTTAATGATTGTTTCAAACATGAAACTTATGGACTTTATCCATATAGTATGTGATAAGCATGGGTAGTTATTAGCGATTGACTAGACATGAAATTGGTGGATCTCTTGTTGTATGCCTACACTCATGGATGATTGTTGGGGATTAGGATGGATATGGAAAATTGTGAATTTGATGTAGGTTATGTATCATCTATAGGTAATTGAACTAAGTTACTCTAAAGAACAAGACCCACTTCCTATAATAGACGATCATATATATCAGTTGGAAAAACAAACTATAGCGATGTCTAAGATTGATTTGAGGTCCGGGTATCATCGAATCAGAGTTAGAGTTAGAGACATTCCTAAAAGTGTTTTTAGAACCAGATACATGCATTATGAATTTTTCATAATGCCATTAATTTTTACAATTTCCAACTATTTCCATGGATTATTTGAGTCACATCTTAAACCCTACCTCGAATGGTTCGTAGTAGCGGTTACTGATGATAATCTTGTGTATTCCAAGGATAGGGAAGAACATTTTAGGATTGTACTACAAGTGCTTAGGGAAAAGCAGTTTTATGCAAAGCTAGCAATAGCAAATTCATAGAGACCAATCACAGTGACTCAAATTTTGTAGTTTCATCGGATTAGTCAATTACGATAGAAGCTCATCCAAAGGTTTCCGCATGGAGCGTTGCCTTAGAACTAGATTAATTCGAAGGGGTGTACCTTTTGAGTGGACGTTAAGATGTGTGAATAGTTTCCAAGCACCGAATGAGAAGGTAACTACACACATATCCTAGTCAAACCCGATCCCTTAAGCGAATTTGAGATATACACCGACGCCTCTAACAAAGAAATAGTTTGTGTGTTAATGAAAGAAAAGAGGATAGTAGCTTATGCCTTTAGACCATTGAAACCTCATAAGGAGGTGCATTCGATTCACAACCTAAAAGTAGTGACCATAGTTTTCGCCATGAAGATATGGAGATATTATCTTTATGAGATCAAGTTTTAGGTATGCAGTGACCATAAAAGTCTTACATATCACTTCCATGAGAGGTAGTAGAATCTGAGACGCACGAGATGGATGGAGTCATTAAAGGACTATGACTCTGAATTAATGTACCATCTGGGAAATGCAAGTGAGGTTATCGATGTCTTGAACAGAAAACCCTTTAATATCTCTCAGGTGATGGTGGAAGAATTGAGGTTGATAGTGAAGTTTAGAGATTCGAATCTATTCACACTAGTTTTTACCTAATAGAATGTGTCTAAACACATTGAAGAATATGTTGAAACTTTAGGGCTCAAATATTAGAAATCCAGAAAGAAGGTGAATTCTTAAAAGTTCCCAGAGGACTCAAAAGGATTCACAGAGTCGTCTGATGAAATACTATTATTCCAAGACACAGTGTAGAGTTCAAGATAGGTAGATGAGTTTTATTGAAATTAGAAAAGACCATTAAAACATAGGGATGGGATGTAGCTCAATGGTAAAGCAATTGACTTAGTATCCTAGCCCTATAAGATTATAGAAGCTGATGCTAAGGAATTGAGAAATGGGACTATTCCAATGGGAAAAAGGCAAAATAGGATGATTCCTTTCCTTAAGAAGCAATCTAAAGAAGGAGATGATACAAGAAAATCATATCTGGATTGGTCGTAATAGGTATGCTTCAAATTTTGAGGACAAAAAATTTAATAAGGAGGGGGGAATTGTAACATCTGTAACGTCCTAGTTTCTTTATTGATTTTAGTTGTGGAATTAGGTTATTTACTTAACTTCTTAAAAACCCGGTCTAATTTTTTCCTTTTTCCTTTCATGAAGTTAAGTGTTTCCCAAGGATCGTTTACTCTCGGTTGGTTACTTTAACCTAAGAAACTAGAAGTTGCATGTTTGAAACTCTCACGCTCTCCCAACATACACATATCAATAAAGTTAACTGGAATGAGGTATTATACCTCTGCATATTACCTAAGCAGTTAAAACCTAAGTTCACAGCAAAAAAATCCATAGACATATATACATACAAACATAAGTATTTAAGTTAGTGGCTCGCAGGCCCAAAATAGTAAGTAAAAAGTCTAAGCTAGAGTGACATCAGAGTCACTGCCAAAAATGTGAGTCAGCTCCTGCTATCTGTCCACCTCACCCATTTCTAAGTCCCTGGGGCATTTTCAACCGAAGGGAAGAAGAAAAGGATGTTAACCGCCTTCAGGACTTGGAAGTATCCCAAGAGGGGTACCTCCAGGAGCTCTACCTCAATCTCCAGCAATAGTATGTACCTGGGCATCTGAACACACTAACGTAATGAGATATAAAATCCCAGTAACATAGATTACCAATTTTATATATAAAACTAATTAGTGGTTCAGCTGCATTCCGAAGAATACAGAAAAAGGGCTTCCTTCTCAATCAACAGATAATTTAAACATAAAACACATCGATTACAAGATATTTCCAATCATACCAAGAATCATGCTGAAAATTGTAAATAGATGAAAAATCATGCATATTTACCACTATATGCAAGTATTCAATAGTGCCAGTATTTTCAAAAAGTTCATGTTTACCTCTACATGCAACCATCAAGTCTCTCCGGGACCTGTTACAACTGGTTAAACCATTACCATCAATTCAAAAACAATCTAATGAAACAGGACAATGCCGACTTACCATTTAACACTATGGAAAGCCTACCCAATAGGGCTAACAGGTAATTACCTAACATCCCAGGGCGTCCCCCGGTGTGCGCACAAAGTTAGAACCTTAGGATCACCAGTCCTGGACTGGATTATTTCCTCACTAGTTGCTAGGCAGCTACGTCCCGGACGCATTCCTAGCTAGCCTAGTGTGTCCTTTTCATACAGATCAAATTATACAATATAATTTTATTCACAGGTAATGTTTACTCAGTTGCCAATTACATTGCCTCTCAGGGCATCAAAACATAGTCATTGCCTCTCCAGGGCAGAAATGCTTAATCATTGCCTCTTCAGGGCAGAAACGCTTAATCATTGCCTTTTCAGGGCAAAAACACATGTATTGCCTCTCCAGGGCAAATTTACCATTTTACCCTCCCAGGGCATATGCAAATCAGAATACAGATGCATGCTCAAAAGCCTGCCCTCCAAGGCGTTCTCAGTTAACAGATGCATGCAAAAAGCTCATTTTCATGATTTGGATGCCACACACTTAAATAGCCTGATCAAATCAATAATTTCAATCATTGGTCAACAAAAGTCAACCAGAAGTCAACCCTATTATCAAACATGACTTGCATATCAAGTAACAGGCATAACTAGTAATTTAAGCATCCAAAAGTCATGGAATTTCACTAAAAGCATCATTAATGCATACTTATATGCTTTAATCAATTTTCCAGTAAAGACAATTGCATTTGGACCCTTAAATTCACAAATCATTTCAATGAAGTCCATTTCTTTAAAATAAAGAATTTCAAGTACATCTCAAGCAATTTGACTTCACTTAGTCACCAAAATGTTCAATTAGGACCTGCTACACACACCCAGAAAAACCCAATAGAATTTAACCAGAATTTGGGTAGAAATAGGACTTTTCAGTTTGTATCTAGTTTTTCTTGCAAATTAAGCCCTATTCACACCCAAATTCTATTCTGGGTTGTTTCAAGTCAAAACCAGAGTGCAGCAAGTACGTAAAGGTTAATTGGGACTTGCTCATGCAGTTTCCACAGAAAGATAGCAACCAGAACACATATTTTTGCAGCAAAATACCTAAATTTTTCTAAAAATCAACTTGAGCATAAAAAGAGGTTAGAGGCCACTCTGACCACCTCCCTGCCAACACATAGGTACATACATGTATATAAAACCAGAAAGTACAGGAAATTCATCACAGATAGCTCAGTTTACACAGATTCTGAAAAAGGGGCAAAAATAGAAAATTCAGTTCAGTTTAGTCCCCACTACCTCTCTTTTTCTCTTTGAGGCTCTTACTTGCCCATCCTGGTATCTCCTAAGCATGTTTAGGCCACTTGTGACTTGCACAACAAGTTGGTGCAGTCACACTAGTACAGAGCTACTGTTTCTGCACACTTTTCCTTTCTTTTGTCATTTTCTTGTCTTTTGGTTACTCTAATCACTTAAGGTACCTAAACCAGTTTAAACCAAAAATTCTAGAGCATGTACAGGGTGACTAGCTAACATAAAAGATTCCAAAGAAAGGAATCACCAAAGTTCCAGCCATACTCAGCATGTCTGAAACTCAAAATCCCACTTTGGCATGCCTAGGCTTTCCCAAAGACTTGATTTGAGCTACCAGCAAGTTTACCTTGACGTCATGCAATCTAGAACACTAACTATGATGCACTTATAAATAGGAATTTCAATTTTGATGCCTCATTCTGTAAAATTTCAACTATTCTTTTGAAAATTTCACTTCATTTGCTGTTTACCCTCCATAAGTTTCAAAATATAAAGTAAGTGCATTTTTCAGCATGTAACTATGGTGAGATTTCAGAAAGTTGATGGAGAAAAATACCCCTACTTTCCCAGTAGTGATTCAAAAGGGTTTCCAAGCATTTCATTTCAAAAGATTGCCACGAAGTATGAAATTCACAGCAAATAACAAAAAAATGAAAGTCAAAAGCATTTTCTATGTGAAAAAGAAAATTTTGTTTAGAATTCAAGCTCAAGCTCATGTTCCCTTTTCAAACCAGACATTCATACTAGAATTTGACCTTCCAAATTCCCTTAGAAGGATTCACAGCAACCAATTTACAGAAATAAGGAGGATTCCATGTAAATTTTCAGCAAATAGCAGTGACTACCTTACTCTTAGCGAAAGGATAGTTTCAAAATCAAAAGTTGGAGTTCATCACTGCTAAACCAGAAATCTACTGAGTCACCATGACAAATTCTTTCCACTAAGAACTGTAATTAGCATTTACTTAACCATTTCAAATCATTTCAGAATTCTGAACATCAGAGACACAAAATTCAGCAAGCAAATAACTCAATCATCAAAACAACATTTTTAGCAGAAAATTCACAAGTTTTCGAATTCATCACTACCAAACCAGAAATTTACAGAGTCACCATGACAAATCCTATCCACTAAGAAGTGTAATTAACATTTACTTTAACATTTCAAGTCAATTCAGAGCTCAAAACATCAGAGATAACAAATTCAGCAAGCATACAATACAACATCAGAAAAACACCATTTTTAGCAGAAAATTCACAATCTTTCGAGGCTCTAAACCCTTGTACGGCAGCCTCTGATCATACATGCATTGAGGGGCTTTTAAAGATTATCTTCTTAGCTTTCTAATGACTACTCACACGCACAAATTGGATAACAGAAGAAGGAGATATGGCTCATGGAAGCTTCACTGCCCAAAACAGGGCATTCTGTGGCAGCCTCGGGAAAATGAGTCATAGAGGCTCATGCCACCGTTTCTGGTGGATGCTCTTGGCTCAGTGATGGAGAAGGAAGGGTAACACTATGTTACCTTGAATTCCAGAAGAAGAAGCACGAATTTGAACCTCTGAATGGCTTGGGCAAACTAGTGCAAAGCAGCAAAGTTTCTGTTGTGAGTGTGTGTGGGGGTTTCTGCTTCTTTCTCTACCTCCAGCTTCAATTCTTCAGTTCTCCCAGCTCACACACGACCTTAGCCTCTCTATGAACCTGTTCTCTCTTGCTCTCAGCTCTCAACTTCTGATTTATGCTTCTGGTGTGCCTTCCTCTCGGTTTTCCCTTCCTTATATAGCACTTAAGCCATGTGCAAATGTAATTATGGGTGGGATTATGTTTTAGAATTAGGGCACATATTAAGAGGTGCTGGCACATCTTAAGGGCGTGTTTGGGTGGTGATTAACCACTTAAGTCTCGGGTAGGACATAATCTAGGTGTATAAGTAGTAATTGCTTAAGAGCTTGTCTAATTAAGCTACACCTCATATGGCCTCGGGTTTCCAGACTTAATTCACTAATTTTAATCTTGTATTTCTGCTTACTTAAGTTGCTAGATGTAGTAATTACCTTAATTGGGTTTTTAATTGTCTTTAAAACTAGTAAATTCGGTTACAAGCTTTTAAATGCATTAAAAAGGGCTAATTCGTCATAAGTTTCTTATTTATTGCCACTTTTAAAATATGGCACTCACTTAATTGTGTTCGTTTTTTATTTAAATTCATGGCTGACATTTTGTAGGATAGTTTAGGGTGTCTCTAAGTGATTAAATTGGGCTTCCTTAGCCCTTAAGTAAGCTAAAGGGGTTAAAGCTCTTATTTTTCCGTTCTTTCATTTTAGTCCTGAATTTTTACTGGAAAAAAATGTGTCCTTCTAGGACTTTTCTTGAGGTTGGGGTCCCTTAGCTAGGTCTTAGGGTATCTCTAGAGTGTCTTAGGGTATCTTTCTAGGGTCAAATAGGTCTTTTCTGCCTTATTTCACTCATTAAAGAAAAGGGTTAAAACTAACTTATTCTTTTCAATTTAGTCCCTAGTGT
>JAAIUW010000054.1:0-126575 GCA_014851425.1 Senna tora | reverse complement strand
TTTAGGGTTTAAGGTCCTAGGGTTTAGGGATAAGGTTTAGGCATAGGGTTCGGGTTTTAGGCTTTGGGTTTGGGTATAGGGTGTAGGTCTAGGGTTTAGGTCTTAGGGTTTAGGGTTAACGTCTAGGTTTAGGCTTTTGGGGTCTTGGGTTTAGGGTTTAGGGCCTAGGGTTTAGGGTTTAAGGTTTAGGGGTTAGGGTCTAGGGTTTAGGGTCTAGGGTTTAGGGATTAAGGTTTAGGATTTAGGGTTTCGGGTTTCAGGTTAGGGCTTTGGGTTTAGGGTCTAGGGTTTAGGGTCTAGGGTTTAGAATTTAGGGTTTTGGGTTTAGGGTTTAGAGTCTACAGTTTGCGTTTTGGGTTTAGGGTTTTAAGGTTTAAGGTTAAGGTTAGGATTTAGGATTTACGGTTTACAGTTTTAGGGTTTATGGTTTATGGTCTAGGGTTTAGGGTTTGGGGTTTGGGGTTTAGGGTCTAGGATTTAGAGTTTAGGGTCTAGGGACTAGGGTTTAGGGTCTAGGGATTAGGGATTAGGGTTTTGGGTTTAGGGTTTAGGGGGTCGAGTCTAGGGTTTAGGGTTTACGGTTTATAGTCTAGGGTTTAGGGTCTAGGGTGTAGGGTTTAGGATTTAGGGGTCTAGGATTTAGGGTTTACGGTTTAGGGTCTAGGGTTTGAGGTTTACGGTTTAGGGTTTAGGGTTTTGGGGTTTAAGGTCTAGGGTTTAGGATTTAAGGTTTAGGGTTTAGGGCTTAGGGCTTATGGTTTAAGGTTTTGGGTTTAGGGTATATGGCTTAGGGTTTAGGGTTTAGGGTCTAAGGTTTAAGGTTTAGGGTCTAGGGTTTAAGGTTAAGGGTTTAGGGTTTAGGGTCGCGGGTCTAGGGTTTAGTGTTTAAGATCTAGAATTAATGGTTGATGATTTAGGGTTGAGGGTTGTGGGTTTAGGGTTGAGGGTATAAGGTCTAGGGTCTATGGGTTAGGCTCTACGGTTTTTGGGTTTTAGTTGTAGGTTTTAGGGTTTAGGTAATAGGGTCTAGGGTTTAAGGTTTATGATTTAGGTTTTAGGGTTTAGGTTTTAGGGTTTATGATTTAGGGTTTAGGCTCTAGGGTATAGGGTCTAGGGTTTAGGTTTTTAGTCTAGTGTTTAGAGTTTAGGATTGACGGTTTAGGGTTTAAAGTTTAGGGTTTAGGGTTTGTGGTTTAGGGTTTAGGGATTACGGTTTAGGGTTTCCTTGTTTAGGGTCTAGTGTCTAGGGTTTAGGGTTTAGGGTTTAGGGTCGGAGGTTGAGGGTTTAGGGTCTAGGGTTAAGGGTTTTGGGTTTAGGGTGTAGGGTCAAGGGTTTAGGGTTTAGGGTTAAAGTTTTTGGGGTTTAGGGTTTAGGGTTTAAGTTATATGGTCTTGGGTTTAAGGCTTACAGTTTTGGGTTAAGGGTCTAGGGTTTAGGCTTTAGGGTTTAGGGTTTATGGCCTAGGGTTTAGGGTTTAAGGTTTAGGGGTTAGGGTCTAGGGTTTAGGGATTAAGGGTTAAGGATTTAGGGTTTGGGTTTAGGCTTTAGGGCTTAGGGTCTAGGGTCTAGGGTTTAGGGTTTAGGGTATAGGGTTTAGGGTTTAGAGTTTAGGGTTTTCCAGTTAAGGGTTTAGGGACTAGGTTTTTAGGTTTTAGGGTTTAGGGTCTAGGGTATGGAGTTTATGATCTACAGTTTGGGTTTACGGTTTCGGTTTTTATGGTTTAAGGTTTAGGTTATAATTTACGATTTACTGTTTACGGTTTTAGGGTTTATGGTTTATGGTCTAGGGTTTAGGATTTGGGATTTGGGGTTTAGGGTCTAGGATTTAGAGTTTAGGGTCTAGGATTTAGAGTTTAAGGTTTAGGGTCTAGGGCTTAGGGTTTAGGGTTTAGAGTTTTGGGGTTTAGGGTTTAGGGTTTAGGGTTTAAGTTCTCAGGTCTATGGTTCATGGCTTAGGGTTTAGGGTTAAAGGTCTAGGGTTTATGCTTTAGGGTTTAGAGCCTAGGGTTTAGGGATTAGGGGTTAGGGTCTAGGGTTTTGGGTCTAGGGTTTAGGGATTAAGGTTTAGGATTTAAGGTTTCGGGTTTAGGGTTTAGGGTTTAGGGTCTTGGGTATAGGGTTTGGGGTTTAGGGCCTAGGGTTTAGGGTTTAGAGTTTAGGGTTTTGTGATTAGGGTTTAGGGTTTAGGGTTTAGGATTTAGGGTTCAGGTTTTAGGGTTTAGGCTTTAGGGTTTTGGTTTTAGGGTTAGGGTCTAAGGTTTAAGGTTTAAGGTTTAGAATTTTGGCTTTTAGGGTTTAGAGTCTAGGGTTTACGGTTTAGGGTCTAGGGTTTAGGGTTTAGGTTTTAGGGTTTAGGATTTAGGGTTTAGGGTTTATGGTCTAAGGTTTAGGGTTAAGGGTTTAGGGTATAGGGTCTAGGGCTTAGCGATTAGGGTTAGGAGTTTACGGTTTACGATTTAGGGTCTAGGGTTTAGGGTGTATAATTTAGAGTTTAGGATTTAGGGTTCAGGTTTTAGGGTTTAGGGTTTAGGATTTTGGGATTAGGGTTTTGGGTTTAAAGCTTAAGGTTTAGAGTTTGGGTTTTAGGTTTTGGGGTTTAGGGTTTGAGGTCTAGGGTCTAGGGTTTAGGGTTAAGCGTCTAGGGTATAGGGTGTATGGTTTAACGTTTACGGCTTAGGGCTTAGGGTTTACGGTTTAGGGTTTAGGGTCGAGGGTTTAGGACTTAAAGTTTAGGGTTTAGGATTTAGGGTCTAGGCTCTAGGGTTTAGGGTCTAGGATCTAGGGTTTAGGATTTAGGGTTGAGGTTTTAGGGTTTAGGGTTTAGGGTTTAGGGTTTAAGGTCTAGGTTTTAGTGTTTAGGGTCTAGGTTCTAGGGTCTAGGGTTTAGGGTTTAGGGTTTAGGGTTTAGGGTTTAGGGTTTTTGGGTTTATGATTTAGGGTTTAGGGTCTAGGGTCTAAGGTCTGGGTTTAGTATTTAGGGCTTAGGGTTTAGGGTCTAGGGTTTAGAGTTTAGGGTTTATAGTTTAGGATTTAGGGTTTAGGATTTAGGGTTTAGCATTTAGGGTTTAGGCTTTGGGGTTTAGGGTATTGGGCTTAGCGCTTAGGTTTTAGGGTTTAGGGTTTAGGTTTAGGGCTTACAGTGTGGGGTTTACGATTTAGGGTCTAGGGTTTAAGGTTTATGGTTTAGGGTCTAGGGTTTAGTGTATAGGGTCTAGGGTTTTGGGGTTTAGAGTTTAGGGTTTAACATTTAGGGTTTACAGTGTAGGGTCTAGGATCTAGGATTTAGGGTTTATTATTTAGGATTTAGGGTTGAGGGTTTAAGGTTTAGGGTTTAGGGTTCAAGGTTTAGTGTTTAGGTTTTAAGGTTTAGGGTTTAGGGTCTAGGGTCTAGGGTTTGGGGTTAGGGTTTCGGATCTGGGGTTTAGGGTCTAGGGACTAGAGTTTACGGTCTAAGGTTTAGGGCTTTGGGTTGAGGGTTTAGGGTTTAGGCTTTCGAGTCTGGGGCCTAGGGTTTAGGGTTTAGCATTTAAGGTCTAGGGTTTAGGGTTTAGTGTTTAGGGTTTCGGGTTTACGATTTAGGGTTTAGGGTTTTGGGTTTAGTGTTTAGGTTTTAGGGTTTAAGATTTTGGATTTAGGGTTTAGGGTTTAGGATTTAAGGTCTAGTGTTTAGGGTTTAGGGTGTAGGGTGTAGGGTCTCGGGCCTAGCGTCTAGGGCCTGGGGTTTGGGGTTTAGGATTTAGGGTCTAGGGTTTAGTGTCTAGGATTTAGGGTCTAGGGTTTTGAATTTGTGGTCTAGGATTTAGGGTTTAAGTTTTAGGGTCAAGGGTCTGGGATTTTGGGTTTAGCATCTAGCATTTAGAGCTTAGGGTATAGGGTTTAGCATTTAGGGTTTAGGGTTTAGGTTTTATGGTTTAGTGTTTAGGGCTTAGGATTTACAGTTTACGGTTTAGGATTTAGGGTTTAGGTTTACAATTTAGGGTTTAGGATTTAGGGTTTAGGATTTATGGTTTAGGGTTTAGTGTCTAGGGTTTTGGGTCTAGGGTTTGGGTTTAGGTTTTAGGGTTTTGGGTTTTAGGTTTTGGGGTTTAGGGTTTAGGGTTTAGGGTCAGGGGTCTAGGGTTTAAGGTTTAGGACTTAGGGTGTAAGGTCTAAGGTTTAGAGTTTACCATTTAGGGTCTAGGGTCTAGGGTTTAGGGTTTTTGGGTTTAGGGTCAAGAGTTTAGGGTTTACGGTCTACGGTCTAGGGTCTTTAGGACTTAGGGTTTAGGGCTTACGGTCTAAGGCTTAGAGTTTAGGGTTTAGGGTCTAAGGTTTAGGGTTTAGGTTTTAGGGTCTAGGGTCTCGGGTTTAGGGTTTAGGGTTTTTCGGTTTAGGGTCAAGAGTTTTGGGTCTACGGTCTAGGGTCTTTAGGACTTAGGGTTTAGGGTTTACGGTCTAGGGTCTAAGGTTTATGGTTTAGGGTTTACGATTTAGGGTCTAAGGTATACGGTTTACGGTTTAGAGTTTAGGGTTTAAGATTTAGGGTTTACGGTTTAGGGTCTAGGGTCTAGGGTTTAGGGTTTATGATTTAGGGTTTAGGTTTCAGGTTTTGGGCTTTGGTTTTAGGGTTTACGGTCTCGAGTATAGGGTTTAAGGTTTACAGTCGATGGTTTAGTGTTTAACGTCTAGGGTTTAGGGTTTAAAGTCTAGGGTCTAGGGTTTAGGTTTTAGGGTTTATGGTCTCGGGTTTAGGGTTTGGGGTGTAGGATTTAGGGTTTATGTTTTAGGGTCTATGATCTAGGGTTTAGGGTCTCGCGTTTAGAGTTTAGGTTCTAGGGTCTAGGGTTTAGGTTCTAGGGTCAAGCGTTTAAGGTTAAGGGTTTAGGGTTTAGGGTCTAGGGTTTAGGGTTTAGGGTTTAAGAATTAGGGTTGACGGTTTAAGGTCTAGGGTTTAGGGTTTAGGATTTAGGGTTTAGGATTTATGGTTCAGGTTTTAGGGTTTAGGGTTTAAGATTTTGGGTTTATTGTTTCGGGTCTAGGGTTTAAGGTTTAGAGTTTTGTGTTTTAAGGTTTTGGATTTTGGGTTTAGGGTTTAGGGTCTAGGGTCTAGGGTCTAGGGTTTAGGGTTTAGGGATTAGGGTCTAGGGCTGAGGGTTTAGGGTTTAGTGTTTAGGGTTTAGGGTTTCAGGTTTAGGGCTTAGATTTTAGGGTTTGGGGTTTAGGGTTTAGGGCTTACGGTTTAGGGTTTAGGGTTTAGGGTTTTGGGTTTAGGGTTTAGGGCTTAGGGTTTAGTGTTTTGGTTTTAGGGTTTAAGATTTTGCGTTTAGGGTTTAGGGATTAAGGTCTAGGGTTTAGGGTTTAGGGTCTACGGTATAGGGCCTAGCATTTAGGGTCTAGGGTTTAGGGTATTGGATTTAGGGTCTAGGGTTTTTGTGTCTAGGGTTTAGGGTCTAGGATTTAGGGTTTAGCGCCTAAGGTTTAGTGTTTAGGACTTTGGATTTTGGGTTTAAGGTCTATGGTTTAGGGTTTGGAGTTTAGTGTTTGGGGTCTAGGGTCTAGGGTTTAGGGTTTAGGGTTTAGGGTTTAAGGTTTAGGGTCAAGCGTTTAGGGTCTAGGGTCTAGGGTTTAGGGTTTAGGATGTAAGCCTTACGGTTTAGGGTTTAGGGTTTAGGGTCTAGGGTCTAGGGTCTAGGGTTTAAGGTTTAAGGTTTACGGTTTAAGATTTTGGTTTTACGATATAGGGTTTAGGGTTTAGGGTATAGGGTTTAGGGTTTATAATTTTGGGTTTACAGTTGAGGGTTTAGGTTTTAGGGTTTAGGGTTTAGTGCTTTGGGTTTAGGGTTTAGTGTCTAGGGTTAAGGGTTTTGGGGTCTAGGATTTAGGGTCTAGGGTCTAGGGTTTAGGGTTTAGGGTCTAGGGTTTAGACTTTAGGGTTTAGGGTCTAGGGTTTAGGGTTGAGGGTCTAGGGTCTAGTGTTTAAGGTTTAGGATTTAGGGTTTAGGGTCTAGTGTTTAGGGTGTTTATGATTTAGGGTTTAGGGTTTAGGGTTTTGGTCTTAGGGTTTAGCGTTTAGAGTTTTGGGCTTTGGGTTTTGGGTTTTGGGATTAGGGTTTAGGGTTTCGAGTTTAGGGTTTAGGGTATAGGATTTTGGGTTTTGGGTTTTAGGATTTAGGGTTTAGTGTTTAGAGTTTTAGGGTTTAGGGTATAGGGTCTAGGGTTTAGGCTTTGGGCTTTAGGGTTTAGGTTTTGGGTTTTGGGTTTTGGGTTTTAAAGTTTAGGGTCTAGGGTATAGGTTTTAGGATTTAGGGTTGAGGGTTGAGGGTTGAGGGTTTGGGTTTAGAGTTTATGCTTTATGATTTAGTCTTTAGGGTTTAGGAATTAGGTTTTAGGGTTTAGGGTTTTGGGTTTTGGGTTTTGAGATTAGGGTTTATGGTTTACGATTTAGGGTTTAGGGTTTTGTGTTTAGGGTTTAGGGTTTAGGGTTTTAGGGTTTAGGGTATAGGGTGTTGGGTTTAGGGTCTAAGGTTTAGGGTTTAGGCTTTAGGGTTTTGGGTTTTGGGTTTTAACGTTTAGTGTCTAGGGTTTAGTGTTTAGGATTTAGTGTTTTGGGTTTAGGATTTAGGGTTTACGATTTAGGGATTATGATTTAGGGTTTCTTAGTTTAGGGTCTAGGGTTTAGGTTTTAGGGTTTAGGGTCTAGGGTATAAGTTTAGGGTTTAGGGTCTAGGGTTTAGGTTTTAGGGTTTAGGGTTTTGTGTTTAAGGTTTAGGGTCTAGGGTTTAGGGTTTGGGGTTTAGGGTTTAGGGTTTAGGGTCTAGGGTTTAAGATTTAGGTTTTACGATATATGGTTTAGGGTTTAGAGTTTAGGGTCTAGGGTTTAGGGTATATAATTTTGGGCTTACAGTTGAGGGTTTAGGTTTTAGGGTTTTGGGTTTAGGGCTTTGGGTTTAGGGTTTAGTGACTAGGATTAAGGGTTTGGGGTCTACGAGATAGGGTCTAGGGTTTAGGGTTTAGGGTCTAGGGTTTAGACTTTAAGGTTTAGGGTCTAGGGTTTATGGTTTAAGGTTTAGGATTTAGGGTTTAGGGTCTAGGGTTTATGGTGTTTATGATTTAGGGTTTAGGGTCTAGGGTTTTGGTCTTAGGGTTTAGGGTTTAGAGTTTTGGGCTTTGGGTTTTGGGTTTTGGGATTAGGGTTTAGGGTTTTAGGTTTACAGTTTAGGGTTTATGGTTTAGGATTTAGGATTTAGGGTTTAGTCTTTAGGGTTTTAGGGTTTAGGCTTTAGTCTTTAGAGTTTTAGGGTTTAGGGTGTAGGGTGTAGGGTTTAGGGTCTAGGGTTTAGGCTTTGGGCTTTAGGGTTTAGGTTTTGGGTTTATGGTTTAAGTTTTTAAAGTTTAGGGTCTAGGGTTTAGGGTTTAGGATTTCGGGTTGAGGGAGGGTTTGGGTTTAGAGTTTAGGCTTTAGGCTTTAGGATTTTGGGTTTAAGGTTTAGGAATTAGGTTTTAGGGTTTAGAGTTTTGCGTTTTGGGTTTTGGGTTTTGTGTTTAGGGTTTAGGGTTTTAGGGTTTAGGGTCTAGGGTCTAGGGTTTAGGCTTTAGGCTTTAGGGTTTTGGGTTTCGGGTTTTAACGTTTAGGGTCTAGGGTTTAGGGTTTAGGATTTAGAGTTTTGGGATTAGGATTTAAGGTTTACGGTTTGGGGATTATCATTTAGAGTTTCTTAGTTTAGGGTCTAGGATTTTGGGGTTGGGGTCTAGGGTTTAGGGTCTAGGGTCTTGGGTTTATGGTTTAGGGTCTAGAGTTTAGGGTCTATGGTTTAGGGCTTAGGATTTAGGGTCTAGTGTTTAGGTTTTAGGATTTAGGGTTTAGTGTTTAGGTTTTAGGGTTTAGGGTTTAGGGTTTAAGGTCTATGGTTTAGATTTTAGGGTTTAGGGTCTAGGGTCTAAGTTTAGGGTCTAGGGGCTAGGGTTTAGGTTTTAGGGTTTAGGGTTTAGTGTTTAAGGTTTCGAGTGTAGGGTTTAGGGTTTCGGGTTTGGGGTTTACAGTCTAGGGTGTAGAGTTTAGGGTATAGGGTTTAGGGTTTACGGTGTATAGGGTTTAGGGTTTAGGGTTTTTGGTTTAGGATTAAGGGATTAAGGTTAGGGTTTAGGGTTTAGGGTTTAGGGTTTAGAGGTTAGGGGTTAGGGTTAAGATTTTAGGGGTGAGGGTTTAGGGTTTAGGATCTAGGGTTTAGGTTTTACGGTTTCGGGTTTAGGGTTTAGGGTTTTGGGTTTAGGATTTAGTGTTTAGAGTTTAGGGTCTAGGGTCTAGGGTTTAGGGTTTAGGGCTTAGTCCTTAGGGTTTAGGGGTTTGGGTCTAGGGTTTTGGGATTAGGGTTTAGGGTTCAGTGTTTAGGCTTTAGGGGTTAGGGTTTAGGGTTAAGGTTTTAGGATTCAGGGTTTAGGGTCTAGGGAGTAAGGTCTAGGGTTTAGGGTTTAGGTTATAGGGTTTAGGGTTTGGGGTCGAGGGTCGAGGGTTTAGGGCTTAGGGTTTAGGGTCTACAATTTAGGGTTTAGGGTTCAGGGTTTAGCGTTTGGCGTTTAGGTTTCAGGGTTTAGGGTTTAGCATTTCGGGTCTAGGGTTTAGGGTCTAGGGTTTACGGTTTACGGTTTAGGGCTTAGGGTTAAGGGTATAGGGTTTAGGGCTTAGGGCTTAGGGTTTGCGGTTTAGGGTTTAGGGTCTAGGGTTTATGATTTAAAGTTCAGTGTTTAGGGTGTAGCATTTAGGGTTTAGTATAGCATCTAGGGTTTCGGGTTTAGGGTCTAGGGTCTAGAGTTTAGGGTTTAGGGTTTAGGGTTTAAGGTCTAGGGTCTAGGGCTTAGGGTCTAGGGTCAAGGGTTTAGGGTTTAGGGTTATGGTTTAGGGTTTAGGGTTTAGGGTTTAGGGTTTAGGGTTTAGGATTTAGGGTTTACGGTTTAAGGTTTAGTGTTTAGTGTTTAGGGTTTAGGGTTTAGGTTTTAGGGTTTAGGATTTAAGGTCTAGGGTTTAGGTTTTAGGGTCTAGGGTCTAGGTTTAGGGTTTAGGGTCTAGGGTTTAGGTTTTAAGGTTTAGTGTTTATGGTTTAGTGTTTAGGGTTTGGGGTTTGGGGTTTATAGTCTAGGGTGTAGAGTTTAGGGTATAGGGTTTACGGTTTACAGTTTATAGGGTCTAGGGTCTAGGGTCTAGGGTCTAGGATTTAGGGTTTAGGGTCTGGTGTTTAGAGTTTAGGGTATAGGGTTTATGGTTTTTGGTTTTTGGTTTAGGGTTTGGGGTTTAGTATTTAGGGTTGAGGGTTTAATGTTTAGTGTTTTAGGGTTTAGGGTTTAGGGTTTAAGGTTTAGGATTTGGGGTTTAGGGTTAGGGTTTACAGTTTACGGTTTAGGGTGTAGGGTTTAGGGGTTAGGGGTTAGGGTTAAGGTTTTAGGGTTTAGGTTTTATGGTTTAGGGTCTAGGGTCTAGGGTCTAGGGTTTAGGGTTTAGGGTTTAATGTTTTTGTATTTAGGATTTAGTGTTTACGGTTTAGGGTCTAGGGTTTAGGGTTTAGGGCTTAGTTCTTAGGGTTTAGGGATTTTGGTCTAGGGATTAGGGTTTAAGGTCTAGGGTTTAGGGTCTAGGGTTTAAGGCTTAGGATTTAGGGTCTAGTGTTTAGGGTTTCGGGTTTAGGGTTTAGTGTTTATGTTTTGGGGTTTAGCGTTTAGGGTTTAAGGTCTCGGGTTTAGGGTTTAGGGTCTAGGGTCTAGGGTCTATGTTTAGGGTTTAGGGTCTAGGGTTTAGGTTTTAGGGTTTAAGGTTTAGTGTTTACAGTTTCGGGTGTAGGGTTTAGGGTTTCGGGTTTGGGGTTTACAGTCTAGGGTGTAGAGTTTAGGGTATAGGATTTAGGGTTTACGGTGTATAGGGTTTAGGGTTTAGGGTTTAGGGTTTAGGATTAAGGGATTAAGGTTAGGGTTTAGGGTTTACGGTTTAGGGTTTAGAGGTTAGGGGTTAGGGTTATGATTTTAGGGGTGAGGGTTTAGGGTTTAGGATCTAGGGTTTAGGTTTTACGGTTTCGTGTTTAGGGTTTAGGGCTTTAGGTTTAGGATTTAATGTTTAGGGTCTAGGGTCTAGGGTCTATGGTTTAGGGTTTAGCCGTTAGTTGTTAGGGTTTAGGGGTTTGGGTCTAGGATTTAGGGTTTAGGGTTCAAGGTTTAGGCTTTAGGGTTTAGGGTTTAGCAGTTGGGTTCAGGTTTTAAGGTTTAAGGTTTAGGGTCTAGGGACTAGGGCTTAGGGTTTAGGGTATAGGGTTTAGGGTTTAGGGTTTTGGGTCGAGGGTCGAGGGTTTAGGGCTTAGGGTTTAGGGTCTACAGTTTAGGGTTTAGGGTTCAGGGTTTAGCGTTTGTCGTTTAGGTTTCAGGGTGTAGGGTATAGCATTTCGGGTCTAGGGTTTAGGGTCTAGGGTTTAGGGTCTAGGGTTTAGGGCTTACGGTTTAGGGCTTAGGGTTTACGGTTTAGGGTTTAGGGCTTAGGGCTTAGGGTTTACAGTTTAGGGTTTAGGGTCTGGGGTTTATGATTTAAAGTTTAGTGTTTAGGGTGTAGCATTTAGGGTTTAGTATAGCATCTAGGGTGTCGGGTTTAGGGTCTAGGGTCTAGAGTTTAGGGTTTAGGGTTTAGGGTTTAAGGTCTAGGGTCTTGGGCTTAGGGTCCAGGGTCAAGGGTTTAGGGTTTAGGGTTAGGGTTTAGGGTTTAGGGTTTTGTGTTTAAGGTTTAGGATTTAGGGTTTAGAGTTTAGGGTTTAGGGTTTAGGATTTAGTTTTAAGGTTTTGGGGTTTAGCGTTTAGGGTTTAGGGTTTAAGGTCTAGGGTTTAGGTTTTAGGGTCTAGGGTATAGGTTTAGGGCTTAGGGCCTAGAGTTTAGGTTTTAGGGTTTAGTGTCTATGGTTTAGGGTTTAGGGTTTGGGGTTTGGGGTTTATAGTCTAGGGTGTAGAGTTTAGGGTATAGGGTTTACGGTTTACAATTTATAAGGTGTAGGGTCTAGGGTCTAGGGTCTAGGATTTAGGGTTTAGGGTCTGGTGTTTAGAGTTTAGGGTATAGGGTTTAGGGTTTATGGTTTTTGGTTTTTGGTTTAGGGTTTAGTATTTAGGGTTGAGGGTTTAATGTTTAGTGTTTTAGGGTTTAGGGTTTAGGGTTTAAGGTTTAGGATTTAGGGTTTAGGGTTAGGGTTTACGGTTTACGGTTTAGGGTTTAGGGTTTAAGGGTTAAGGGTTAGGGTTAAGGTTTTAGGGTTTAGGTTTTATGGTTTAGGGTCTAGGGTCTAGGGTCTAGGGTTTAGGTTTTAGGGTTTAGGGTTTAGGGTTTAATGTTTTTGTATTTAGGATTTAGTGTTTAGGGTTTAGGGTCTAGGGTTTAGGGTTTAGGGCTTAGTTCTTAGGGTTTAGGGGTTTGGGTCTAGAGTTTAAAGTTTAGGGTGTAGGATTTAGGGTTTAGGGTTTGGGGTTTGGGGTCTAGGGTTTAGGGTTTAGATTTTAGGGTCTAGGGTTTAAAGTTTGGGGTGTAGGATTTAGGGTTTACGATTTAGGCTGTAGGGATTAGGGTTTAGGGTTTAAGCTCTAGGGTCTAAGGTCTAGGTTCTAGGGTTTAGGGTTTAGGGTTTAGAGATTAGGGTTTAGGGTTTAGTGTTTAGGGTCTAGGATTTAGGGTTTTGAGTTTAGGGTTTCGAGTTTAGGGTCTGGGGTTTAGGGTTTTAGGTCTAAGGTCTAGGGTCTAGGGTTTAGGTTTTAGGGTTTAGGGTCTAAGGTCTAGGGTTTACGGTTTAGGTTTTAGGCTCTAGGGTCTAGGTTATCGGGTTTAGGGTTTTATGGTTTAAGGTTAGAGTTAGGATTTAGTGTTCAGGGTTTAGGTACGGTTTAAGGTTTAAGTATTAGGGTTTGGGATTTAGGGTTTAGGGTTTAGGGTTTTGGGTTTTGGGTTTGTGGTTTAGAGTCTAGGGTTTATGGTTTAGGGTGTGGGATTTAGGGCTTAGGGTTTAAGGTAACGGGTCTAAGGTTTAGGGTTTAGGGTTTAATGTTTATGGTTTAAGGTATAGGGTTTACGGTCTAGTGTCTAGGGTCTATGGTCTAGGGTTTACGGTTTAGGATTTAGCGTATAGTGTTTAGGGTTTCGGGTTTAGGATTAAGGGTTTAGTGATTAGGGTTTAGGGTTTCAGATGTCGGGTTTTAGGTTTATGTTCTAAGGTTTAGGGTCTAGGTTTTAGGGTTTAGGGTCTAGGGTTTAGGGTTTAGGGTGTAGGGTGTAGGGTTTGGGGTTTTGGGTTTGGGGTCTAGGGTTAAGGGTCTAGGGTTTAGGGTCTAGGGTTTTGGATTTAGGGTTTAGGGTTTAGAGCTTAGGGTTTTGGGTTTAGGGCTTAGGGATTAGGGTTTAGGGTCTAGGGTTTAGGGTTTATGGTCTAGGGATTAGGGTCTAGGGTTTGTGTTTTGGGATTAGGGTTTAGGGTTTAGGGTTTAGGGTTTTCGGGTTTAGGGTCTAAGGTTTAGGGTCTACGGTATAGGGTTTAGGGTCTACGGTCTACGGTTTAGGTTTTAGGATTTAAGGTCTAGTGTTTAGGGTTTCGGGTTTAGGGTTTAGTGTTTACATTTTAGTGTTTAGGGTTTAAGGTCTATGGTTAAGGGTCTAGGGTTTAGGGTGTAAGGTTTAGGTTTTAGGGTTTAGTGTCTAGGGTTTAGGATCTAGGGTTTAGGGTTTTGGATCTAGGGTTTAGGGTCTTGGTTTTATGGTCTAGGGTTTAAAGTTTTGGGTATAGGATTTAGGGTGTAGGGTTGAGCGTTTAGGTTTTAGGGTCCAGGGTTTACGGTTTAGGGATTAGGGTTTGGGATTTAGGGTTTAGGTTCTAGGATTTAGGGTTTAGAGTTAAGGGTTTCGGGTCTAGGGTCTGGGGTTTAGGGTCTAGGGTCTGGGGTTTAGGGTTTAGGTCTTAGGGTTTAGGGTCTAGGGTCTAGGATTTAGGGTTTAGGGTTTAGGCTCTAGGGTCTAGGGTATAGGGTGTAGGGTTTTATGCTTTATGGTTAGGGTTAGGATTTAGTGTTCAGGGTTTAGGTACGATTTAAGGTTTAAGTATTAGGGTTTAGGATTTAGGGTCTAGGGTTTAGGGTTTAGGGTTTCGAGTTTGGGGTTTAGGGTCTAGGGTTTATGGTTTAGGGTCTAGGGTTTAGGGCTTAGGGTTGAGGGTTTAGGGTTTAGGGTTTCAGGTCTAAGTTTTAGTGTTAAGGGTTTAGGTTTTAAGGTCTAGGGTTTAGGGTCTAGGGTTTAGTGCCTAGGGTTTAGGGTTTAGGGTTTAGGATTTAGGGTCTAGTGCTTAGGATTTCGGGTTTAGGATTTACGGTTTAGGGTTTAGAATTTAGGGTTTTGGGTTTAAAAGTTAGGATTTAGGGATTACGGTTTAGGGTCTAGGGTTTAGGGTCTTGGATTTAGGGTTTTGGGTCTAGGGTTTAGGTTTTAGGGTTTAGTGTTTAGGGTTTAGGGTTTAGGGTTTAGGATCTAGGGTGTAAGGTTTAGGGTCTAGGCTTTAGGCTCTAGTGTTTAGGGTTTAGGGTTTAGTGTTTAGTGTTTATGGTTTAGAGTTTAGGATTTTGGGTTTAGGGCTTAGGGATTAAGGTCTTGGGTTTTGGGTTTTAGGTTTTGGGATTAGGGTTTTGGGATTAAGGTTTTCGGGTTTAGGGTCTAGGCGCTAGGGGCTAGGGTCTAGGGTTTACGGTCTATGGTTTAGGCGCTAGGGTCTAAGGTTTAGGCTCTAGGGTTTAGGGTCTATGGTTTAGGTTCTGGGGTCTATGGTTTAGCCTCTAGGGTCTAAGGTATAGGGTTTACAATTTTATTGTTTAATGTTATGGATAGGATTTTGTATTTAGGGTTTAGGGTTTGAGGGTTTAAGGGTTATGGATTAGGGTCTAGGATCTAGGGTTTAGGGTTTAGGGGTTGGGGGTTCGGGTTTGGGGTTTAGGGTCTATGGTTTAGGGTTTAGGGTCTAGGGACTACGCTTTAGGGTCTAGGGTTTAGGGCTTAGGGTTTAGGGTTTAGGGTATCGGGTCTAGGGTTTAGGGTCTACGGTTTAGGGTCTAAGGTTTAGGGTCTAGGGTCTAGGGTCTAGGGTTTAGGGGTTAGGGGTTAGGATTTAGGGTTTAGTGTTTGGGGTTTCGAGTTTAGGGTTTAGGGTTTAGGGTTTAATTTCTAGGGTTTAGGGTCTAGGGTTTAGGGTGTTGGGTGTAGGGTTTAGGTTTTAGGGTTTAGTGTCTAGGGTTTAGGGTTTAGGGTTTGTGGTTTAGGATTTAGGGTTTAGGTTTTAGGTTCTAGGGTCTAGGGTTTAAAGTTTAGGGTATATGATTTAGGGTTTAGGGTTTAGGTTGTAGGGTTTAGGGTTTATGGTCAAGGGTCAAGGGTTTAGGGTTTGGGGTTTAGGGTTTAGGTTCTAGGATTTAGGGTTTAGTGTTTAGGGTTTCGGGTTTAGGGTCTACGGTTTAAGGTTTCGGGTTTAGGGTCTAGGGTCTAGGGTGTAGGTTTTAAGGCTTAGGGATTAGGGTTTAGGGTATAGGGTCTAGGGTTTAGTTTTTAGGGTATAGGTTTCTTGGGTTTAGGGTTTAGGGTTTAGGGTCTACGGTCTTGGGTCTTGGGTTTAGGGTTTAGTGTTTAGGGTTTAGGGCTTAGGGGTTAGGGTTTAGGGTCTAGGATTTAAGGTTTCGGGTCTAGGGTTTAGGGTTTAGGGTTTAGGGTCTATTGTTTAGAGCTTAGGGCTTAGGGTTTAGGGTTTAGGGTTTATGGCTTAAGGTCTAGGGTTTAGGTTTTAGGATTTAGGGTTTAGGGTTTAGGATTTAGGGTTTAGGGTTTAGGGCTTAGGGTTTAGGATCTAGGGTTTAGGGTTTAGGGTTTAGGATTTAGGGTTTAGGGTCTAGGTTTTAAGGTTTAGGGTCTAGGGTCTACGGTTTAGGATCTAGATTTTAGGGTTTAGAATTTAGGGTCTGGGGTCTAGGGTTTAGGGTTTATGATTTTAAGCTTTAGGGTTTAGGGTTTAGGATTTAGGGTTTAGGGATGAAATTGAAGAAGAATGAGTGGACAAAATTCAAAAGTTATTACAGAAGGGATGGGGCCAAAATGGATTTTTCAGCTGGGGCAAAAATTGAATTTTCCCTTGGCCAAATTGTAATTGTTCCAGCGAGAAGTCGAATGTGACGCAAGGAAGATCGAAATGCAAATCTTAAATTGGAGAGGACGTGAAGAATTTAATCGGAATCCAGATTAGACTATTTAAGCTTCAGATTTTAGTCAATTACTAAATAAGATTACTCTATAAAAAATAATATTAAATTTAGATAAATAATATTTCCTATTTGAATTTAAGTTGGAAGATATATTATTCTATCTTGATATATCTATACCTATATCTATATTTATATAATCTATATATATATATATATATATATATATATATATATGTATATCTATATTCTATATTCTATATTCTATATAAATATATAATGGAAGAGTCATAGAAACTCTTATTGCCAAATCATCATTTATAATCTTTGCATTCCTGTCACATGTATCCTAACTGGTACCACATAGGCTCCACTTTGAAATAATTGTTAATTAAATAATCAATCACTTAAATTAAAGGTTTAAAATGAAATCCCTTAATTAGTGCAAGTGAACTTTTAAATCCTTATCATAACTTCGTAAATTTCTAATTCAGAATCTTATTTTAAATAATATTTTTTAAAATATTATAAAAAAATGATATCACATGTCTCAAAAAGATCGAAATTTTTATTTCTTTAAGTAAGTGTTAAATATTATAATATATATATATATATATATATATATATATATATATATATATATATTAACCAACAAAATCATGAAATTACATAAATTCTTAATTGAAATATATGATGAGCTCAAATTCTAACTTCAGATAAAACATTGACAATGATAATTTTCTTAGTTAAGTTATAATTTGTAAAAAAATAAATTTTAACTATTTGCATTTCAATATTATTTGTTTAATATTTTAAAATTATTTTTTATATTTTCCAAACGCATATACATTATTTATTATATTTTATAAATAATAAATTTTTCTTATGTTTAAAGTAAAATAATATAGTTTTAATAATAAAAAAAGCACATAATAAAACAATATGCAAGAAGCCTCACACCGACACATAAGCTATTTGGGTGCTCTCCACTCTTGACATGGTGGAATCTAAGTAGATTCTACTAACATCCACTAGGATTCACCTAGGCAAATCTTAACAAATCATATTATGACTCTAATTAATAATTAAATATATCAAAAGTACCTTAAAAATTGCTTTTGGAATTTTCTCTTTTTGAAATTCATATTAATTTGGATAATTAACTAGCAAGTCAACTTCTAAATTCATGTCATATTCTAAATTTGAATTTTCAAATTTAACTAGCATCACATATTATAAAATCCTAAAAACTTAGAATTAAAATACATTAATTTCAAATAAAATGCAATATTATTAATACCATTAACATGTGGCCCAAAAAATTTAAAATTTAATAATTATACATAAAAAAAATAAATAGTTACGTTTTAGAAACAAGAAAATTAAATGATCTTGAGACATTTTGGCAAATTTACTTTTTTTTTCATATTAAACAAACTAATCAAATTAAATCATATCAATTATCAATTATGTATTAAAAAAATAATTAATAATCATTACATTAAGAATGTATAAGGAATTAAATAAATTTTGTTAAAAAATGGAATTTAAAAACTCAACATGAAATAACACACATATATCATTAAATTAAAATTGTAGAACTTGACAATAATATTTAAGAAGATAAATTTAAAAACCATAGTCAAATATATAAATTTAAAATTGTGAGGGACGGAAATTAATTTCAAAGTATGAAAAAAAGATATCACAATATTTATTTAAATTAATTTAATGAGTAATGAAGGTCATTAATAATTCATAAGTGATGAAAAAAAACATATCATAGGGGCGGGGATATGGTCCTGTCCCCATCCATAAACCTATTTCATCCCTGTAGGAAAAAATCTTGCACTTGGGCGCCAATTGGGGTAGTTCCCATAGCGATTCTTGTCTGACGAAAAAAATTGTCATTCCTTCATTGGGGCGCAGGTTCTTAAAATAGATAAGAAAGTAATATAATTTTAACATCTTAAAATTTTTTATCATAGTTGGTACATATTCTATATTTAAAAATTAAACTTATATCATGTGAATTTTTTTATTTATTTATAATTATTAAGTCTATCAAGAAGAGCTTTTTTTTTATCAAGTCTTTTCTAAAAGTTCCATGACTATAGGGATATTATTTTGTTTTTTTAGGAGGTTTTGTTTTCACAACTTATTTATGTAATTAGATAAATAAGAATGTCGTGAAGTTTTGATTGTTTTTTATTGTGTTTCCTTCACATTATTTGCTAATAAATTAGTTCATTATTGATTGTTATTAAAAACGCTTATTGTTAATGCTTTAGTTAGTATGATTTTAATGTTTATTTATTTAATAGATACAACGTATCACATGAATTTTTTTACGTATTGTTCAAAATAATATATACATATATGTAGATGCAACCCGTGCAATATACGAGTTCAAAAGAATAAAATCACTTTAATTCGCATAAAACCACTACAAATGTCGTCTTTAGAAAAGTGTTCCAAAATGTAAATTCGATTAACATTTGTGACAATATTTACTTTAACGCGCTTAATTGGTTTCTGTTTGAATATATTAGTCTCTTCACTTCCTAACTTCTTAATATATTTTGCCTATAAATGTTATCTACTTATTTTTCGTATGGATGTTGCGTAGGTAATCTTAACTTAACTACCCATGGTACTCTTCTTTTAGCTTATTCGAAATCCTTGGTCTGTTTAATTACATGTATACTTTATTATTGCGATTCTAAAAGTTATAGCAAGATTTACTGCAACATTAATTGTAATTTGGTATGTTTGAGCAATTTTGATCTCTTACATTGTTCACTATTATGCATTGTTTGAATGTTAACTTTTTTAACGATATCTTATGTCTTGCACAAATAACTTTTCTTAAACAGGATTTCAATGCAATCAAGGAATATATATCACATTGAATGCAACCTTATACAATATCAATAAGAATTTCAGAAGAACGTATCATCTTTCTTTGTAAACGCAATGCTCATTGCAATATTTTTGTACCTGTAACATAGCATGGGTTTAAGGTTTCGAGTTTTTGGTTTTCGAGATTAGAGTTTTTTGTATATGGTTTAGGGTTTAGTGTTTAGTGTTCGGGATTTAGCGTTTACGGTTTAGGGTTTAGAGTTTGGGGTTTTGGATTTAGGGTTTAGGGTTTGGGGTTTGGGGTTTAGGGTATAGGGTTTTCGATTTAGGGTTTATAGTTTACAGTTTCAAGATTAGGGTTTAGGTTTTAGGCTTTGCGGTTTAAGGTTTACAGTTTACCTTTTTAGATTTGGGGTTTAGGTTTTAGGGTTTGCGATTGGGGTAAGGGCTTAGGGTTTGGAGATCACGATTAAAGGTTTGGGGTTTAAGGTTTAGGCTTTGGAATTTTAGGTTTAGGGTTTTGGGTTTATGGATTCGGTTTAGGGTTTAGGGCTTAGTGTTTAGGGTTTGGGATTTAGGGCTAAGGGTTTAGGGTTTAGGGTTTAGTGTTTAGGTTTTAGGGTTTAGGGTTTAGGATATTGCGATTAGGGTTTAGGGTATAAGGATTGTGGTTTAGGGTTTTATGGTTTGGGGATTGGGGTTTAGGATTTAGGGTTTGAGATTAGGGTTTAGGGTTTAGGGTTTAGGGTATAGGGTTTAGGATTTAAGGTTTAGAATTTCGGGTTTAGGGGTTTCGGCTTAGGGTTTAGGGTTTTGGGGTTTGGTGTTTAGGCTTTGGGGACTACAGTTCAGGGTTTAGGGTTTAAGGTTTTGGGGTTTGAGGTTCACGGTTTGCAGGCTGCAGTTCAGGGTTTAGGGTTTAGTATTTGATGTTTAGGGTTTAGGGTTTGAGGTTTGGGGTTTAGAGTTTACAATTTTGGCTTAGGGTTTAGGGTTTAGGTTTTAGTGTTTCGGGATTGGGATTTAGGGTTTAGTGTTTGGGATTTCGTATTTAGGATTTGGGGTTATAAGTTAAGGGTTTAGTGATTAGGTTTAGGGTTTAGTGTTCAGGGCTTAGGGTTTAGGGTTAGGGTTTAAAGTTTGGGGTTTAGGAATAAGGATTTAGGGTTTAGAATTTAAGGTTTAGGGTTTAGGGTTTAGGGTATAGGGTTTTGGGTTTAGGGTTTGGGATTTAGGGTTTAAAGTTTAGGCTTAGGTTTTGGGTTTAGGGTTTAGGATTTTGGTTTTGGGTTTTGGGTTTAAAGTTTATGTCTTAGGGTCTAGGGTTTAGGGTTAAGGATTTTGGGTTTATGGTTTTGTGTTTAGAATTTTGGGTTTCTGATTTACGATTTAGGGTTTTGGGTTTGGGGTTTAAGGTTTAGTGTTTGGGATTTACGGTTTAGAGTTTGAGTTTATGGTTCAAGGTTTAGGGTTTAGGGTTCAGTGTTTAGGGGTTCGGATTTCAGGTTTAGGGTTTGGGGTTTGGGATTTTGGGTTTAGGGTTTTGGGTTTTTGGTTTATGGTTTAGGGATTAGAGTTTAGGGTTTGGCATTTAGCATTTAGTGTTTAGGGTTTGGGGTGTAGGATTTTGGATTTACGATTTTAGGTTTAGGGTTTAGGGTTTATTGTTCCAGTTTTAGGGTATAGGATATTCGACTTGGGAGTTAGAGTTTGGGGTTTCGGATTTCGGGTTTAGGATTTAGGTTTTGGGGTTTGGGGTTTAGGGTATTGCGATTAGGGTTTAGGGTTTAGGGTTTGGGTTTAGGGTTTAGCATTTAGCATTTAGCATTTTGCTTTAGGGTTTAGGGTTTAGGGTTTAGCATTTAAGGTTTAGGGTTTACATTTCGGGTTTAGGGTTTAGGGTTTTGGGGTTTGGGGTTTTCGGTCTAAGGTTTAGAGATTGGAGTTCAGGGTTTAGGGTTTAAGGTTTAGGAGTTAGGGTTTAGGGTTTAGGTTTTTAGATTTAGGGTTAAGGGTTTGGTGTTTAGAGTTTAGGGTTTAGGGTTTGATGTTTAGGTTTTAGGGTTTAGGGTTTCGGGTTTCGGGTTTTTGGTTTTCGATTTAAGGTTTAGGGTTTGGGAATTAGGTTTTAGGGTTTTTGGGTTTAGGATTTGGGGTTTAGAGTTTGGGATTTAGGGTTTAGGTCTTAAGGTTTAAGGTTTAGGGTTTGGGGTTTGGGGTTTGGGGTTTAGGGTTTTTGGTTTAGGGTTTAGGGTTCGGGTTTTAGGGTTTAGGGTTTATGGTTTAGGGTTTTGGGTTTTGGGATTGTGGTTTATGCTTTGCAGTTTACAGTTTCGGGTTGAGGGTTATAGTTTTTGGGATTTGGGGTTTGGGGTTTTGGGTCTAGTTTTTAGAAGTGATAATAGTCAAACATTACTTGTACAGCAAGCAACTTCCCCAATTTCTTATACAGCCATTCAAACACTATGTAACTTCACCCAAAGCACATATATATAGTTCAATTAACAATTTCAACTTACTTCTCAAGTAAGAAATTCACATCTTGGCCCCCAATTGCCTCAATTTTATGAAATTAGTCCCCTTTTTCAAATCATTGCAATTATAGGGCATCTCCAACAGTTCAATCCATTCCAAATGCATACATTGGACATTCATCATTCACTTAGCACATTAAAAGGGGTTTCAAAAGAAGTTTACCAGAAATTGAGTCAAAATAAGGATTTTGGAAAAATTTCTAGTTTTTCTATCAAAAAGCTCCATATTTAGACTCACTGTTTTAGATAAAGTCACAGCAAGCTTCATAAGGTGAAATACGACTTGATTAACCAATTTCCACAGTCATGACCAAACATAAATAAGACTTTTTGCACACATAGTTCTTTCTTTGAAATTTCTAATAAATAAGTCCCTAAAATATCAAAACTCGGTTAGAACCCATTCTGGACCCTTCTAATCTTTTGAAATGTGCCCAAATAGTATATGGAGTAGAAAGAAACAACTAGTTACCTATTCTCAACTCAAAATGCCCAATTGTTTACTAAGAACAATAAAATAGTAAATTTTCTGCAAAAGTAGTCCCTATTACTTCCCATTTTCTTTTCTGGCTTCTATTGAACCTAAAAGAGTTTACCCTAATCACTGTGAGGTGATTTATGACTTGTGCCACAAGGTTTAACAGCCCTATCAGTACAAAATTAGATCTTATGGAGCAAAATGCCAATTTCTAGTGATTTTTAGAGAAATGGAATCCTAAGTGTACTAAGGTCTGTTTAAGTCATGTCTGAGCTTGCTCATATTCTAAAATCATACCTTTGGGAGTCTGGAAAGCAGGGTGGCTGCCCTATTAAACCTAAACCAGAGTACCCAACTTTTATAAATGCAATTCCTAAGTTTAATGCACTTGGGTTCCTAGCTTTGCCCTTTTTAATTGGTGGATGTGTTCTAAATCTTCTGTGCCTCAATATAACCTAAGAACGTTAATTCAGATTCACTAAAACTCAAGAAATGTCCTTATTCCCTCAACAAGTTAGAATTGAAATCTAAGGATCCTAAAATTGGAGGTTTACCTATCATTAACAAGCCTAGGATCTCAAGGACTCAATGCATTCAAACACTTAGTTTTTCCTATGTTTAGTATACCACTAAGGTCTCAACCCAGCTTACTGCCTTCTACTTACCTAAGTTTCTCTGAATTGAAGAACTCCTCTAAATTCTGATTCACTCAACTCTCCTAGCCTAATTTCATCATTTTTTTCACTCTTTCCTTCCATTGTAGTTTAAATTCATAGGGCACTATGAGTTTTCTTATCAACTATTCACTTTTATGACCTAATTACAATATATTAATTAGCAACTAAGCAATTTACAGTCTGGCAGCAAGGTATTCAAAACAGAAAACATTAATGGTTCCATTCTACCCATTCTAAGCCTTTCACCCTTTTAAAAAAATTTCAACCTACAATTTCCAGTGACTTAACTTGTCGAGATGTTCAGTAATTAGTTTCATAACAGTATAATGCACAATGGTACAAAGCACAACAATTCACAGCATGAACACTAAGCTCAAACACATCAAATAGCTCTTCCAATTCATTTTCTAAACTACAAGTTAACAACACTGATTCAGTGATCAAACCCATTTATTGTCCTCATCTACCGATCCAATTTAGTTCAATTGTCAGCCAGCTAGTTACCATACAAATGCTTGAACTACAGCTTACCAGAATTTGCAGATTTAAAACTCACAAATTTTCTGCTCATAAACATAGTTCATAGCATTTTCAGTGGCTCTAAGGGCCACGAACAGCTGTACGACAGTCATTGATTGTACATGCATTTGGGGGTTCTTAAAGTGGGTTTAATTAGCTTTCTTTTGGCACCTTCTTTGTGAAATTTGGTTCAGATTCAAGAAAGTTATGTTCAGTTGAAGTATTGCTGGCAAAATAGAGTTTAGAAATGGAAATTAAACAAAACTTGGACACAAAGCCTTATACCATTAACTCTGGATGGATGCTTTTGGAAAAAATGGGTAGAAGGAAGGGTAACCTTACGTTACCTTGCTATTTCACAGGAAGAAGACAGATTGGAACTTCTGCAAGCCTCGGGTAAGCTGAGAAGATGAGAAAGAAACCCTTCTTTGAATGAGCTTTGGGGATTTTAGCTTCCTCTTCCAATTTCATTTGCCAGAACTCGAGCTCCAGCTTCAATTTTTTTCTCTGCCTCTCTCTGAAACTCACTCTCACTCTCTCTTCCATTTTCAGGGTTCGGTGGTAGCCGGTGCCTCACTCTCTCTCGGTTCCTCTAGTCTAAATGGACTTGGGTGCATGTGTAAAGAAATTATGGTGATTGCATGTGTTGGTGAGGTGTAAAGCCCTCAACCTACACTAATTCTTCTTAAGACATCTATTAGGATGGGTAATTAGGTTATTAGGACGTGTTTAGCTGGTCAATTGGCTTTATTGTCTCGGTTAGGCTCCAATTGAGTTGGATGGATCATGTGGGTTTCATAATTAAGTTGTGGCATGTCTAAACTAGGTGTCTTAGCTCTAACTCTGGCTATTTCTCGTGTTGACAACTACCAAGGTGTGTTAGCAGTGATTAAGACTACATTTGGGTAATCAATTTGGGCATTTAAGTTGGTATTTCGTTTAAAAGGTGAAATGTGACACTTTAGTGATTTTAATTAGGTATTTAACTCTTACTATTTTTTTATGATGTGTAACCTATTGAGGCTCCTTAATTCTCACTTAAGACATATGGTGGGTAGTTAATAGGAAGGGTTTGAGAGTCTTTGGGTGGTTAAATTGGGTTTCCTTGAGCTCTAAGTGAGATAGGGTGTCTCAATTGAAATTTTCCATTTCTTTCAGTTTAGTTCCTGAATTTCTATTTGAGAAATATGGAAATCCAGGACTTGTCTTAGGGTTGGGTTTCTTTATTTAGATCCTAGGGTGTCTCTAGAGTGTCCTAGGTTATTTGTCTTAGGTCAAATAGGTCATTCCTACTCAGTTTAACTCACCAAAACAAAAAGGGTTAAAAACTAAGTTTTCCTTTCATTTTATTCCGTAGGGTTTGCATTAGGGTTTTCTCTGCTATTTTTCCTCAGTCCTAAGCTTCTCCCTTCCTAAATAGGGTTTCTTGTCCTATTTACAAACAGAATCAGTAACACAACAATTTAAAATAGGATAGTCAAAACAAGAGAATCTGTCAAACTTTTGTTTTAAATTTTCAGGATGTTACATAGGGTTTACAGTTTAGGGTTTAGGGTTTTGGGGTTTAGGGGCTAGTCTTTAGGGATGGGAGTTGAAGCTTTAGGATTTGGGGTTTAAGATATACAATTTAGGGTTTTAGATTTTGGGTTTAGGGTTTAGGGTTTAGGCTTTGATGTTCAGAGTTTGGGGTTTAAGGTTTTGGGTTTGTGGTTTGGAGTTTCGGATATAGGGTTTGGGATGTAGGGTTTAGTATTTATGGTTTAGGGTTTAGGATTCAGGGTTCAGGGTTTAGTGTTTAGGGTTAGGGATTTAGCGGTTAGGGTTTAAGGTTTGGGGTTTAGGGTTTAGTGTTTAGGGCTTAGGGTTTAGGGTTTAGAATCTAAGGTTTTGGATTTGGGGTTTAGGGTTTGGGGTTTGGGGTTTGGGGATTAGGGTATAGTGTATAGGGTTTTGGATTTAGAGTATGGGGTTTAGGGTTTACAGTTTAGCTTTACGTTTTGGGTTTAGGGTTTAGGATTTAGGTTTTGGGCTTAAAATATAGTGTTTTGGGTTTTGGGTTTATAGTTTAGGATTTATGGTTTATGGTTTAGTGTTTAGAGTTTAGGATTAGTGATTTAGGGTTTAGGGTTTAGGGTTTAGGGATTAAGGTTTAGGGTCTGGGATTTAGGGTTTAGGGTTTTGAGTTTACGGTTTAAGGTTTAGGGTATAGTGTTTAGGGTTTAGGATTTGGGATTTGGGATTTAAGGTTTAGGGTTTTGGGATTTAGGGTTTAGGGATTAAGGTTTACTATTTAGGGTTTAGTGTTTCAGATTTTGGATTTAGGGTTTAGGGTAAGGTTTAGGGTTTGGAGTTTGGGGTTTGGGGTTTAAGGTTTTGGTATTAGGGTTTGGGGTTTAAGGTTTCCAATATACAATTTCTAGTTTAAGGTTTAGGTTTTAGAGTTTTGTTGTTTAGGTTTATGTTTTAAGGTTTAAGTTATAGAAGTGTGTTCAGGGTTTGGAATTTCGAATTTAGGGTTTAGGGTTTGGGGTTTAGGATTTAGGGAATAGGGTTTATGGTTTGGGCTTTGGGGTTTGGGGTTTAGGATTTAGGGTTTAGGGTTTCGGGTTTAGGGTTTAGGGTTTGGGGTTTTAGGTTTATAGTTTCGGATTTTGGCTTTAGGCTTTTGGGGTTCAAGGTCTAGGTTTGGGGATTTGAGTTATGGGTTTAGGGTTTCAAGCATAGGATTTAGGGTTTAGGGTTTTAGATTGAGGGTATAGGGTTTCGAGTTTGCTGTTTAGAGTTTAAGGTTTACGGTTTGATGTTTAGGGTTTAGGATTTCGGGTTTGGGGTTTATGATTTAGGGTTTAAGGTTTTGGGTTTTGGGTTAAAGTTTTAGGGTTTAATGTTTCGGGTTTTGGATTTTCGGTTTAGGGTTTGGGGTTTACGATTGGGGAATTAGGGTTTTGGGGTTTGAAGTTTGAAGTTTAAGGATTAGGGTTTGGGATTTAGGGTTTAGGGTTTAGGGTTTGGAGATTATGGTTTAAGGTTAAAAATTTAGGGTTTAGTGTTTCGGGTTTGGGTTTGGGGTTTAGGGTATAGGGCTTAGGCTTTGGGGTTTAGGGTTTACAGTCTACAATTTCTAGTTTAGGGTTTAGGATTTAGGCTTTATGGTTTAAGGTTTAGGGTTTGGAATTGGGGTAACGATTTAGGATTTGGAGTTAACGGTTTAGGGTTTAGGTTTTATGTTTAGGGCTTAGTGTTTAAGGCTTGGAGTTTTGGGTTTAAGGTTTAGGGTTTGGGATTTAGGGTTTAGAATTTGGAGTTCATGGTTTAAGTTTTAGGGTTTAGAGTTTAGTGTTTGGGATTTAAGGTTTAAGGTTTTCGATTTAGTGTTTAGGGTTTATGGTTTGGGGTTTAGGGTTTTGGATTTAGGGTTAAGGGTTTTGGGTTTAGGGTTTAGGGTTTAGGGTTTAGTGTTTAGGGTTTGGGATTTAGCATTTAGAGTTTAGGAATTACGATTTAGGGTTTAGGGTTCAAGGATTACTATTTAGGGTTTAGGGTTTAGAGTTTTAGGTTTAGGATTTATTATATAGGGTTTATGGTTTAGGATTTCGAGTTTGGGATTTAGGATATAGGATTTTGTATTAGGGTTTGGGTTTAGTGTTTAAAGTTTACAGTTTAAGGTTTTGGTTTTAGGGTTTAAGGTTTTGGGTTTATGGTTTATTATTTAGGGTTTAGGGTTTAGTGTTCAGGGTTTGGGATTGAGAGTTTAGGGTTTAGGATTTACGATTTAGGGTTTAGGGTTTCTGATTTGGCATTTAGGGTTTTGTGTTTTGCATTTTGGGATCGCGCTCTCCTAAGCAGTTCAAAACCTATGACTACAGCATATAATCCATACACATATATATACAGACATAAGTGTCATAGTTAGTGGCTCGCAGGCCTAAAATAGTTAGTACTATAGTCCCAAAATAGAGTGAAATATGGGTCACTGCCAAAAAAGGGGTCAGCTCCCTGCTACCTGCCCATTACAACCTTTCAAAGTCCCCGGGGCATTCTCAACCGAGGGGAAAAAGAACAGTTGACCGCTTTCAGGATTTGGAAGTAACCCAAAAGGGGAACCTCCAAGAGCTCTACCTCAATCTCCAGCAGTAGTATGTACCTAGGCATCTGAACACGCTAACGTAGTGAGATAAAATCTCAGTAACGTAGATTACCAGTTTTATAAATAATTAGTTAGTGGTTCACCTACATTTCTAAGAATACAGAAAAAGTACTTCCTTCTCAATTAACAGATAATTTAAACTTATTTAACATCGATTACAAGATATTTCCACTTTACAAAGTTCAGAATGTAATTAGTACATCAACCACAAGATATTTCCATTTTCACAATTCAGAATATATGATCATGCTGACAAAGCTGTAAACAGATGAAAAGTCATTTTCTTTTCAAAAATATGCACGTTTACCACTAAATGCACTTATCAGCCATGCCAAATATCAAGTCTCTCCAGGACTTGTACAACTGGTTAAACCATTACCATCAATTAAAACAATCTAATGAAACAGGACAATTCCGACTTACCATTTACCAATATAGTAAAGTCCGCCCAAATAAGGCTAACAAGAATTTACCTATCATCCCAAGGCGTCCCCTTGTGTGCGCACAAGTTATAACCTTAGGATCACCAGTCCCGGACTGGAATGTCTCCTAACTATTTGCTAGGCAGCTACGTCCCGGACGCATCCCTAGCCAGCCTAGTGTGTCCTTTTCATACAGATCAAATTATACAATATAATTTTTCATCCACAAGTAATGTTTACTCAGTTGTCAATCAATTGCCTCTCCAGGGCATTTTTACCATTTTACCCCTCCAAGGGCATGTGCAATCAAACACAGATACTTGATCTCCAAGGTATATTTACAGTTTTACCCCTCCAAGGGTTTGGATGATTAATTGAGGTGTCAAGGCCTCAGTTTGTTCATTGACAACCCCGTCCACAGCAAAGACTCTTCCAATAGCTGATGTCCGGTTTCCGTTCCCTACAGGATCCTTGACCTTGCACGCCCTGGCAAAATGTCATAGCTTCCCGCATCGATAGCAGGGGAAGCATGGTGGACTAGGGTAGTGTTCCCTACTGCATTTGGCGCATCGAGGAAGACTCACTCCAGTAGGGCTAATTCTGCTAATACTTCCCTGAGTAGTTTTGAAGTTTGGCTTCGTCACATTCAGCTTATTTTGGGGTCTCCGATTGAAACTCTGGTTCACTAAGGCCTTATCACTCAAGTATTTGTTAATGATACGACATTTTTTTATTAGCTCCACATAGTTCTTTATATCTAGTGGGGCAACTTGGGTCTTTATGTTCAGGTCTAACCCAGACTCAAACAAACTCGCCTTCCTACCCTCATCGTGTCGAAACTTCAGATATGTAGAGAACTTGGAAAGTTTCTCGAACATGGCCAAAAACTCGTCAAAGGGTTTCCCTCTCTATTTCAACTGCAAAAACTCAATCTCCCTTTCCTTTTTAACACTCTCCCGATAATATTTTGCTAGAAAGGCTTCCCTAAAGGTTTCCCAGGTTAAAGGGCGATTCCTACCCTCGAGTAGCTGTCTGGCTCCTCGCCACCAGTACTCAGCCTCACCTTGCAGTTGATAGATTGCAAAGGCTAACTTTTGTGGATCAGGGGTATGGAGTACATTAAACAGCTTTTCTAGTTCCCTCAACCATTCCTCAGCTACTACAGGGTCATAGGTTGTAACATCCCGCGTTCAAAATACAAATTAACTAGATTATTTATTCTAATTAGAATGTGGAATTATACACGTAAATAAATAAAATTAAATTTAGACAAATTAAATAAGAGAAATGGAACTTAATATTTAATAAATAAAACTAAGAATAAAGAATTAAATAATAAACAAATAATTGGAATGGTAATATTTGATTTAATTAACAAATTTTAGAATCTTTGATTTTATAAATTAAAAGGATTAGTGCAGAAAATTATAGAAAAGAAAATTTAAATTAAACAAATCAATTATAAAATTACACTTGGGAATAAGACTAAAATAGAGATCTTTTATTTTATTGGAATAAAATACTAAATTACTTGAGATTGGAATTAGGAATCTCAATTAGGAGGGGAGAAAAGTTTAGAAATCAAAATAAATTAAGGGAACCAAAATTTTGTCTAACCACACTAACTCCACTTTGAACCTGAATTTTACACCAAACATATCCTTTTTCCAACACATTAGAGCCAAAAGCAAGACACACACATTAAGACTTTGTCTTAATCAAACCCAACACCAAATTGGCCACCAAACAAGTCCCAAGCCCTTCATGAGTCACTAATTCTTGTGTCCATAAGTGGGTAACCAAAATTGAGGCCTTGACACCTCAATTAATCATCCAAACACCATCATCACATTTCACATGCTTCTTATGGACCAAAACCGAATACCCTTTCCACCATAAACCAGCTCAAGCTTGATAGAGAGAGAGACTAGAGAGAGAGGTTAGAGAGAGAATCGGAAGTGGAAATATAGAGAGTTGGGTTAGAGTTCGAAAGTGGAAGCAAGAAGAGAGGATGCCTCAAGAGTTGTTCATCCTTCTCCAAGCTTGAGGCTCAAGGATTTAAGTGTTTTGTCTAAACTTTCTTGCTGAAGATTGAAGGTAACACATGATTACCTTTCCTTGAATCTTAGAAGTCCCACATCAAGTTTTAAATCATGTTCTAAGATTGCTTAACTAGTTAAAAAAATCGTTGCTGTTTATTTGTGCTCTATTTAGCGTTTTTCCTGACAGTTCTTTGTTCAAATTCATTTTTATCCTTCGACACAAATCCGATTGAAACAATTCCAAAGCCTATGGATAGCTAAGATCCTAAGCTTTCCAGATTGTCTTCTTAATGTAAAAGTTAAAGGTTATATCTTCTTAAAACGTCTTCGAAAGTTTACAATTCTGTCACCGAACTGATGCGGAATTTTGCACGATTTTGCTACTATTTTTACGTTGCTGCACTTATATGGCACAATTACTTGTTGTAAAAAAAATTAGAAAATAATATATCTAATATTTATTTAGAAAAATGAATCAACTCATTTCATTGAGAATTGAGGTAGATATGAATTTTTAAAGAAAGCTTGCCAAATCGGTTGTTCTGTTCATAAACCGATTTGACCTGTGCTTCAAGAGTGTTTCACGAATTGAATTCTTAATGGATTTAAGTAATTCCAAAGGCACGAGAAAGCTGACATTCATACCTTTCTAAAAAGTCATTTTTATACAAAACGTAAATGTTAGATTAAGAGTTAAAATTTGCGGATTTTTGACAGAACCTATTTGAGTAACTGTGTTATTTAAATATGTATGTTCCTCTAATTGGCTAAATTAATTTAATTAATTGAGATGTCTTAAGACATAATTATTGGAGCATAACGAACTTTTAAATTCGGGTTAGAATGGACAATAAAATAATTGGGAATAGATTAATATTTCCTTGAGTGAATTATTGATTTTTAATGGTAATTTTGACTTAGAAATAGGAAGTTATATTAAAATTCATACATTAAATAAATTCTGGACATTAACAATTAAGATACATGAATTTTGGAAAGTTAAAATTAATGTTAAGTTGTGAATAAATAAGTATTCTTATAATTAATTGGTTGAAAATAAATTTAGGGATTTATTTGTACTAACAATGTACTTATGAAATTTTAAAGTATATATAAAACTAA
This sequence comes from Senna tora, assembly GCA_014851425.1. Lineage (NCBI taxonomy): Eukaryota > Viridiplantae > Streptophyta > Magnoliopsida > Fabales > Fabaceae > Senna > Senna tora. Next base: position 96,564 of record JAAIUW010000054.1, on the reverse strand, counting down.
TAAGTTTTGACTTGATGTGACCATAAATCCTTACTGAACACTTGTTAATTATGTCATCAAGCTTGCCTAGAGTTCTTTTGATGCATGTAAGGGTCAAAATAAGGAAGGGGTTCCACTAGGGACTAAAATTAAAAGAAAATTAAAAATCCCATTTTGCTCTATTTTGACTTCATTTCTGAAAATGGTTTTGGGTGAGCATTGACATGGCTGTATATAAATGGTAAATGCTTGGTTTGTGAACCTTGGATGCTTGTGTGTGAATATGTGATAGTTGCTTGCAATGTAAGTGTGTTGACTTATTTGACTTAGCAACTAAATGGACTTGAATTGTACATGGCTTGTGATGTAATGATTTGCTTGGTGTGTGTACACTGTGATTAATGGTTGAATACAAAAATTGAGACTGTGATCTGTATGAAAATCAAGGTTAACTTGAGTGGATCCGAGGTGGGGACTGACACTCAGTTTTCAAAAGATTATGGGTAGCTTGGAAACGAGGTAGGACACTTGATACCCTCAACGCTTTTAAAATTGTGCATTTATCATATGAGCATATTAAACTGTTTTTGGCATGTATTTTTAAATGTACATTAAAAGAATATGATATTTTGCATAAAAAGAGTGCATGGCACTATTTTATATGAAAACATATGGCATTTGGGATGTCGTGATTTGAAAAGAGTGCATGGCACTATGTTTTATAAAATGATTTTTAAATATCTACCCGAGATGGGTGTATTATTTTGGAAATACCTGTCTGAGATGGGCGATTGAATTTTTGAGATATCTGTCTGAGATGGGCGAAAGAATTTAGAATTGAATAAACAATACCATGTCATTTTGTATTTATATATGATCTATATGGAAAGGACACAATAGGCTTGGCTAGGAATGCGTCCGGGACATAGTGTCTAGCACCTAGTGAGGAGAGACCCAGTCTGGGACTGGTGATCCTATGGTTCTAACACGTGCGCACACCGAGGGACGCCCTGGATGTTAGGTAATTTTTCCGGTGCCTCATGGCGGACTACGCTATATGTCGGATGTCTATTTGTCTTGTTTCAATAGATTGGTTTTGTCTTGGGGACATGGATAAGGTAATGGTTTATATCAATTGAGCAGGTCTGAGATAGATCGTGAATGGATTTGAGATGGATTCGGAAATTGTGGTATTACTGAATTTTTTTAAAAGAAATGACATGCATATTTTAAACATTGATTTAATTATATTCATATGCATGACTAATTTATTTAAAATGTATTATGCACTTAAATGCATTCTCACATGGCATATTTTGATAAATATTGTTGAGGCGTTTTGGCTTAGCCCTGAGCATAGTAGAGAGAAAGGATTTTATATAAACCAGTATTTTGTGTCCTACTAGGATGTAAATCTCATGACGCTACTATGTTCAGACTTGTTTCAGGGATTGATCGTGACATGAGACATAAAGAGGATTGATTGAATGAGCGCTGCAGTTGGCGTTCATGTATGATGTTGCAAGGAGCAGCTATTAATACTTTGTAAAGCCTATGTAAGTCTTATATATTTATTGATATCTGGGTTTAGAAGGAATCTTAGAGGTAACTTGTAATTAATGGGTTTTAATTAATTTCATGTTAAAGATTAAATTAATAACCAGAAGTAAGTGAACTCACTTAGTATAAACTCAGTAAGAGAAAAATTTAATTTTTTCCGCAATTTCGAGTTACAATACTTAAATGAACCTTAAGTAATCAATATTAACTGGTAATTCTGTGTGGATGTTACATAGGTACCTCTGAAAATTAGAGGCCTAGCCTTCTGGAATTCCGCCCACCCCAGGTTATTACCCTTATGGTGCCCATTATCATGTTGATCATGGTTATGGTTACCTTGGGCCTGGCGGAGTACCTCAGTAGTTGCTGAGGCCTGGTCTCTCATAGATTGTGCCAGGTTTTCAAATTCGTACATCATTTGACGCATCATGTCACTTTCAGGTTGCCTATTGTTAGCACCGCTCCTGGTATTTGCCATAGCTTTCTGCTAAACAAAAATATCACTAAGGTGATCAATCTCAATATTACTGTTAAATAGTGAAAAGTATAGCAAATAGGGGAGATATGTAACAGTCTAGGGTTCCTAGCACAGTCATAGACACAATTCACTCAAACTGGCTTGCTCAGCTGAGTTTATCCAATCTGTGTTTATGCTAGGCTATTCTACCTACGAATTAGTAGAGTTCAAATAATTGTGCTCTGATACCATAATGTAATGTCCTAGTTTCTTTATTGATTTTATTTGCGGAATTAGGTTATTTGACTTAACTTTTAAAATCCCGGTCCAATTTTTTCCTTTTTCTTTATATGTGGGAGTGATAAAAGTCATGTGTTACCTCGCTTACTCTCGTTTGGGTGATTAACCTAAGAAACTAGAAGTTACTTGTTTGTTTCTCTCGGGCTCTCCCAAGATTCACATACAAATAAAAATCAGGTGAAAACGAGGTACTAAACCACCATACATAACCTAAGCAGTTCAAAACCTATGACTACAACATACAATCCATATACATATATATATATATATACAGACATAAGTGTCATAGCTAGTGGCTCGCAGACCTAAAATAGTTAGTACTATAGTCCCAAAATAGAGTGACATTTGGGTCACGGCCAAAATAGGGGTCAGCACCCTGCTACCTACCCATCACAACCTTTATAAGTCCCCGGGGCATTTTCAACCGAAGGGAAAAAGAACAGGATGTTGACCGCCTTCAGGATTTGGAACTAACCCAGAAGGGGAACCTCTTGGAGCTCTACCTCAATCTCCAGCAATAGGATGTACCTGGGCATCTAAACACACTAACGTAGTGAGATATAAAATCCCAGTAACGTAGATTACATGTTTTATAAATAACTAATTAGTGGTTCAGCTGCATTTCTAAGAATACAGAAAAAGTACTTCCTTCCCAATTAACAGATAATTTAAACTTATTTAACATCGATTACAAGATATTTTCACTTTACAAAGATAATAATGTAATTAGTACATCAATCACAAGATATTTCCATTTTCACAGTTCAGAATATATGATCATGCTGAAAAAGATGTAAACAGATGAAAAGTCATTTTCTTTTAAAAAATATGCACGTTTACCACAACATGCACTTATCAGCCATGCCAAACATCAAGTCTCTCCAGGACCTGTACAACTGGTTAAACCATTACCATCAATTAAAACAATCTAATGAAACAGGACAATACCGACATACCATTTACCAATATAGTAAAGTTCGTCCAAATAAGGCTAACAGGAATTTACCTAACATCCCAGGGCGTCCCCCGGTGTGCGTACAAGTTAGAACCTTAGGATCACCAGTCCCAGACTGGAATGTCTCCTCACTAGTTGCTAGGCACCTACGTCCCGGACGCATTCCTAGCCAGCCTAGTGTGTCCTTTTCATACAGATCAGATTATACAATATAATTTTTCATCCATAGGTATTGTTTACTCAATTGTCAATCAATTGCCTCTCCAGGGCTTTTTCACAATTTTACCCCTCCAAGGGCATATGCAAACAAACACAGATACTTGAACTCCAAGGCATATTTACAGTTTTACCCCTTCAAGGGTATACACAAATACTTGCCCTCCAAGGCAAAATTACAGTTTTACCCCTCCAAGGGTACATGCACATCAAAACACAGATGCATGCTCAAATGCCTGCCCTCCAAGGCATTTTAGTTCACAGGTGCATGCTAAAACTCATTTTCATGATTTGGATGCCACACCCTTAAATAGCCTGATAAAGCAGTCAATTCAGCCACTGGTCAACTTAAAAGTCAAACAAAGTTAACCACAACGTCAAATATGACTTACACAGCAAGTAACAGGCATAACTGTTCATTTAAGCATCTAAAAGTCATGAAATTAAACCACAATCATCATTAACACATACTTAACAGCCTCAGCTAGTTTTTGAATAAAGACAATTGCATTTGGACACTTAATTTCACAAATCTTTTAAAAGAGTTATTTTCTTTAAAGTGAATGAAATCACGGCATGATTCAAGTCTTTTGGCCACACATTCAGCCACCAAAAGAGTCAATTAGGACCCACTACACACATCCAGAAAGATCCGAATAGAATCCAACCAGAATTTGGGTAAAAATAGGAATTTTCAGCTTTTCTCAAGTTTTTCTTGCAAATTAGTCCCTATTAAGACCCAAATTCTGTTCTGGGTTGTTTCAAGCTAAAACCAAGGTGCAGAAAGTACCTAAAGGCTATTTTTGGCTATTTTTGCCTAATTATGTTGGTTTTTCATTAAGCTTCGTGGCTGGCACTTTGTAGGGTAGTTTAGGTTGTCTTTGGGTGGTTAATTTTGACTTTCTTGGGCTTTAAGTTAGCTAGAGGGCTTTAATTGCAATTTTTCAATTCTTCAATTCTTTCTTTTTAGTCCTTAAATTCTACTTGAGAAAATATGTCTTTTTAGAACTTTTCTTGAGGTTGGGGTTCCTTAGCTAAGTCTTAGGGTATCTGTAGAGTGTCCTAGGGTACTTTTCTTCGGTAAAATAGGTTCTTTCTACACTTTTTAACTCACTAAGGAAAAGAGGCTAAAAACTTAGTTTTTCTTTCAGTTTAGTCCCTAGGGTTAGGGTTGGGGTTCCTTTGGCACTTTTCTTCTGATTTTTAGGTCTCTTGTCCTCTAGTTAGGGTTTTCTAGACTTATTTACAAGCATAGACAAAGGCAAACACTTTCAAGCAGTTAAAAATCAAAAAGTCAAACATATTCAAGAAAAGTCAACACACTACAGGAAAAGTCAACAGTGAGGCTTTTGGTCAAAGTAGGGTTTCAGTCTTTGGGATGTTACATAGGGTTTTGTGCTTTGGGATTATGCTTTATGGCTTAGGGTTAACAGTTTACAGTTTCGGGCTTAGGGTTTAGGATTTTGGGTTTGGGGTTTGAGGTTTAAGGTTTAGGGTTTGGCAATTAGAGTTCAAGGTTTAGGGCTTAGGGTTTGGTGTTTGGGGTTTATGATTTAGGGTTTTAGATTTAGCATTTAGGGTTTAGGATTTGGGGTTTAGGGTTTAGGGTTTGGGATTGGGGTAAGGGCTTAATGTTTAGAGTTCACGGTTTACGGTTTGGGTTTTAGGGTTTTTGGTTTAGGGTTTAGGGTTTATTGTTTAAGGTTTAGGTTTTAGGGTTTAGGGTTTGGTGCTTAGGGTTTAGGATTTGGGGCTTAGGATTTAAGGTTTAGCTTTAGGGTTTAGGGTTTATGGTTTAAGGTTTATGGTTTAGGGTCTAGGGTATTAGGTTTATCGTTTATGGTTTATGGTTTTGGGTTTATGGTTTATGGTTGGGTTTTTCATTTAGGGGTTAGGGTTTTGGGTTTAGGGTTTGGGGTTTATGATTTAATGTTTAGGTATTGGGTTTAGGGTTTAGGATTTAGGGTTTATGATTTAGGGTTTAGGGTTTAGGGTTTGGGATTTACGCTTTAGGGTTTGGAGTTAATTGTTAATGGTTTAGGGTTAAGGGTTTAGTGTTTAACGTTTCATAATTAAGGTTTAGGGTTTGTGGCTTATGATTTAGGGTTTAGGTATTGGGTGTAGGGTATAAATTTTAGGATTTACGGTTTAGGGTTTAGGGTTTACAGTTTAGTGTTTAGGCTTTAGAGTTTATGATTTAGGTTTTAGGATTTGGGTTGTAAGGTTTACGAGTTTGGGATTTAGGGTATAGGGTTTGGGGTTAATGATTTTAGGTTTAGGGTTAAGGGTTTGGGATTGGGGTAAGGGCTTAGGGTTTTGGAGTCCACGACTTAGGGTTTTGGGTTTGGTGTTTATGGATTAAGGTTTAGGGTTTAGGGTTTAGGGTTTAGTGTTTTCTATTTAACGTTTAGGGTTTTCAATTTAGGGTTTAGGGTTTAGGGTTTAAGATTTGGGGTTTAGGGTTTTGAATTTAGAGTTTTGTGTTTTGGGTTTATGGTTTAAAGTTTAGGGTTTCGGAATTAGGGATTAGGGTTTAGGGTTTAGAGTTTAGGATTTAGAGTTTCGGGTTTAGGATTTAGGGTTTAGGGGTTAGGTCTAGGGTTTCGAGTTTGGGATTTAGGGTTTAGGATTTTGGATTAGGGTTTGGGTTTAGTGTTTATAGTTTACAGTTTCGGGTTTAGGATTTTAGGTTTAGGGTTTAGATTTAAGATTTAGGGTTTAGTGTTTGGGGTTTGGGATTTTGGGTTTTCGGTTTTAGGTTTGAGGTTTGGACTTTAGGGTTTTGGGTTTTTTGTTTTGGGATTGTGCTTTAGGGTTTACAGTTTACGATTTTGGGTTTAGGATTTTGGGTTTTAAGTTTTGGGGTTTAGGGTCTAGGGTTTAGGAATTAGACTTTAGGGTTTAGGGTTTAGGGTTAAGGATTTAGGGTTAGGGTTTGGTTTTTAGGGTTTACGTTTAAGGGTTTTAGATTTAGCGTTTAGGGTTTAGTGCTTGGGGTTTGGCATTGAGGTCAGGGCATAAGGTTTGGAGTTCACAATTTAAGGCTTGGGTTTTAGGGTTTAGTGTTCAGGATTTAGGGTCTAATGTGTAGGGTTTAAGGTTTGAGGTTTGGTGTTTAGGTTATAAGGTTTAGGGTTTGAGGCATAGGATTTAAGGTTTAGGGTTTGTGGTATTTGGTTTAGGGTTTAAGGTTTGGGGTATAGGGTTTTGGGTTTTGGGTTTAGGGTTTAGGGCTTAGGGCTTAGGATTTCGGGTTTAGGTTTTGGGTTTAAGGTTTACAATTTAGGGTTTAGGCTTTAAGGTTTATGCTTTAGGGTTTAGGGTTTGGTGTTTAGAGTTTAGGGTTTTGGGTTTGATGTTTAGGGTTTATGATTTGCGGTGTACGATTTAGGGTTTAGTGTTTAAAGTTTAGGGTTTAGGGTTTGCGGTTTAGGGTTTGGAGTTTGGGATTTAAGGCATAGGATTTTGGATTAGGGTTTGGGGTTAGTGTTTATAGTTTACAGTTTTGGGTTTTGGGTTTAGGGTTTTGGTTTTAGGGTTTACGAATTTAGGTTTATGTTTTAAGGTTTCGGGTTTGGCATTTAGGGTTTAGAGTTTTGGTATTAGGGTTTAGGATTTAGGGTTTACGAAGATTTAGGGTTTATGGTTTTGGGTTTAGGATTGAGGGTTTTGTGATTTGGGTTGTTGGATTAATGTTTAGGGTTTAGCATTTAGGGTTTGGGGTTCGGGGTTTCTAGTTTAGGGTTTTGGTTGTGGGGTTTGTTGTTTAGGGTTTAAAGTTTCCAATTTCGGCTTTAGGGTTTAGGTTTTAGGCTTCAGGGTTTAAGGTTTAGGTTTTGGGATTGCGGTAAGGGCTTAGGGTTTGGAGTTCACGATTTTGGGTTTGGGTTTAGGGTTTAGGGTTTTGTGTTTAGGGTTTAGGGTTTGTGATTTAGGGTTTAGGGTTTGGGTTTTAGGGTTTGGGATTTAGGGTTTAGGGTTTAGAGTTTATGGTTTAAGGTTAAGGGTTTAGGCATTGGTGTTTAGTGTTTGGGATTTAAGGTTTAGGATTTTCGGTTAAGGGTTTAAGGTTTGGGGTTTAGGGTTTAGGGTTTGGGATTTAGGGTTTAAGGTTTCTGGGTTTATGGTTTAGGGTTTAGGGAGTAGGGTTTAGGGTTTACTTTCTAGGGTTTAGGATTTAGCGTTTAGAGTTTAGGGTTTAGGGTCCAGGGATTACTGTTAGGGCTTAGAGTTTCGTGTTTAGGAATTTAGTGTTTAGGGTTTATGGTTTGAAGTTTGGGATATAAGGTTTAGGATTCTCGATTAGGATTTGAGGTTAGTGTTTATAGTTTACAGTTTCGGGTTTAGCGTCGAGGATTTAGGGTTTAGGTTTTCAAATTTGGGTTTTAGAGTTTGGGGTGTTGGATTTTGGGTTTTATATTTTGGGTTTGGGGTTTAGGGTTTGGGGTTTCGACTTTAGGGGTTAGGGTTTGTGGTTTAGGGTTTACAGTTTCGGGTTTAGGGCCTAGGATTTTGGGTAATAGAGTTTGGGGTTTAGTGTCTAGGTCTTGGGAATTAGAGTTCAAGGTTTAGGGTTTAGGATTTAGGATTTAGGGCTTAGGGTTTAAGATTTAGTGTTTTAGATTTAGCATTTAGGTTTTGGGATTGGGGTTTAGGGCTTAGGGTTTGGGATTGGGGTAAGGGCATAAGGTTAGGACTTCACAACTTAAGGTTTGGGTTTTAGGGTTTAGTATTCAGGATTTATGGTTTATTGTTTAGGGTTTATTGTTTAGGGTTTGGCGTTTAGGGTATAGACTTTAAGGTTTGGGGCTTAGGATTTAGGGTTTATGTTTTGGGTTTAGGGATTTGGCTTTATACTTTAGGGTTTAGGGTTTAGGGTTTAGGGCTTTGGCTTTAGGGTTTAAGGCCTAGGATTTAGGGTTTTGGTGTTCGATTTTGGGTTTAAAGTTTAGGATTTAAGGTTTAGGATTTGGCATATAGAGTTTAGAGTTTAGGGTTTGATGTTTAGGGATTGGGGTTTAGGATTTAGGGTTCTGTGTTTTGGGTTTTGGGATTAGGGTTTCGGGTTTATAGTTTAGGGTTTCAGGTTTAGGGTTTCGGGTTTTGGTTTTGGGGTTTATGGCTTAGGGTTTACAATTTACAGTTTTTGGTTTAGGGTTTAGGCTTCAGGGTTTAAGGTTTAGGGTTTGGGATTGGGGTAAGGGCTTAGGGTTTGCAGTTTAGGGTTTGGGTTTTCGATTTTCGGTTTTGTGTTTAGGGTTTAGGGTTTGTGATTTATGGTTTAGGGTTTGGGGTTTAAGGTTTAGGGTTTGGGATATTGGATTTAGGGTTTAGAGTTTAGGGTTTAAGGTTTAGGGTTTAAGCTTTAGTGTTTAGTGTTTAGGATTTAAGGTTTAGGGTTTCCTATTTAGCATTAAGGGATTAAGGTTTGGGGTTTAGGGTTTTGGATTTAGGGTTTATGGTTTTGGGTTTAGGGTTTAGGGTTTAGGGTTTAGGGATTAGGGTTTAGGGTTTAATGTTTATGGTTTAGTGCATAGGGATTAGGATTTAGCGTTTAGAGTTTAGGGTTTACAGTTTAGGGTTTAGGGATTATTGTTTAGGGTTTAGAGTCTCGAGTTTAGGATTTAGGGTTTAGTGTTTGAGCATTTAAGGATTAAGGTTTAGGGTTTACTGTTTAGTGTTCAGTGTGTGGGATTTAAGGTTTTGGGTTTAGGGTTTAGGGTTTAGGATTTACAGTTTAGGGTTTTTGGTTAATGGTTTATGGTTTAGGGTTTATGGCTAAGGGGTTAGGGTTTAGGGTTTAGTGTTTAAGGTTTGGGATTTAGCATTTAGAGTTTAGGGTTTAGGGTTTCGGGATTACTGTTTAGTGTTTAAAGTTTTGGGTTTAGGATTTATTAGGGTTTAGGGTTTGGAGTTTGGGATTTAGGGTTTAGGATTTTGGATTTGGGTTTGGGGTTAGTGTTTATAGTTTACAGATCTGGGTTTAGTGTTTTGGGTTTAGGGTTTAAGATTTAGGGTTTAGGGTTTATGTTTTAGGGTTTAGGGTTTAGGGTTTGGGATTTTGGTTTTTCTATTTTGGGTTTAGGGTTTGGGGTTTTGAATTTTGCTTTAGGGTTTAGGGTTTTAGGTTTTAGGTTTTGGGTTTGGGGTGTATAGTTTACAGTTTCGGGTTTGGGGTTTAGGATTTTGGGTTTTGGGGTTTAGGGTCTAGGGTTCGGGAATTAGAGTTAAGGGTTTAGGATTTAGGATTTTGGACTTATTGTTTAGGGTTTAGGGTTTAAGATTTAGGGTTTTAGATTTAGCGTTTAGAGGTTAGGGTTTGAGGTTTAGAGCTTAGGGTTTAGGATTGGGGTAAGGCATAAAGTTTGGAATTCACAGTTTAGGGTTTGGGTTTTACGGTTTAGTGTTCAAGATTTAGGGTTTTTTGTTTAAAGTTTGGGGTTTGGTGTTTAGGGTTTGGGACTTAGTATTTAGGGTTTAGGTTTTGGGTTTAGGGTTTTGGCTTTATGCTGTAGAGTTTAGGGTTTAGGGTTTATGGTTTATGGTTTAAGGTTTAGGGTTTAGAGTTTAGAGTTTAGGGCTTATAATTTAGGGTTTAGGTTTTGGGTTTGGGGTTTTAAGTTTTGGGTTTTTGGTTTAGAGTTTTGGGTTTAGGGTTTTTGCTTTAGGGTTTAGGGTTTGGTGTTTAGAATTTAGGGTTTAGGGATTGATGTTTAGGATTTAGGGTTTATAGTTTGGGGTGTAAGATTTAGGGTTTAGGGTTTAAGGTTTATAGTTTAGAGTTTAGTGTTTAGAGATTAGGGTTTAGGGTTTCGAGTTTCGGGTTTACGGTTTTTGGTTTATAGTTTGGGGTTTAGGGTTGGGGAATTAGTGTTTAGGGGTTTTGGTTTGGAATTTAGGGTTTAGATTTTGGGGTTTAAAGGTTAAGGATTAGGGTTTGGGATTTAGGGTTTAGGGTTTGGAGTTTATGGTTTAACGTTAAGGATTTAGGTTTAGGAATTAGGGTTTAGGGTTTGGGGTTTGGGGTTTAGGGTATAGGGTTTAGGGTTTGGAGTTTAGGGTTTATAGTTTACAATTTCATGTTTAGGGTTTAGCCTTCAGGGTTTAAGGTTTAGGGTTTGGGATTGGGGTAAGGGCTTAGGGTATGGAGTTCACAGTTTAGGGTTTGAATTTTGTGTTTAGGGTTTTGTGTTTTGGGTTTAGGGTTTGTGATTAAGTGGTTAGGTTTTGTGGTTTGGGGTTTAGGATTAAGGTTTTCGGATTTAGAATTTATGGTTTAAGGTTTAGGGTTTAGGGTTTAGTGTTTAGTGTTTGGGATTTAAGGTTTAGGGTTTTCGATTTAGGGTTTAGGGTTTAGGGCTCAAGGTTTAGGGTCTGGGGTTTGGTATTTAGGGTTAGGGCTTTGGGTTTAGGGTTTAGGGTTCACGGTTTAGTGTTTAGGGTTTGGGATTTAGCGTTTAGAGTTTACAGTTTCGTGTTTACGGTTTAGGGTTTAAGGATTTAGGTTTATGGTTTAAAGTTTCTGGTTTAGGGTTTAGAGGTCAAGGTTTGAGATTAAGGGTTTAGGGTTTTGGATTTAGGGTTTAGGGTTTAAGATTTAGGGTTTAGGGTTTGGGGTTTGGGGTTTAGGATTTTGTGTTTTCGGTTTTAGGATTAAGGTTTGGGGTTTGGGGTTTGAGGTTTAGGGTTTAGGGTTTTGGATTTAGTGTTTATGGTGTAGGGTTTAGGAGTTTGGGATTTGGGGTTTAGGGTTTGGTATCTAGGGTTTGGCAATTGGAGTTCTGGTTTAGGTTTAGAGTTTAGGATTTAGGGCTTATGGTTTGGTTTATAGGGTTTAATAGTTTGGGTTTTAGATTTAGCGTTTAGGGTTTAGGGTTTCGGGTATATGGTTTAGGATTTTGGATTGGGATAAGGGCTTAAGGTTTGAAGCTCACAGTTTAGGGTTTAGGGTTTAGGGTTTAGGGTTTATTGTTTAGGTTTTAGGGTTTAGGATTTGGGATTTAGGGTTTGGGTCTTAGGATTTAGGGTTTAGCTTTTGGGTTTAGGGTTTAGGGTTTAGGGTTTAGGGTTTATGCTTTAGTGTTTACGGTTTGGTGTTTAGAGTTGAGGGTTTAGGGTTTGATGTTTAAGGTTTAGGATTTACAGTTTAGGGCGTACAATTTAGGGTTTAGGGTTTAGGGTTTAAAGTTTAGGGTTTAGGGTTTAGAGTTTAGGGTTTCGAGTTTCGGGTTTAGGGTTTGGGGTTTAGCGTTGGGGAATTAATGTTTAGTGTTTTGGGTTTTGAATTTAGGGTTTAGGTTTTGGGGTTTGGAGTTTAAGGATTAGGGTTTGGGATTTAGGGTTTAGGGTTTGGGGTTTAGGGTATCGGGTTCTGGGTTTTCGGTTTGGGGTTTATGGCTTACTATTTATAGTTTCGAGTTTTGGGTTTAGGGTTCAGGGTTTAAGCTTTAGGGTTTGGGATTTGGGGTTTGAGGTTTGGGGTTGACGATTTAGGGTTTGGGGTTTAGGTTTTGGGGTTTGGGGTTTGGTGTTTGGTGTTTAGAGTTTAGGGTTTTGGGTTTGACGTTTAGGGTTTAAGGTTTACGGTTTAGGGTTTAGGGTTTAGGGTTTAGGGTTTAAAGTTTAAGGTTTAGGGTTTAGGGTTTGGGGTTTGGAATTTTGAGTTTAGGGTTGAAGGATTTCCGTTTAGGGTTTGGCGTTTATGATTAGGGAATTAGTGTTTAGGGTTTTAAATTTAGGGTTTAAGTTTTGCGGTTTAGAGTTTAAGGATTAGGGTTTGGGTTTTACGGTTTAGGGCTTGGAGTTTATGGTTTAAAGTGAAGAATTTAGGGTTTATGGTTAAGTGTTTAGGGATTAGGGTATAGGGTTTTGGGTTTGGGGTATGTGTTTATGGTTTATTGTTTAAGGTTTGGGGTATGGTGTTTAGAATTTATGGTTTGAGGTTTAGGATTTAGGGTTTAGGGTTTAGTGCTCAAGGTTTTGGATTTTGGGTTTTGGTTTTTGGGTTTAGGGTTTAGGGTTTAAGATTTAGGGTTTAGTGTTTGGGGTTTGGGATTTAGTATTTTGTGTTTTGGGTTTTGGGATTAGGGTTAAGGGTCTAGGGTTTGGGGTTTAGGGTTTAGGATTAAAGGTTTAGGGTTTTGGGTTTTGGGTTTATGCTTTAGGCTTTAGGGTTTGGTCTTTACAGATTAGGGTTTAGGGTTTGACGTTTAGAGTTTGGGGTTTAGGGTTTAGGGTTTAGGGTTTAAAACTTAAAGTTTTGTGTTTAGGGTTTAGGGTTTAGGGTTTAGTATTTAGTATTTAGGGTTTAGGTTTTCGAATTTAGGGTTTAGGGTTTTCGATTTAGGGTTTGGAGGTTACCGTTAGGGAATAAGTGTTTAGGGTTTTGGATTTAGGGTTTAGGTTTTGAGGTTTGGTGTTTAAGGATTAGGGTTTGGGATTAATTAGGGTTTTGGGTTTAGAGTTTATGGTTTAAAGTTAAGGATTTAGGGTTTAGGGTTTGGGATTTGGGGTTTAGGGCATTGGGTTCTAAATTTAAGGTTTACAGTTTAGGGTTTACAATTTACAGTTTCGGGTATAGGGTTTAGGGGTTAGGGTTCAGGGTTTAGAGTTTGGGATTCGGGTAAGGGCTTAGGGTTTGGAGTTCACAGTTTAGGGTTTGGATTTTGGGTTTAGGGTTTTGTGTTTAGGGTTTAGGGATTCTGATTTAGTGGTTCTGGGTTTGGCGTTTAGGGTTTGGGATTTAGTGTTTAAGGTTTAGAGTTTATCATTTATGGTTTAAGGTTTAGGGTTTAGTGTTTTGTGTTTGGGATTTAAGGTTTAGGGTTTTCAATTTAGGGTTTAGTGTTTAAAGTTTCGGGTTTAGGGTTTGGAATTTAGGGTTTTGGGTTTATTGATTAGGGTTTAGGGTTTAGGGTTTGGGTTTTATGGTTTAAGGATTTCGGTTTATGGTTTAAAGTTTCAGGTTTTGGGTTTAGTGTTCAAAGTTTGGGATTTAGGGTTTAGTGTTTCGGGTTTAGGGTTTAGGATTTAGAGTTTCGATTTAAGATTTAGGGTTTAGGGTTTGGTATTTAGGATTTACGATTTTGGGTTTTGGGTTTTGGGATTGGGGTTTAGGGTTTCAGGTTTGGGGTTAGAGTTTTCAGTTTGGGGTTTATGGTTGAGGGTTTAGGATTTTGGGATTTGGGGTTTAGGTTCTAGTGTTTGCGATTTGGAGTTCTGGGTATAGGGTCTAGGATTAAGAGTTTTAGGTTTAGGATTTAGGGCTTAGGCTTAAGGGTTTATGGTTTAGGGTCTTCGATTGGGCTCAGGGCTTAGGGTTTGCAGTTCACTATTTAAGGTTTGGATATTAGGTTTAGCTTTTTGTGTATAGGGTTTAGTGATTCTAATTTAGTGGTTCAGGTTTGGGCTTTAGGGTTTAAGGGTTTGGGTTTGGGATTTGCAATTTACGGTTTAGAGTTTATGGTTTAAGGTCTAGGGTTTAAGGTTTAGTGTTTTGTTTTAATGTTTGGGATTGAAGGTTTAGGGTTTTCGATTTAGTGTTTAGGGTTTAGGGTTTAGGGTTTAGGGTTTAGGATTTGGAATTTAGCATATAGAGTTTACAGTTTCGGGTTTATGGTTTAGGTTTTGGGTTTTAGGGTTTAGGATTTTTGGATTTGGGGTTTGGGGTTTAGGGTCTAGCGTTTAGGGTTTAGGGTTTAGGGCTTAGGGTTTGGTGTTTAGGGTTTAAGATTTCGGGTTTTAGATTTAGCATTTAGGGTTTAAGTTTGGGGTATAGGGTTTGGGGTTTGGGATTCAGGTAAGGGCTTAAGGTTTGGAGCTCACAGTTTAGGGTTTAGGTTTTAGGATTTAGTGTTTATTGTTTAGGTTTTAGGGTTTATGGTTTGCGGTTTGGTTTTTAAGGTTTAGGGTTTGGGGCTTAGGATTTAGCGTTTAGGTTCTAGGTTTAGGGTTTATGATTTAAGGTTTAGGGTTTAAGGGTTTGGGTTTACGGTTTATAGTTTTCGGTTTGGGGTTCATGGTTTATGGTTTAGGGTTTAGGGTTTAGGACCTAAGAGTTAAGGTTTAATTTTTAGGTTTAGGGTTTAGGGATTAGGGTTTATGCTTTAGGGTTTGGTGTTTAGAGTTTAGGGTTTAGGGTTTTGTGTTTAGGGTTTAGGGTTTAAGGTTTAGGGTTTTGGGATTACGGTTTTGAGTTTTGGGTTTAGGGATTGGGGTTTAGGGTTGAGGAATTAAGGTTTAGGGTTTGGAATTTAGGGATTAAGGTTTGGGGTTTCGAGTTTAAGGATTAGGGTTTGGGATTTAAGGTTTAGGGTTTGGAGTTTATGGTTTAAGGCTAAGAATTTAGGGTTTAGGGTTTAGGATTTAAGGTTTAGGTTTTAGGGTTTAAAGTTTAGAGTTTACGGTTTAGGATTTAGGGTTTTGGGTTTATGCTTCAGGGTTTAGGGTTCGTTGTTTAGTGTTTAGGGTTTAGAGATTGATGTTTAGAGTTTTGGGCTTAAGGTTAGGGGTTTACGATTTAGGGTTTTGGGTTTAAGGTTTAGGGTTTAGGGTTTGAAGTTTCAGGTTTAGGGTTCAAGTTTCAGGGTTGGGAAATTAGGGTTTAGGGTTTTAGGGTTTGGGGTTTAGGGTTTAGGGTTTAGGGTTTAGGGTTTCGAGTTTAAGGATTAGGGTTTGGGATTTAGTGATTAGGGTTTGAAGTTTATGGTTTAAGGTTAAGGATTTAGGGTTTAGGGTTTGGGGTTTGGGGTTTGGGGTTTAGTGTATAAGGTTTTGGGTTTTGGGTTTGGTGTTTACGGTTTATAGTTCACAGTTTCGGGTTTAGGGTTTTGGGTTTAAGGTTTGGGGTTTAGGGTTTTGGATTTAGGGTTTTGGGTTTTGGATTTATGATTTACAGTTTAGGGTTTGGGGTTTAGGCTTTAGGCTTTAGGCTTTAGGCTTTAGGGTTTGGGTCTAAATTTAGTGTTTAGATTTGGGATTTTGGGTTTAGGATATATGGTTTATGGTTTAGGGGTTGGGCTTTAGGATTTAGGCATTTGGGTTTAGGGTTTATGTTTTATTGTTTAAGGTTTTGGGTTTATGGTTTAGGGTTTAGGGTCTTGGTTTTATAGTTTTAGGATTTTGGTTGATGGTTTAAAGTTTAAGGTTTAGTGTTTGGGGATTGGGATTTAGGGTTTAGGGTGTATGGTTTAGGGGTTGGGCTTTAAGATTTAGGCATATGGGTTTAGGGTTTATGTTTTAGGGTTTAGGGTTTAAGGCTTCAGATTTAGCTTTTAGGTTTTGGGTTTAGGGTTTACGGTTTGGGGTTTGGGGTTTGGGGTTTTGGATTTATGCCCTCGGGTTTAGGGTTTAGGGTTTAGGGTTTGGTGTTTAGGGTTTAGGGTTTGTGATTTAGGGTTTAGGGTTTGGTGTTTAGGGTTTAGGGTTTGTGATTTAGGTTTTAGGGTTTATTGTTTAGTGTTTAGGGTTTGGGATATAAAGTTTAGGGCTTCTGGTTTAAGGTTCAAGATTTTGGATTTCGAGTTTAGGGTTTAGGGTTTGGGATTTAGGGTTTAGGGTTTAGGGTTTATCGGTTAGCGTATAGGGTTTTATGTTTAGGGTTTAGGGATTACTATTTAGGGTTTTGGGTTTAGAGTTTGGAGTTTACGATTTAGCATTTAAGGTTTAAGGTTTACAATTAACAGATTCAGGTTTATGGTTTATGGTTTCTGGTTTGGGTTTTAGGATTTAAGGTTTTGGGTTTATGATTTAAGGTTTAGGGTTTAGGGTTTAGTGTTCAGGGCTTGGGTTTTAGGGTTTTGGGTTTAAGGTTTACGATTTTGGGTTTAGGGTTAAAGGTTTAGGGTTTAGTGTTTGGGGTTTGGGATTTAGGGTTTTGGGTTTAGGGTTTAGGGTTTAGGTTTTGGGTTTGTTGTTAAGGGTTTACAGTTTACAGTTCCGGGTTTAGGGTTGAGGGTTTAGGGTTTTTGGGATTTAGGATTTGGGGTTTAGGGTCTAGGGTTTGGGAATTGGAGTTTAGGGTTTAGGGGTTAGGGTTTAGGGTTTACGATTCTTGGTTTTAGATTTAGTGTTTAAGGTTTAGGGTTTAGGGTTTGGGGTTTAAGATTTAGGGTTTAGGGTTTAGGATTTTTGGTTTCTGGTTTACAGTTTAGGGTTTGGGATTAAAGTTTACGGTTTACAGTTTAGGGTTTTGGGTTTATGGTTTACTATTTTGGGTTTAGGGTTTGTGATTTAAGGTTTAGGGTGTGGGGTTTGAGGTTTAAGGTTTAGGGTTTGGGATTTAGGCTTTAGGGTCCGTGCTTTAGGATTTAGGGGTTTCAGTTTAGGGTTTAAAGTTTATGGTTTAGGTTTAGTATTAAAGGTTTTTGGATTATGGTTTAAGGTTTAGGGTTTGGGATTTAGGTTTTTAGGTTTTTAGTTGATGGTTTAAGGTTTAGGGTTTAGGGTTTAGTGTTTGGGGATTTCAATTTAGGGTTTTGGATGTATGGTTTAGGGTTTAGGGTTTAGGGTTTGGGGCTTCGGATTTAGCTTTTAGGTTTTGGGTTTAGTGTTTAAAGTGTAGGGTTTAGGGTTTTGTGTTTATGCCTTCGGGTTTAGGGTTTAGCGTTTAAGGTTTAGGGTTCGTGATTTCGGGTTTAGTGTTTGGGGTTTAAGGTGTAGGGTTTGGAATTTAGGGTTTAGGGTTTGGGATTTAGGGTTTAGGTTTTAGAGCTTATGGTTTATTGTTTACAGTTTATTGTTTAGTGTTTAGAGTTTGCGATTTAAAGTATAGGGCTTCTGGTTTAGGGTTAGGGATTTAGGGTTTAGGGTTTAGGGTTGGGACTTTAAGGTTCAGGGTTTTGGGTTTTTGAGTTAGGGTTTATGGTTTAAGGATTCCTCTATAGGGTTTAGGGTTTCGAATTTAGGGTTTAGGATTTAGCATTTAAGGTTTAGGGTTTAGGGTTTGCAGTTTGGGATTTAGGGTATTGAATTTTGGATTAGGGTTTGGTATTTAGGGTTTACACTTTACAAATTTGGGTTTACGGTTTAGGGTTTAGGGTTTGGGTTTTATGATTTTAGGTTTTGGGTTTATGCTTTAAGGTTTAGGGTTTAGGGTTTAGGGTTCAGGGCTTTAGATTTAGGGTTTATGGTTTTGGGTTTAGGGTTTAGGATTTCGGGTTAAGGGTTTAGGGTTTAAGGGTTGGGGTTTGGGATTTAGGGTTTGAGGTTTGGGTTTAGGGTTTAGGGTTTAGGGGTTTAGCGTTTAGGGTTTAGGATTTAGTGTTTTGGGTTTAATTCAGGCCTTTAGATTTAGTGGTTAGGGTTTAGGGTTTAGAATTTGAGATTGGGTTAAGGGCTTAGGGTTTCGAGTTCACAATTTAGGGTTTGGGTTTAGGCTTTATGGTTTAAGGTGTAGGGTTTGGGGTTTCTTGTTTAGGTTTTAGGGTATAGGATGTAGGCTTTAGGGTTTTCGATTTATCGTTTAGGGTTTAGGATTTTTGGTTTCTGGTTTACGGTTTACAGTTTATGGTTTAGGGTTTAGGGTTAAGGGTTTAGGGTTTGGGGCTTAGGATTTAGCATTTGGGTTTTTGGTTTTGGGATTAAAGTTTACGATTTACAGTTTAGGGTTTTGGGTTTATGGTTTAGTGTTTTGGGTTTAGGGCTTGTGATTTAGGGTTTAGGGTGTGGGTTTGATGTTTAAAGTTTAGGGTTTGGGATTTAGGGCTTTCATTTAATTGTTTAAGGTTTAGGGTTTAGGGTTTGGGGTTTAAGGTTTAGGGTCTAGGGTTGAGGGTTTTGGGTTTATTGTTTAGGGTTTAGGGTGTAGCGTTAAAGGTTTAGTGTTTAGGGTTTGGGATTTAGCGTTATGGTTTGGGATTTAGCTTTTCGGATTTAGGGTTTAGGGTTTGGGATTTAGCGTTTAGGGTTTGCAGTTTGGGGTCTACGATTTAGGATTTAGGGTTTTAGGTTTAGGGTTTAGGGTTTAGGGTGTAGGATTTACAGTTTACGTTTTTCAGTTTAGCATTTAAGGTTTAGAGTTTGGGGTTTAGGATTTAGGGTTTGGAGTTTGGCGTTTAGGGTATGGGATTTTGGGATTAGGGTTTGGGGTTTAGGGTTTACAGTTTACAGTTTCGGGTTTAGGTTTTTAGTTTTAGGGTATATGGTTTGGGGTTTGTTGTTTATGGTTTAGGGATTTGGTTTTAGGGTTTAAGGCTTTTGGTGTATGGTTTAAGGTTTTGGGTTTATGGTTTAGTGTTCATGGTTTGGGATTTAGGGTTTAGGCTTTAGGTTTTAGGGCTTAGGATTTAGGATTTAGGGTTTAGGGTTTAGGGTTTAAGCTTTAGGGTTTTGGCTTTAGGGGTTGGGATTTAGGGTTTAGGGTTTTAGGTTTTGGGCTTAGGGTTTGGGGTTTATAGTTTACATTTTACTTTTTTGGGTTTAGGTTTTAGGGATTTAGGTTTTGGTGTTTGGGGTTAAGGGTCTTGGGTTTAGGGATTGGAGTTCACGGTTTAGGGATTAGGGTTTAGGATTTAGAGTTTAGGGTTTGGTGTTTACGAGTAAAGAATTAAGGTTTCATGTTTAGTGTTTAGGGCTTAGTGTTCAGGTTTGGTGTTTACCATTTTGGGTTTAGGGTTTTGGGTTTGATGCTTACTTTTTTGGGGTTTGGGTTTAGGGTTTAGGGTTTGAAATTTAGGGTTCAGGGTTTTGGGTTTCGGAATTAGGGCTTAGGGTTTTGGGTTTATGGGTTAGGGTTTAGGGTTTAGGTTTAGGGTTTAGTGCTTACGATTTGGGATTTAGCGTTCAGAGTTTAGGGTTTAAGGTTTCGGAGTTAGGGTTTAGGGTTTCATGTTTAGGATTTAGGGTTTCATGTTTAGTGTTTAGGGTTGTGGGTTTGGGGTTTAGGATTTAGGATTTGGGGTTTAGGGTTTGAGGTTTAAGGTTCAGTGTTTAGGGTTTGGAATTTAGGGTTTTGGGTATTTGGGTAATGGCTTAGGTTTTGGGGTTTAATGTCTATGGTTCAGGGTGTAGGGTTTAGTGTTTAGGGTTTTAAGTTTAGGGATTAGGCTTTTGAGTTTAGGGTTTGGGGTGTATGATTTAAGGTTTAGGGTTTAGGGTATAGGGGTGAGGGTTTTGGGGTTTAGGGTTTACAATTTACGGTTTACAGTTTACAATTTCAGGTTTAGGGTTTAGGGTTTTGGGGTTTTGCGGTTTTGGGTTTAGTTTATGGTTTTAGGGTTGGAGTTCAGGGTTTAGGGTTTATGATTTAGGGTTTAGGGTTTAGGGTTTGTTGTTTAGGGTTTAGGGTTTGGGGTTTGGGGTTTAGGGTTTAGGATATAGGGTTTGGTGTTTAGGTTTAAGGTTTAGTATTTAGAGTTTGGGATTTAGAGTTTAGGGTTTATGGTTTCTAGTTTACGGTTTGGGGTTTAGGATTTAGGGTTTTGGGATTAAAGTTTATGGTTTAGGGTTTAAGGTTTTGGATTTATTGTGTATGGTTTAGGGTTTGCGATATATGGTTTATGGTTTAGGATTTGGATGTTGCAGTTTAGGGTATTGGATTTTGGGATTAGGGTTTGGGTTTACACTTTACAGTTTATAATTTTCGGTTTACGGTTTACAATTTAGGGTTTAGTCTTTAGGGTTTTCGTTTTAGGGTTTAATGTTTTGGGTTTTTGGTTTAAGGTTTAGGGTTTAGTGTTCAGGGTTTGGGATTTAGGGTTTTGGTTTTGGATTTAGTGTTTAGGATTTAGGTTTTAGGGTTTAGGGTTTAGGGTTTAGGGTTTAGGGTCTGGGGTTTCGCATTTAGGGTTTACGGTTTACGGTTTACGGTTCTGGCTTTTAGGTTTAGGGTTTGGGGTTTAGGGTTTATAGTTTACATGTTCGGGATTAGGGCCACTTGATGATATCACATGTTTCAATGACCGTTGGAGACCACCGACTCCGGTTGCCGAACCTCAGCCTTCGGCCTTCGGTGGCGATTTTCGAAGGTTGCCACCGAATGTGTTGAAGGGTTAAACGTTTCGGTGGCGAGTTTCCAAGGTCGCCACCGAATGTGTTGAAGGGCTAGACGTTTCCGTTGAGACTTTCTGAGGTCGCCACCGAATGTAATGATGGGTTAGACGTCTCGGTGGCGACTTTGAAAAGTCGTCACCGAATGTGTTGAAGGGATAAACGTTTCCATAATGAAGGGTTAAATGTTTCGGTGGTGACGTTTCAAGGTCGCCACCGAATGTGATGAAGGGCTAGACGTTTCGGTGGTGACCTTCTGAGCTCGCCGCCGAATGTAATGAAGGGTTAGTGGTTTTAGTAGGGACTTTTCAAGGTCGCCAGCGAATGTGTTGAAGGGTTAGACGTTTCGGTGGCGAATTTTCAAGGTCGCCGCCGAATGTGTTGAAGGGTTAAACGTTTTGGTGGCGACTTTCCAAGGTTGCCACCGAATGTGTTGAAGGGCTAAACATTTTAGTGGCAACTTTCTGAGGTCGCCACCGAATGTAATGAAAGGTTAAACGTTTCGGTGACGACTTCTCAAGGTCGCCACCGAATGTGTTGAAGGGTTAAACGTTTCTGTGGCGACTTTCCAAAGTCACTACCGAATGTAGTGAAGGGTTAGAGTTTTCAAGGTCGCCACCAAATATTGTACAATGGGCGGCGAATTCCTCTTGTCGCCACCAAAAAGATATAAGAAAACATAAATAGTGGCGACTTTATTTAGTCGCCACTGAAAAGTAACTTTCAATGAAAATAATTTTAGTCGCCACCTAAAGGTCGCCACCTTTTGAACATTTTTTTTGGAAGGTAGGGTTTAGGGTTTAAGGGTTTTGGATTTTGGCGTTTGGGGTTTATGGTTTAGGGTTTTGGGATTAGAGTTTAGGGTTTAGGATTTAGGGTTTAGGGTATTTGGTTTAGGGTTTGTCGTTTAGGGTCTACAGTTTACTTTTTTGGATTTAGGGTTTAGGGTTTTAGGGTTTTGAGTTTAAGGTCTAGGGTTTAGGGTTTATGTTTAAGGGTTTTGGGTTTAGGGATTTGGGTTTAGGGTTTACAATTTGCAGTCTCGAGTTTAGGGTTTAGGATTTTGGGGTTTGGGGTTTAGTGTTTTGGGTTTTGGGGTTTAGGGTTTAAGGTACATGGATTGGGGATTAAAGTTCTAGGTTTAGGGTTTTGTGTTTAGGGTTTATGTTTTACGGTTTGGGGTTTAAAGTTTAGGTTTTAGGGTTTAGCATTTTGGGTTTATTGTTTAGGGTTTAGGGTTTAGAGCTTTGGGTTTACGATTTTGGGTTTATGGTTTAGTATTTAAAGTTTAGGGTTTAAGGTTTAGGGTTTGGGATTTAGGGTTAAGGGTTTTGAGTTTATGGTTTAAGGTCTATGGTTTTGTGTTTAGTGTTTAGCGTTTGAGATACAGGGTTTTTGGTTTTAGGTTTAGCATTTAGGACTTAGCGTTTAGGGTTTAGGGTTTAAGGTTTAGTGTTTGGTGTTTAGGGTTTGGGGTTTAGGGTTTGCGATTTGCGATTTAGGGTTTTGGGTATATGGTTTAGGGTTTACTCTTTAGGATTTCGGATTTAGAGTGCAGGGTTTAGGGTTTAGGGTTTACAGTTGAGAGTTTGGGGTTTAGGATTTAGGGTTCAGGGTTTAGGATTTAGGGTTTAGGGTTTCAGGTTTTGTGTTTAGGGTATAGGGTTTTGGGGTTTAGGGTTTAGGGTTTAGTGTTTAGGCATTGGGATTTAAGGTTTAGCATTTATGATTTTTGGTTTGCGTTTTAGGCTTTAGCGTTTGGGATTGGAGTTAGGGCTTTGGGTTTGGAATTCACAGTTTAGGGTTTTGGGTTTGGGGTTTAGGCTTTGGGATTTAGGCTTTATGGTTTAGAATGTAGAGTTTAGGGTTTATGGTTTACAGTTTACGGTCTAGGGCGTGTAGTTTGTGGTTTTAGATTTGGGGTTTAGGGTTTTGGGGTTTAGGGTTTGGGATTCAGGATTTAGGGTTTAAGGTTTATGATTTAGGGTCGAGTTTACGATGTACGGTTTACAGTTTCGTGTTTTTGATATAGGGTTTAAGGTTGAGGATTTACGCAGTAGTGTTCTGTGTTTAGGGTTTGATATTTAGAGTTTAGGGGTTATGGTTTGGGGTTTAGGATGTTGAGTTTAGGGTTTTGGGGTTTAAGGTTTAAGGATTCAAGTTTGGGGTTTAGGGTTTACAATTTACAATTTCGAGTTCTTAGTTTAGGGTTTAGGGTTTAGGGTTTAGAGTTTAGATTTAGGAATTTCAATTTTGGGTTTAGGGTTTAGGGTATGGGATTTAGGGTTTAGGTTTTAAGGTTTATTGTTTATGGTTTAGGGTTTAAGGTTGAGGGTTTGGAGGTTAGGAGTTAAGGTGTAGGGTTTAGGGTTTAGGGTTTAGGGTTTAGGGTTTTGGATTTTTGGTTTTGATTTTAAGGTTCGGGGTTTAGGGATTAAAGTTTATAGTTAGGAGTTTAGGATTTTGGGGTTTAGGGTTTGTGTTTTAGGGTTTAGGGTTTGGGGATTAGAGTTCAGGGTTTAGAGTTTAGAGTTTAGGATTTAGGGTTTAGGGTTTGGTGTTTAGTGTTTAGTGTTTAGGGTTTGGGGATAGGGGTTTGGGGTTTGGGTTTAAGGTTTTGTGTTTAGAGTTTAGAGTTTAGGATTTAGGATTTATGGTTTATGGTTTAGGGTTTGGGGTTTAGGATTTTAGGTTTAGGGTTTAGGGCTTAGGGTTTTCGATTTAGGGTTTTGGGTTTGGGGTATAGGGTTTTTGATTTGGGGTTTAGGATTTGGAATTAGGGTTTTAGGTGTTGGGTTTATGGTTTAAGGTTTAGGGTTTAGGGTTTAGGGTTTAGGGTTTAGGGTTTTTGTGTTCAAGGCTTGGATTCAGGGTTTAGCATTTAGGATTTAGGATTTTGGACTTAAGATTTAGGGTTTAGGGTTTTTTATTTGGGTTTTATGGGTTTGGGATTTACAATTTAGGTTTTAGGGTTTGGGATTTGGGGTTTAGGGATTAGGGTTTAGGGTTTGGGGTTTGGGGTTTGGGGTTTACAAATTCGGGTTTATGGTTTATGTTTTTAGGTTTTGGGGTATGGGGTTTTGGGTTTACAAA
This sequence comes from Senna tora, assembly GCA_014851425.1. NCBI lineage: Eukaryota > Viridiplantae > Streptophyta > Magnoliopsida > Fabales > Fabaceae > Senna > Senna tora. The sequence goes on along the minus strand of JAAIUW010000054.1, from coordinate 73,018 downwards.
TTCGAGTTCAGGGTTTAGGATTTACCGTTAAGGTTATGGTGGTTAGGGTTTTAGATTTTAGGGTTAGGGTTTAGGGTTTAGGGTTTGGTGTTCAGGGATTAGGGTTAAGGGTTTGGTGTTTAGGGTTTAGGGTTTAGGGTTTGGGGCTTAGGATATAGGGTTTAGGGTTTAAAGTTTAGGGTTAAGAGTTTAGAGTTTAGGGTTTGTAATTTAGGGTTTAGGGTTTTGGGATTGAGGTTTAAAGTTGATGGTTTTGGATTTCGAGTTTAAGGGTTTTTAGTTTATGGTTTAAGGTTTAGGGTTTGGGTTTTAAGGTTTAGGCTTTAGGGTTTGGTGGTTTTGGATTTCGGGTTTAGGGTATATTGTTTACGGTTTAGTGTTTAGTGTTTAGGGCTTGGGATTTTGGGTTTAGTTGTTAGGGTTTACGGTTTAGGATTTAGGGTTAGGGTTTTGTGTTTAGTGTTTAGGGTTTACGATTTTGTGTTTAGGGTTTAGGGTTTAAAGTTTGGAGTTTAGGATTTTCGATTTAGGGTTTGGGGTTTAGGGTGTAGGTTTTTTTATTTAGGGTGTGTGGTTTAAGGTTTACAGTTTCGGGCTTACAGTTTAGGGGTTTGTGTTTGGGGGTTTAGGGTTTGGGTTTTGGGTTTTTGGGGTTTGGGTTTACGGTTTAAGGTTAGGTTTTACAGTATCAGGTTTAGGGTTTAGGTTTAGGGTTTAGGTTTTGGGATTTAGGGTTTAACATTTAAGGTTTAGGGATCAGGTTTTCAGGATTTGGGCTTAGGGTTTAGGGTTTGGGACTTACGATTTAGGGTTTTAGGTTTTGGGTTTGGGGTTTAAGGTTTGGGATTTAGGGTTTATAAATTAGGGTTTAGGCTTATGGGTTTTCAAGTTTACATTTTAGGGTCTAGGGTTCAGGGATTAGAGTTCAGGGTTTAGAGTTTAGGGTTTAGGATTCAGGGTTTAGGATTTGGTATTTAGGGTTTAGGGTTTAGGGTTTCAGATTTTGGGTTTATGGTTTACGGTTTAGGATTTAGGATATAAGGTTCAAGATTTAGGGTTTGGGGTTTAACATTTACGGTTTATTGTTTAGGGTTTAGGGCTTAGGATTTAGGGTTTATGGTTTACAGTTTACAATTTCGGGTTTAGGATTTAGAGTTTTGTGTTAGCGATTTAGGTATTAGGGTTTGGGTTTTAGGGTTTTAGATTTTGGGTTTATGGTTTACGGTACGGGGATTAGGGTTTAGGGTATTGCGTTTATGGTTTAAGGTTTAATGTTTAGGGTTTAATGTTCAGGTTTTGGTTTTTAGTGTTCAGAGTTTAGGATTTAGGATTTAAGGTTTAGGGTTTTTGTTTAAGGTTTCGGGATTGGGGTTTGGGTTTTAGGGTTTAGGGTTTGGGGTTTGGGGTTTAGGGTTTTGAGTTTTGGGTTTAGGGTTTGGGGTTTAAGGTTTACAAACTACAGTATCAGGTTTAGGGTTTTTGGTTTTTGGTTTTGGATTTTATGGCCTAGCGTTTGGGGATTCGAGTTCAATGTTTAGGGTTTATTGTTTGGTCTTTAGGGTTTAGGGTTTATGGTTTTAGATTTAGGGTTTTGGGTTTGGTGTTTGGTGTTTAGGGTTTAAGGTTTACAATTTGGGGTTTACGATTTAGGGTTTAGGGTTTAGTTTAGGGTTTAGGCTTAAGGGTTTAGGGTTTTGGGTTTTGGGTTCATGGTTTAGTGGTTAGGGTTTAGAGTTTGTGATTTAGGGTTTAGGGTTTGGGGTTTAAGGTATAGGGTTTAGGGTTTTCAGTTTATGGTTTAAGGTTTATTTTTTAGGGTTTGGGATTTAGGGTTTAGGATTTTGGATTTAGGGTTTAGGGTTTAGGTTTTAGGGTTTAAGGTTTATGCTTTAAGCTTTAGGGTTTAGGATTTAGGGTTAAGGGTTAAGGGTTTCGTGTTTAAGGTTTACGGTTGAGGGTTTGGAGTTTGGGGTATAGGATTTAGGGTTTTAGGTTTAAGGTTTGGGGTTTAAGGTTTAGTGTTTTGGGTTAGCAATTTAGGGTTTATGGTTTATGGTTTATGGTTTACGATTTGTGGTTTACGGTTTGGGAATGCAAAAAGGGGTTAGGGTTTGGAGTTTAGGGTTTTGTGTTTGGGGTTTAGGGTTTAGGGTTTGGGAAATATGGTTTAGAATTTTGGGTTTATGGTTTATGGTTTTTGTTTAGTGTTCAGGGTTTAGAATTTAGGGTTTAGGGTTTGCGCTTTAAGGTTTAGGGTTTGAGGTTTGGGAATTAGGGTTTAGGGTTTGGGGTATAGGGTTTATGGTTTAAGGTTTATGATTTGGGGTTTACAGTTTTCATTTTCGGGTTTTTAATTTAGAGTTTAGGGTTTAGCGTTTAGTGTTTAGGGTTTCGGATTTTGGGTTAAGCTTTGAGCTTTATGGTTTAGTGTTTCGGGTTTGACATTTAGTGCTTAGGGTTTAGGGTTTGTGGTTTAGGGATAGAGGGTTAGGGTCTAGGGTTAAGGGTTTACAGTTTACGATTTACGGTTTACGGTTTACCGATTGGGGTTTGTTGTTTGGCATTTTAGGTTTAAGGTTTGGGGTTTAGGTTTACAGTCTACATTATCGAGTTTGTAATTTAGGGTTTAGTGAATTGTTTGGGATTTGGGGAATCGGGTTTTGAGTTTAGGATTTAGGGTTTAGGGTTTAGGGTTTCGGATTTAGCATTTAGGGTTTAGTGTTTAGGGTTTAGGATTTAGGATTTAGTGTTGTAGGTATAAGGTTTATAGTTTTGGGTTTAAGGTTTAGTGTTTAGGATTTAGGGTCTTCGATTTAGAGTTTTGGGTTTTGGATTTAGGGTTTATGGTTTAGTGTTTGGGATTTGGGGTTTATAATATAGGGTTTTGGGTTTAGGGTTTACAATTTCAATTTCATGTTTAAGGCTTTGGGTTTGGCGTTTAGGGTTTGGGTTTGAGCGTTTTACATTTTGGGTTTGTTGTTTAAGGTTTAGGGTTTAGGCCTTAGTGTTCAGGTTTTGGGATTTAGGGTTTAGGTTTTTGGGTTTAGGGTTTTGGGTTTATGGTTTAGTGTTAAGGCTTTAGGGTTTGTGGTTTAGGATTTTGGGTTTAGGGTTTAAGGTTTAAGGTTTAGGTTTTGGGATTTAGGGTTTTGGGTTTTTGATCGAAGGTTTAGGGTTTAGGGTTTGGAATTTAGTTTTTAAGTTTTACAGTTTAGGGTTTAAGATTTAGGGTTTAGAGTTTGAGGTTTACAGTTTAGGGTTTGGGGTCTAGTGTTTTGAGTTTTGGATTTAGGTTTTAGGGTTTAATGTTAGGGTTTAGCGTTTAGGATTTAGGGTTTAGGGTTAAGGGTTAAGGGTTTAGGGCCGGGGTTGGGGGTTTGGGGTTTGGGGATTAGGATTTAGCATTTGGGGTTTGGGTTGAAGGTTTAGTGTTTAGGATTTTCAATTTAGGGTTTATGGTTTATGGTTTATGGTTTTGGGTTTTCGGTTTGGGATTGGGGTAAGGGCTTAGGATTTTGTGTTCAGGGTTTTGGGTTTTGGGTTTTGGGTTTGGGATTTATGATTTAGGGTTTTGGGTTTATGGTTTACGGTTTTGGGTGTAGTAGAGTTTAGTGTTTAAGGTTCAAAATTTAGGATTTATGGTTTGGGGTTTACAGTTTACTATTTCGGGTTTTTAATTTAGAGTTTAGCGTTTAAGGTTTAGGGTTTAGGGACAATGTTTTAGGGTTGAGGGTTTAGTGTTTACGTTTTAGCGTTTAGGCTTTAGGGGTTAGTGTTTGTGGTTTGATATTTAGGGTTTAGGGTTTAGGGTTTGCAGTTTGGGGTTTAAGATTTAGAGTTTAGTATTTTGGGTTTAGGGATTAAGGATTAAGGTTTTGGGTTTACGTTTATTGTTTGGAGTTTACAATTTAGGGTTTACCGATTTGGGTTTGGTGTTTAAGGATTGGGGTATAGGGTTTACAATTTATAGTTTCGAGTTTACCATTTAGGGTTTAGGGTTCGATATTTAGGGATTAGGGTTTAGGCTTTAGGATTTAGGGTTTAGTATTTAGGGTTTGGGATTTAGCCTTTAGGGTTTAGGGTTTGGGGTTTATGATTTAGGATTTAGGATTTAGGATTTTAAGTTTAGGGTTTAGTGTTTAGGGTTTAAGATTTAGTGTTTAGGGTTTAGGCTATAGGGTTTTGGGATTAGGGTTTGAGGTTTATGGTTTACAGTTTACAGTTTTGGGTTGAGGGTTTTGGGTTTGGTGTTTAGGTTTAGGATTTAGGGTTTAGTGTTCATGGTTTGGGATTTAGGGTTTGGGCGTTTAGGTTTAGGGTTTATGATTTAGGATTTAGGGTATAGGGTTTTGGGTTTGGGATTTAGGGGTTTATGGTTTTGGGTTTAGGTTTTAGGGTTTAGGATTTGGGCTTTGGGGTTTAGGGTTTAGGCTTTACAATGTAAGGTTTACACTTTACAGTTTCGGGTTTAGAGTTTAGGGTTTTGGGTTTTGGGGTTTGGGGTTGAGCGTCTAAGATTTCGGTATTGGTGTTAAGTGTTTAGGGTTTAGGGTACGGTCTTTAAGGTTAAGGGTTTAGGGTTTAGGATTTGGTGTAGGGTTTTGGGTTTTGGGTTTAGGGTTTAAAGTTTAAAGTTTAGGGTTTAGGGTTGTATGTTTAGGGTTTAGGGTTTGTGAGTTAGGGTTTACTATTTTGGGTTTAGGGTTTAAGGTTTAGGGTTTAGGATCTCGGGCTTAGGGTTTTGAGTTTATTTTAAAGGTTTAGGGTTTTTGGTTTAGTGTTTAGTGTTTGGGATTTAGGGTTTTGGGTTTTTGGTTTTGGGTTTAGGATTTATGATTTAGGGTTTAGGGTTTTGGGGTTTGGGTTTAGGGTTTACGGTCTAGAGTTTGGAGTTTAGAATTTAGAATATACGATTTTAGGTTTAGGGTTTAGGGTTTAAGGTTTAGTGTTTAGGGTTTAGGGTTTAGGGTTTAAGGTTTTGGGTTTAGAGTTTGGGGTTTAAGATTTTGGTTCAGGGTTAAGGGTTTAGGATTTAGGGTTTAGCGATTTGGGTTTTTGGTTTTGGATTTATCGTTTTTGGTTTTTGGTTTAGGATTTAGGGTTTAGGATTTAGCGTTTAGGATTTAGGGTTTATGGTTTAGGGTTCGTGGTTTAGGATTTAGGGTTTGAGGTTTAGGATCTAGGGTTTAAGGTTTTATGTTAAGGGTTTAGAGTTTAGAGTTTCGAATTTAGGGTTTAGGGTTTCGGGTCTAGGGTTTAGGGTTCAACATTTTGGGATTGGGGTTTGGGGATTACGGTTTACAGTTTACAGTTTCGTGTTTAGGGTTTTGGTTTTAGAGATATAAGTTTTCGGTTTATGGTTTTATGTTTAAGGTTTAGGGTTTAGTGTCTAGGGCTTACGATTTTGGGTTTAGGGTTTTGGATTTAGGGTTAACGTTTAGCGTTTAGGGTTTAGGGTTAGGGGTTTGGGCTTTAGGTTTTAGGGTTTCAGATTTAAGGTTTAGGGCCTATGGTTACTGGTTTAGTGCTTTGAATTTTGGATTTAGGGTTTAGCGTTGAACGTTTAGTGTTTAGCCTTTAGGGTTTAGGGTTTAAGGTTTAGGGCTTAAAGTTTAGGGTTTTGGGTTAACGGTTTAGTGTTCAGGGTAGAGGGTTTATGGTTTGGGGTTTAGGGTTTAGGGTTTAGGGTTTACAGTTTACAGTTTACAGTTTTTGGTTCAAGATTTGGGGTTTAAGGTTTAGGGCTTAGGGTTGGGGGTTTGGGGTTTAAGGTTTAGGGTTCGGGGATTGGGGCAAGGGTTTTAGGTTTAGGGTTTAGGGTTCGGGGTTTAGGGTTTAGGGTTTTGTGATAAGAGTTCAAGGTTTAGATTTAGGATTTAGGGTTTAGGGTTTAGGGTTTTGTCTTTAGGGTCTAGGGTTTAGTGTTTGGAGTTAAGAGTTTTGGGTTTAGGATTTAAGCTTTTGGGTTTAGGGTATAGGATTTTGGGTTTGGGGTTTGGGGTTTAGGGCTTTCTGTTTACAATTTCAGGGTTATGGTTTAGGGTTTAGGGTTTTTGATTTAGAATTCGAGGATTGGTTTTTAGGGCTTAAGGTTTAGTGTTTAGGGTTTAGGGTTAATAGTTGAAGGCTTGGGGTTTAGGGTTTGGGGATTGGGGTTAGGGTTTAGGGTTTGGAGTTATGATTTAGGGTTTCAGATTTAGCATTTAGGGTTTTCGGTTTAGTGTTTAGTGTTTAGGATATGGCATTTAGGGTTTTGTGTTTAAGGTATAGGGTCTAAAGTTTAAGGTTAGGGTTTAGGGTTTACGGTTTAGAGTTTAGTATTTTGGGTTTAGGGAATAAGGTTTAAGGTTTACTTTTAGGGTTTGGGGTTTACTATTTAGGGCTTACCGTTTGGGGTTTGGGGTTTAAGGATTGGGGTTTAGGGCTTACAATTTATAGTTTCGAGTTTATGGTTAAGGGTTTAGTGTCAATATTTGGGATATAGGGATTACGGTTTTGGGTTATGGGTTTAGGATTTAGCATTTATAGTTTAGGGTTTAGGGTTTGGGGTTTAGGATTTAGGATTAAGGGTTTTAGGTTTTGGGTTTTGGGTTTAGGGTTTAAGGTTTACTGCTTAGGGTTTGGGGTATGGGGTTTAGGGTATAGGGTTTTGGGATTAGGGTTTAGGGTTTACAATTTACAGTGTCGAGTTTAGGGTTTGGGGTTTGGGGTTTAAGCTTTGGGTTTTAGGGATTTAAGTTTTGGGTTGATGGTTTAAGGTTTAGGGTTTAGGGTTTAGTATTCATGGTTTCGGATTTAAGGTTGAGGGGTTTGGGTTAAGGATTTAGGGTTTAGGGTTTATGCTTTGGGATTTAGGGTTTAGGGTTTAAGATTTGGGGTTTGGGGTTTAGGGCTTGGTGTTTGTGATTTAGCGTTTACACTTTACAGTTTCGGGTTTAGTGTTTAGGGTTTTTTGTTTATCGGTTTGGGGTTGAGCGTCTAAGGTTTGGGGATTGCTTTTCAGGGTTTAGGGATTAGGGTTTATGAATCATAGTTTAGGGTATGGTGTTTAGGGTTTAGGGTTCGGTGTTTAGGGTTTAGGATTTGTTGTTTAGAGTTTAGGGTTTAGGGTTTGGCATTTAGGATTTAGGGTGTAGGGTTTAAAGTTTAGAGTTTACAGTTTAGGGTTTAGGGTTTTGTTTTTAGGGTTTAGTGTTTTGGGTTTATTGTTTGAGGTTTAGGGTTTGGGATTTAGGGTTTTGAGTTTATGGTTTAAGGTTTAGGGTTTGGAATTTAGGTTTTCGGGTTTTGGGTTTAGGATTTAGTGTTTAAGGTTTAAGGTTTAGGGTTTTGGATTTTGGGTTTAGGGTTTGGGGTTTAGAATTTAAGATTTAGGGTTTAGGGTTTAAGGTTTAGGGTTTAGGGTGTATGGTTTGGGGTTTAGGGTTTAGACTTTCGGATTTAGGGTGTATGGTTTAGAATTTAGGGTTTAGGGTTTTGGGATGAAGGTTTAGGGTTTAGGGTTTAGGGTTTAGGGTTTAAGGTTTAGGGTTTAGGGTGTAGTGTTTAGATTTTGGGATTTAGCGTTTAGGATTCAGGGTTTAGGGTTTAGTGTTTGGGATTTAGGGTTTAGGGTTTAGGTTATGAGGTTTTGTGTTTAGGGTTTAAGGTTTAGAGTTTAGGATTTAGGGTTTTGGGTTTAGGGTTTATGGTTTAGGGTTTAGGGTTTTGGGATTAGGGTTTGGGGTTTAGGTTTATGGTTTACAATATCAGGTTTCGGGTTTAGGGTTTTGAGTTTGGGGTTTAGGGTTTCGATTTTCGGGTTTAGTGTCCAGGCTTTGGGATTTAGGATTTACGGTTTTGGGTTTAGAGTTTAGGTTTTAGGGTATAAGGTTTAGGGTTTGGGGTTTGGGCTTTTGGGTTTAGGGTTTACTGTTTAGGGTTTAGGATTTATTATTTGGGGTTTAGGGCTTAGTGTTTAAAGTTTAGGGTTTAGAATTTAGGAGTTGTGATTTTAGGTTTGGTGTGAGGTTAAGGGTTTAAGGTTTGTGGCTAGGCTTGAGGTTTTAGAGTTAAGGGTTTAGGATTTCGCGTTTAGCATTTTGCGTTTAAGGTTTAGTGTTTAGGGTTTATGGTTTGGGGTTATGGTTTAGACTTTGGGGTTTAGGATTTTGGTTAAGGGTTCAGGGCGTAGGATTTAGGGTTTGGGGTTTAGGGTTTAGGGTTTAGGGTTTATGGTTTATGGTTTAGGGTTTAGGGTTTAGGGTTTAGGGTTTAGGGTTTAGGGTTTAGGGTTTAGGGTGTATGGTGTAGTGTTTAGTGTTTGGGATTTAGCATTTAGGGTTTAGGGTTTAGGATTTAGGGTTTTAGGTTTAGGGTTTAGGGTTTAGAGTTTAGGGTTAAAGATTTAGGGTTGAGGGTTTAGGGTTAAGGTTTTTGGGATTAGGGTTTGGGTTTTAGGGTTTACAGTTTACAATTTCGGGTTTAGAGTTTAGGATTTTGAGTTTAGGGTTTAGGGTTTCCATTTTAGGGTTTAGGGTTTAGTGTCCAGGCTTTGGGATTTAGGGTTTTGGGTTTAGAGTCTAGGATTTAGGGTTTAGGGGTTGGGGTTTGGGCTTTAGGGTTTAGGGTTTCGAGTTTATGGTTTAGGGTTTAATGCTTAGGATTTTGGATTTAGGGTTTAGGGTTTAAGGTTTAGGGTTTAGGATTTGATGTTTAGGGTTTTGGGTTTGGGGCTTAAAGTTTAAGGTTTAGAATTTAGGGGTTTAGGGTGATGTTAAGGGTTTAGGGTTTATGGCTAGGGTTTAGTGTTTAGAGTTCAAGGTTTAGGATTTCGCATTTAGCATTTTGGGTTTATGGTTTAGGGTTTAAGGTTTGGAGTTTCGGGTTTAGGGTATAGGGTATACAATTTATAGTTTCTGGTTTAGGGTTTGGGGTTTAATGTTTAGTGCTTATGGCTTGGGGTTTGGGGTTTAGGGTTTACGGCTTTGGGATTGGGGTAAGGGTTTTAGGTTTAGGGATTATGGTTTAGGGTTTAGGGTTTGGTGATAGGAGTTCAAGGCTTAGATTTAGAATTTAACGTTTAGGGTTTAGGGTTTAGGGTTTGGGGTTTAGGGTTTAGCGTTTGGTGTTTAGAGTTTAGCGTTTTGGGTTTAGGATTTAAGTTTAGTGTTATTGGTTTAGGGTTTAGGGTATAGGGTTTTGGTTATGGGTTTAGGGTTCATTGTTTATGGTTTCGGGTGTAGGGCTTTCATTTTACAGTTTCCGGGATATGTTTAGGGTTTGGGATTTAGGGTTTAGGGTTTCGGATTTGGAGTTCGTGGAATGGTTTTTGGGGCTTAAGGTTTAGGGTTCAGGTTTAGGGTTTATGGTTTAAGGTTTGGGGTTTAGGGTTTGTGGTTTCAGATATACCATTTAGGGTTAATGATTTAGAATTTTCAGTTTAGGGCTTAGTGTTTTGGATTAGGCATTTAAGGTTTTCGGTTTTGGCATTAAGGTTTTGGGTTTAAAGTTTAGGGTTAGGGTTTAGGGAGTCGGGTTTGGCGTATAGGGTTTGGGGTAAAGTGATTAAGGTTTAGGGTAAAGGGTTTAAGGTTGATTTACAGTTTTGGGTTTAGGGTTTAGTGTGTGGGGTTTAGGGTTTAAGGTTTGAGGTTTAGGGTTTATAGTTTACAACTTCGAGTTTATAGTACAGGGTTTAGTATATAGGGTTTGGGATATAGGGTTTACGATTTTTGATACAGGGTTGAGGGTTTAAGGTTTATGGTTATTGTTTAGGGTTTAGGGTTTTGAGTTTAGGGTTTAGGGTTTAGGGGTTAGGGTTTAGGGTTTTGGGTTAAGGGGTTAGGGTTTAGGGTTTGTAGTTTAGGGTTCAGTGTTTAGCGTTTGTGATTTAGATTTTAGGATTTTTGGGTTTTGGGTTTAGGGTTTGGGATTCAGGGTTTAGGGTTTAAGGTTAATGGTTTAGGGTTTAGGGTTTTGTGCTTACAGTTTTGGGTGGATGGTTTAGGGTTGGGGTTGAGGATGTAGGGTTTACGGTTTTAGGTTTAGGGTTTAGGGTTTAGGGTTTAGGTTTTAGGTTTTAGGTTTTGGGGGTTAGGTTTTAGGGTTTAGGGTTTACAGTTTAGGGTTTAAGGTTTGTGGTTTACAATTTAGAATTTAAGGTTTAGGATTTAGTGTTTAGGGTTTCAGATATTGGGTTTAGGGTTTAGGGTTTGTGGTTTATGGTTTAGGATTTAGGATTTAAGGTTTAGGGTTTAATGTTTATGCTTTAGGTTTAAGGTTTAGGGTTTAGGGTTTAGGGTTTAGGATTTAGTGATAAGGATTTTGGCTTTATGGTCTAGTGTTTGGGGTTTAGGATTTAAGGTTTAGGGTGGAGGGTTCAGGATTTTGGGTTTGGGGATTAGAGTTCACAATTTAGGGTTTAGGATTTAGATTTTAGGGTTTAGGGTTTGGGGTCTAGCATTTGGTGTCTGGAGTTTAGGGTTTTGTTTTTAGGAGTTAAGGTTTAAGGTTTTTAGTTTACGGTATAGGGTTTTTGTTTTGGGTTTGGGGTTTGGGATGTAGGGTTTGCAGTTTACTATGTCGGGTTTATGGTTTAATGGTCTTGGGTTTTGGGTTTAGGGTTTAGTGTTTAAGGTTTAGGATTTAGGGTTTGAGATTTAGGGTTTGCAGTTTTATATTTGGGTTATGGTTCAGGGTTTAGGGTTAAGGGTTAGGTTTTGGAATTTAAGGTTCAGGGTTTAGGGTTAAGGGTTAGGTTTTGGAATTTAAGGTTCAGGGTTTAGGGTTTCAAGTTTCAGGTTTAGGGTTTACAATTTAGAGTTTAGGGTATACGATTTAAAGTATGGGGATTGGGGTTAGGATTTAGTGTTGGGAGTTCAGGATTACGGTTTAGATTTGGGGATTAACATTTAGGGTTTGGGGTTTAGGGACTACGGTTTATAGTTTCGGGTTTATGCTTTAGGGTTAAGTGTTTAGGTTTATGATTTAGGATTTAGGGATTAGGGTTTAAGGTATAGGGTTTGGGATTTAGGGTTTCATGTTTTGGATTTATGGTTTAGGGTTTAGGTTTTAGGGTTTAGGGTTTCAGATTTAGCATTTAGGGTTTAGGATTTGGGGTTTACGGTTTACGGTTTTGGGTTCTTGGGCTTATGGTTTAGAATTTGGGGTTTAGGATTTAGGGTTTAGGGTTTAGGATTTAGGGTTTAGGGTAAGGGGTTTTGGGTTTAGGCTTCGGAGTTTAGGGTTTACAGTTTACAATTTCGGGTTTATGGTTTTGGGTTTTGGGTATGGGGTTTTGGTTTTAGGGTGGTTTTAAGTTTAGGTGTTAGGGTTTGGGTTTTAGGGTTTACGGTTTGAGATTGGGGAAAGGGCTTAGGGTTTGGAGTTCAGGATTTTGGGTTTGGGGTTTAGGGTTTAGCGTTTTGGGTTTATGACTTAAGGTTTAGGGTTTAGGGTTTGGGAATTAGGGTTTCGAGTTTTGGGTTTAGGATTTAGGGTTTAGGGTTTATGTTTTAAGGTTAAAGGGTTTGGGGTTTGATATTTAGGGTTTAGGGTTTTAGGTTTAGGGTTTGGGCTATAGGGTTTCGGGTTTACGGTTTAGGGTTTGGGGTTTACGATTTACGGTTTACAGTATCGGGTTTTCGATTTAGGGTTTATGCTTTAGGGTTTAGGGTTTAAGGTTTAGTCTTTAGGATTTAGGATTTTGGGTTTAGGATTTTGTGTTTAGGGTTTAGGGTTTCGGCTCTAGGGTTTAGTGTTAGCGATTGATATTTCGAGTTTGGGGTTTCAGGTTAGGGTTTCGGGTTTAGGATTTAGGATTTAGAGTTTAGGGTTTTCGGGGTTACATTTAGCGTTTGGGGTTTACGGTTTAGGGTTTAGCTATTGGGGTTTATGGTTTACAATTTACAGTTTCGAGTTTATTGTTTAGGGTTTAGGGTTTAGGGTTTGGGATTTAGAGATTAGGGTTTTGTGTTTTGGGTTAAGGGTTAAGGGTAGTTTCGAATTTAGGGTTTAGGGTTTAAGGTTTATGGTTTAGTGGTTATGGTTTTAAATTTAATGATTAGGTTCTTGGGTTCAGGATTTAGGGTTTGGGGTTTAGGGTTTTGCATTTACGGTTTCAGGTTTAAGGTTGAGAGTTTGGGGTTTAGGGTTTACGGTTTAAGGTTGAAAGTTTACTATTTCGGGTTTAGGGTTTAGGGTTTAGGGTTTTCGAGTTTGAAGTTTGGGGTTTAGGGTTTATCATAACGTTCTAGTTTTTAATTGATTTTTGGTGCAGAATTAGGTTAAATAACTTACCTCTTAAAATCATGATATAATTTTTTTTCTTTCCCTTACTTTTAGGAGTGTTAAAAGTTATGTTCTATCCCAAGGATTGTCTATTCTCATTTGGTTATTTCTACCTAAGAAATTAGAAGTTACCTGTTGTCACTCGCACACTCTCCAGAATCATCGCTAGCATACATACATCTTACATACATTCTAAGCAGAAAAGGTGAGCTCCTAGCCTCCATGCATTTCCTAACACATATATACTAAGTGTACAGCATATATATTTACATATACATATCCACTAAGTAGTGGCACACACGCCCAAGTAGTTAGTCAGGCACGTAGGCTATAATCCAAAAAATGTGACTCATAAGCCACAGCCAAAAAAGCCAGCCCACTGACAGCCAGTCACCTATCAGTCATCCCTTCTAAGTCCCAGGGATAAGCAGGTCCTCCATGGGAAAGAAGAAGATGATGTTCACTGCCTTTAACACTTGGAAGTGGCCCAGAAGTGGCACTTCCACCCACTCCACTTCAATCTCTAGCAGCAAGTGATACCCGGGCATCTGAAACACACTAACATAATGAGATATATAATCCCAGTAACATAGACCACCAGTTTTCAAAACTCGTTAGTGGTCCAGCTGCATTACATAAAATACAGAAAACTTCCTCCACAGTAATCAAATGGCACACATTTAATAAGTGCAGTTCTTAACTTACATATATCAATTACATGATATTTCCATGAACGAGCTCATAATGAAACACAGATATAAATACTTTAAATTATACCATCTTTCCATCACATTGGTCAGTCATGCCAAATGTACAGTTTCATTTAAAGGATGCTCAAATACCATCTTTACTCTTTGATCAGTCATGCCAAAGACCAGATCCCACCAAGACCTGTAGAGCTGATCTAAACCATTACCTTACCTTCACAAAACAATCTAATGAAACACGACAAAAACGACTTACAAATACAAGTAAAGCCCTCCAATAAGGCACATGCAATTACCTAACATCCAGGGCGTCCCCCGATGTGGGCACAAGTTAGAAGCTTAGGATCACCAGTCCCGGACTTAATTATTTCCTCACTAGTTGCTAGGCAGCTACGTCCTGGACGCATTCCTAGTCAGCCTAGTGTGTCCTTCTCATACAGATCATGTATGTAAAAATATGTTTTCTAGGTAATTTTTATTCAGTTGCGAAACCATCACTTTCAACTCAATGCATGCCAAAACCATTTGCCCCTCTCAGACATTTCACTTTTCACAGATGCATGCTAAAACTCATTTCCAGAATTTGATACCACACACTTAAATAAGATGCATCATTTAGGTCAACTTTGGCACTTAGTCAACATAAAGTCAAACAAAGTCAACCACAAGTCAAATATTACTTTTACAGCAAGCAACTTCCACAATTTCACATGCAAACATCCAAACATCATGAAACTTCAACAAGAGCACTTAAATAGTTCAAATAACAAGTTCAGCTTAATAGTCAAGTAATTAATTCACATCTTGGCCCCTAATTGTCTCTTTTATATCAAAATAGTCCCCTCTTATTAATTCATTGCAATTATAGGGCATATTTAACATTTCAATCCATTCCAAATGCATACATTGGGCATTCATCATCCACTTAGCACATACATATGGTTTTCAAAAGTAGTTTACTAGAATTTGAGTCAAAACAAGAACTTGGAAAATTTCTAGTTTTCTTTCAAATAGGTCCCTATTTAGACTCAAATTTCTCTATGGCCTTTCTCTGTCTCAAATGAAGTCTCAACCAGAGCCACTTCTGGAGCTCTACAATATTTTGAAAAGCTCCTAAATAGTATATGGGGTCTGAAAGAGTAAATAGTTACCCTATCTTAATCCAGAATGTCCAGTTTTTGTTTAATACAGTAAAATAGCAGATTTTCTGCATTTTGATCCCTCTTACTACCCATTTTTGTTTCTGATTTCTTTTGGACTTAGGAGAGCTCACCCTAGTCACTATGGCTTAGTTTATGACTTGTAAAGTATGTTTTTACAGCCTCATCAGTTCAAAATTGGATCTTATGTAGCAAAATACCATTTTCTTGAAATTACTTAAGAAATACGACTCTAAATGCAGTAGGACCAGTTTGAGTCACTTATGGACTTGCTTAAACTTTGAAATCAGTTTTAAATCAACCTTCGGGGGACTACAAAGGTAGGGTAGTTGCTCTACTCAGCCTTAGCAGAGTACCCAACTTTTACAAGACCGAAGTCTCAAGTTTAGTGCACTTAGGTTCCTACTCTTGCCCTTTTCAATTGGAATGTGTTTTCTGAATCATCTGAACTCCTATATGACCTAGGAATGACAACGCAGACTTACTAAAACTCTGAAAGTATCCTCATCCTATCAACAGTTCAGAATTTCACTTTAAAGATCTCAAATTTTGGATATTTGCCTGTAATTAGCAAGCCTATCATTTTTGGGGCTTAAAGCATTCAACCACTAAATTTCCCTTGCCCTTCTATGTCACTGATATCTAGGCTTGGCCTGCCGCCTCCTACTGATCCAGGTTTACAGAATTGAGAGAATCTTGAAATTCATATCTAATTAACACTACTAGTCCATTTTCATTACTTCTTGCATTCACTCCCCTATTTGGGATCTAAATTCAAATGGTGCTTGTATTCTCACTATCAAACTAACAAATTTTAGTACAAATACAGAATATCATCCAACAATAAGATCATATTAGGCTTACAGCAAGGAATTCAAAACAGAATGCTTCACAATTTCCCATTTTACCTATTCCATGACATTTATTCTTCTATTTGGATTTTAACTCACAGGTTTCTTTTATCATAACTGTCAAGATGGTCAGCAATTGATGACATAACAGATTACTTTACAATAGGCTAACTCACCACAGATCGCAGCAAAATATTTTAACAGAAACACATCACATGGCTTCAACAATTCATATTCTAGGTATCAAGTTTTAATGGTTGTTTCAGAAACCAAACCTACCATTTATCCTCCCTTACTTATCGCATTTGATTCATATATCAGCCTGCTAGTTACTACAAAAATATTCGAATCTTAGCTTACAAGAATGCACAGTTACAGAACACACAATTTTACTGCTCCAAAATGAAGTTTCCAACATTCATAGTGGCTTTAAGAGCCACGAATTGCTGTACAGCAACCATGGATGGCACATGCATTTGGGGATTCCTAAAATAGGTTAAACTAGCTTTCATATGACACCTTATTTGCAAGATTTAGTTCAGAATTGAAGTAATTATACTGATTAGAAGGTTTACTGCCAAAACAGAACTCAGAATTTAGAAACAGAAAGAAATGGACACAAAGTCTTATACCACCACTTGTTTGGTGGATACTTTTGACTCTAATGGGTAGGAGGAATGGTAACCCTACGTTACCTTGCAATTTCTAGAGTAGAAGCAAGCTGAATTCCCTTGTAGGGTCTTGGTTCCAAGCTAAGAGGTAAGAGCAAGCTTTCCTAGTGTAGGTCTTTGAGTTCTCAGCCTCCAACCTTGCTTCTCTGCCTCTAAATTCAAGATTTCGAGCTACTTTCTCCCTTTCTCAACTTTTGATCTCACTGTCTCTCACTCTTCTCTCTAGCAAACTCGATTTTGGTTGCTGGTTATGCGTGTGTCTCGGTTTTTGCCTTAAATATTAGTGATGAATAATGTGGCTTCATGATTGATTTTAGCATGGGTTTTGCTAGGTGTCTCAACTCCAATTCTGCTTAGTCCTTAATTGGACAGTTGATCAGATGCACTGGCAGTAATTAAGGCCTTTTTTGGCTGGCGTAAATCAGGCTTTAGTGGCCTTAATTGGAGGATAGGGTTACTGAACCCATTTTTGAATTCTTTTCAATTTAATCATTATTTTCTTTTTGATGGTTGAGCAGGAAATCATGGTTTGTCTTAGGGTCAACTGTTCTTAAACCATTTCTGTGGTGTTCTAGGTTCGTATTTTAGGCTCATGTAGCTTTTCTTTCTCAGTTAAACCAAGTTTCGGTCTAAATGCCCAAAAATCCTTTTTCTTTCAATTTGGTCCCTAAATTTCTACTGGAGAAAATATAACGATTCGGAGCTGGTCTTGTGTTTGGGTGTGCTCATTTAGATCTTAGGGTGTCCCTAGTGTGTCTTGGATTACCAAACCTAGGTCAAATTGGTCTTTCTTGCTCAGTTCAGCTAACCTAATTCAAAACTATTTAAATCTCCTATCAATATAGTCCCTAGGGTTTGCATTAGGGTTCCCTATGCCACTTTTCTTCAGTCCTAAGCTTCTCCCCTCCTCATTAGGGTTCCTTATCCTATTTAAAAGCGCAATCAGTCACACAAACACTTAAAATAGAAAAGTCCAAGCAAGAAAAGTTAGTTAAACTTTTATTTTAAATTTCAGGTTGTTACATTTAGAGTTTAGGGATTGGAGTTCAGGGTTTAGGGCTTAGGGTTTCAGGTTTAAGATTTAGGGTTTAGGGTTTAAGGTTTATTGTTAAGGGTTTTGGATTTAGGGTTTAGGGTTTAGGGTTTAGGTTTTAGGGTTTATGATTTAGGGTTTAGGGTTTAGAGTTTAGTGTTTAGGGTTTCGGATTTAGCATTTAGGGTCACTACAAAAAACTGTTCAATAGGTGGCGACTAAAAATGTTGTCACTGAAAGTTCCTTTTCAGTGGCGACTAAATAAAGTCGCCACCACTTATATTTCTTATATCTTTTTGGTGGCGACTAAATGTTGTCACCGAAACGTCTAACTATCATTACATTTGGTGGCGACTTTCTGAGGTTGCCACCGAAACGTCTAACCCATCATTACATTCGGTGGCAACCTCAAAAAGTTGCCACTGAAATATTTAACCCTTCAACACATTCGGTGGCGACCTTGAAAAGTCGCCACCGAAACGTCTAACCATTCATTACATTCGGTGGCGACCTTGAAAAGTCGCCATCGAAATGTCTAGCCCTTCAACACATTCAGTGGCGACCTTAGAAAGTCGCCACTGAAACGTTTAACCCTTCAACACATTCGGTGGTGACTCTGAAAAGTCGCCATTGAAACCTCTAACCCATCATTACATTAGGTGGCGACCTTTTGAGGTCGCCACCGAAATGTCTAGCCCTTCATCACATTCGGTGGCGACCTTGAATCGTCGCCACCGAAACGTTTAAACCTTCAACACATTCAGTGGCAACCCTGAAAAGTCGCCACCGAAACGTCTAACCCTTCATTACATTCGGTGGCGACCTCAAAAAGTCGCCACTGAAACGTCTAGCCCTTCAACACCTTTAGTGGCGACCTTGGAAAGTCGCCACCAAAATGTTTAACCCTTCAACACATTCAGTGGCGACCTTGGAATGTCGCCACCGAAGGTAGAAAACATAATAAATATATTAGAATGAAATTATATAACAAAAAGTAATATATGGCTCAGTGGTTGCTGTGGACACTACTATGCATCATGTCCCGTCTTTGAATCATTCCATGCGCCATTTTAAAAAAATATAAGGTGGTCATGAATGTGGAGATCCGGCGACCGGAGGCGGTGGTCCGGCAGTCGGCGCCGGCTGGTCTGGCGGCTCGCGGCGGTGGTCCGGCGAGCAATGGCAGAGGTCTTCACCGGCCATTGAAACATGTGGTATCTTTAAGTGGCGACCAAAGTTGCCACTGAAACATGCCTTTCAATGGCTATATAAGTCGCCACTACAAGATATGCCATGGCGTTATTTGTGCTACATCAGTGGCGACAAAAGTCGCCACTGAAAAGTATGTATTTTGTGGCGACCACATTTAGTCGCCACCGAAACTTTCGGCGACGGAGTTATAGGTGGCGGCCTTGTGGGGACCTAAAAGTCGCCACCAAAGATTTTTGGTGGCGACTGTAGTCGCCACCGAATGTCAGATTTTTTGTAGTGGGTTTGGGGTTTGGAGTTTAGGAGTTAGTGTTTAGCGTTTATGGTTTTGGGTTTAGGGTTTAGGGTTCAGGGTTTAGGATTTTGGGTTATGGTGTTAGGGTATAGGGTTTAGCGTTTGGGGTTTTGGGTTTTGGGTTTTGGGTTCACGGTTTAGGGTTTATGGTTTAGGATTTACAATTTCGGGGTTAGGGTTTAGGGTTTACAGTTTACAATTTCAAGGTTATGGTTTTGTGTTTAGTGTTTAGGGTTTGGGATTTAGGGTTTAGGGTTTTGAGTTTTGAGTTTAGGGTTGAGACTTTAGTGTTTAGGGTTTTGCATTTAGGGTTTTGGGTTTTGCGTTTAGGGTCTAGGGTTTTGGGTTTAGAATTTACGGTTTACGGTTTTTGATTTAGGGTTTAGAGTTTTGGGTTTGGGATTTGGGGTTTCAAATTTAGGGTTTGGGGTTTGGGATTCAGGGTTTACAGTTTACAATTTCGGGTTTAAGGTTTAAGGGTTTTAGATTTAGGGTTTAGAGTTTAGTGTTTAGGGTTTGGGATTTCGCGTTTAGGGTTTAGGGTTTGGGGTTTAGGCTTTAGGCTTTAGGGTTTTATGTTTACGGTTCAGGGTTTAGGGTTTAGGATTTAATGTTTAGCATTTATGGTTTTGGGTTTTGGGTTTAGTGTTTAGAATTTAGGGTTCAGGGTTTAGGATTTTGGTTTATGGGGTTAGGGTTTAGGGTTTTGGGTTCACGGATTAGGTTTTATGGTGTAGGGTTTACAGTTTCGAGGTTTGGGTTTAGGGTTTACAGCTTCAAGTTTATGGTTTTGGGTTTAGGGTTTAGGTATTAGGATTTCGGGTTTAGGGTTGAGAGTTTAGTGTTTAGTGTGTTGCATTTAGGGTTTTGGGTTTAGGGTCTAGTGTTTGGTGTTTAGGATTTTGGGTTTTGAATTTACGGTTTAGGGTTTTCAATTTAGGGTTTAGGGTTTCAGATTTAGGGTTTGGGGTTTCAGATTTAAGGTTTGGAGTTTCGGGTTTGGGTTATGGTTTAGAGTTTAGGGTTTAGGGTTAGGGTTTGGAATTTGGGGTTCAAGGTTTTGAGTTTCAACTTTAGGGGTTATAGTTTAAAGTTTATGGTTTACGGTTTAAGGTATGGGGACTGGGGTTAGGGTTTAGTGTTTGGAGTTCAGTGTTTAGGATTTAGGATTTATCGTTTCGGGTTTAGGGTTTGGTATATAGGATTTAGGCTTTAAGGTTTGAGTGTGGGATTTAAGGTTCATGCTTCTGGGTTTAAGTAATACGATTTATACTTTCGGGTTTATGTTTTAGGGTTTAGGGTTTTGTGTTTAGGGACTAGGATTTAAAGCTTCGAGTTTAGTGTTAAAAGTTTAAGTTTTAGGGTTTCGGGTTTCGAATTTAGGTTGTCAGGTCATGGTTTTATGGTTCAGGGTTTAGGGTTTGCAGTTTAGTATTTAGGGTTTAGGGTTCTTTGGATTAGGGTTTAAGCTTTAGGGTTTTGGGTTTTGGGTTTGGGGTTTGGGGTTTAGGGTTTCGAATTTAGGAATTATGGTTTTGGGTTTAGGGTTAAGGGTTTTAGGGTTTGGGATTCAGGGTTTATGGTTTAAGGATTATCGTTTTGGGTTTAGGGTTTGGTGTTTAGTGTTTTAAATTTTGGGATTAGGGTTTTAGGTTTAGGGTTTAGGGTTTAGGATTTGAGGTTTAGAATTTATGGTTTAGGGTTTGGGGTTTGAGGTTCAAGGTTTAAGGTTTTAGGATTAGGGTTTGGGGGTTTTGAGTTTACAATTTACAGTTTACAATTTCGGGTCTAGGGGTTTAGGGTTTAGCATTTAGGGTTTAGGGATTAGAGTTCATGGTTTAGGGTGTAGGATTTAATATTTAGGGATTAGGGTTTAGGGTTTGGGGTTTAGGCTTTGTGGTTTCAGATTTATGGTTTGGGGTTTGGGGATTAAGGTTACGATATACAATTTCAAGTTTTTGATTAAGGGTTTTGGGTTTAGTGTTTAAGGTTTAGGATTTTGGGTTTAGGGTTCAGGGTTTTGATTTTGTGGTTAGGCTTTAGGGTTTAAGGTTTAGGACTTAGTGTTTAGGGTTTATGGTTCGGGGTTTAGGATTTAGAGTGTAGGGTTTTGGGTTTAAGGATTAGGGTATAGGGTTTATATTTGGGGTTTAGTGTTTAAGGTTCGCGGTTTAGGGTTTAGAATTTACAGTTTCGAGTTTATGGTTTAGGGTTTAATGTTTATGGTTTGGGATTTAGAGAATATGGTTTAGGGTTTTGGGTTTTGGGTTTTGGGTTTAGGTTTAGTGTTTGGGTTTTGGGGTTTAGGTTTTATGGTTTTGGGTTTACAGTTTGGAATTTAGGGTTTACAGTTTACATTTTCAAGTTTAGGGTTCGAGCTTTTGGGGATTGGAGTTCAGGGTTTACGATTCAAGGTTTAGGATTTCATGTTTAAAGTATAGGGTTTTGGGTTTTGGGTTTCGAGTTTTAGGTTAAGGATTTAGTGTTTAGGGTTTCCGATTTAGGGTTTAGTGTTTAGGGTTTGGCATTTACAATATAGCATTTCGGATTTCGGGTTTAAAGTTTTGGGTTTTGTGTTTATGGTTTAGGGTTTCAAGTTTATGGTTTTGGCCTGATGGTTTATTGTTTAGAGTTTAGGGTTTAGGGTTTTGGATTTAGGGTTTATGGTTTAGGGTTTGGGATTTAGCATTTTAGGGTTCGGGTTTATAGTTTATGGTTTAGTGTTTAATGTTTGGGATTTGGGGTTTAGGGTCTTGGTTTAGGGTTTAGGATTTAGCATTTGGGGTTTAGGATTTAGGGTTTAGGATTTAAGGTTTTTGATTTGGGATTTAGGGTTTAGGGTTTTGGATTTTTATTTTGGGGTTTATGGTTTATAGTTTACAATTTCGGGTTTAGGGTTTAGGGTTTTTGGTTTAGGGGGTTGGCATTTAGCGTCTAAAGTTTGGGATTAGGGTTTAGGGTTTTTTGGTTTAGGGTATGGTATTTTGGGTTCAGTATTTGAGGTTTAAGGTTTGGGGTTTGGGGTTTAGGGTTTAGCCTTTCGACTTTAGGGTTTTAGGTTTAGGGTTTAGTGTTTAGGGTTTAGTGTTTAGGGTTTTGAGTTTATGGTTTAGTGTTTAGGGTTTTAGGTTTAGGGTTTAAGATATAAAGTTTACTATTTGGGGTTTAAAGTTTAGGGTTTAGGATTTTGACTTTATGGTTTAAAGTTTAAGGTTTGGAATTTAGGGTTAAGGGTTTAGGGTTTAGGATTTATTATTTATGGTTTAGGGTTTGGGATTTATGGTTTAGGGTTTATGGTTTAGGGTTTATGGCTTCGGGTTTACTGTTTAGTGTTGAGGGTTTGGGACTTAGCAATTAGGGTTTAGGGTTTTGGATTTTGTGATTAGGGTTTTTGGTTTAGGGTTTAGGCTTTTGGGTTTAGTGTTTAGAGTTTATGGTTTACGGTTTAGGGTTAGGATTTAGAGTTTAGGGTTTGGGGTTTACAATTTAAGGTTTAGGGTTTAGGGTTTTGCGATTGGGATTTGGGGTTTGGGGTTTAGGTTTACAATTTACAATTTTGAGTTATGGTTTAGGGTTTAGTGTTTACGGTTTCTGATTTAGGGATTGCGGATTTTGGTTTAGGTATTCGGGTGTAAAGTTTAGGGTTTGGGATTTAGGGTTTAGGGTAAAAGGTTTAGGGATTATGGTTTGGAGTTTAGGGTTTAAGGTTTCGAGTTTAGGGTTTAGGGTTTAATGTTTTGAATTTAGGGTTTATTATTTAAGGTTTGCAGTTTACAATTTAGGGTTTGGAATTTACAGTGTGAGTTTTTAGTTTAAAGTTTTATGTTAGGGTTTAGGATTTAGGAATTAGGGTTTTGGGTTTAGGGTTAACGATTTTAGGGTTCAGGATGTAGGGTTTGCGATTTACAATTTATGGTTTAGAGTTTAGGGTTTATAATTTAGGGATAGGGTTTCAGGTTTAGGGTTTAGGGTATGGGGTTTAGGATTTAAAGTTTAGGGTTTATGCTTTACAATTTAGGGTTTAGGGTTTAGCGATTAGGGTTTGGGGTTTAGGGCTTCAATTTATAGTTTCGAGTTTATGGTTTATGGTTTAGTGTTTATTGTTTGGGATTTAGGGATTAGGGTTTTGGATTTAAGGTTTAAGGTTTAGGGTTTGGGATTTAGAGTTTAGGGTTTAAGGTTTATGGTTTAGGGTTTACAGTCTAGGGTTTACGATTTAATCTTTAGCGTTTATGTTTTAGGGATTAGGGTTTTGGGTGTAGGGTTTAGGGTTTGGGGTTTGAGATTTAAGGTTTACGATTTGGGGTTTTGGGTTTATGTTTTATAGTTTAAGGTTTACAGTTTAAAGTTTTGAGTTTAGGGTTTTGGGTTTTGGGATTGGAGTCTTGGGTTTAGGGTTTGGCGTTTAGGGTTTAGGGTTTCAAATTTTGGGTTTAGGGATCAGATTTTTGCGTTTTGGCTTTATGGTTCAGGGTTTCCAGTTTTCGGTTTTGGTTGGGATTTAGGGTTTAAGGTTTAGGGTTTATGGTGGAAGGTTTATGGTGTTGGATTTAGGTTTTAGGAATTAGGATTTAGGGATTGGGGTTTAGGGTTTAGGATTTAGAGTTTAGGGTTTTAGGGTTTACTGCTTAGGGTTTATTGTTTAGTGTTTACAGTTTAGGGTTTAGGGTTTGGAGAATGAGGTTTAAGGTTTACATTTTGGGTATAGGGTGTAGAGTTTAATGTTTAAGGTTTAGGGATTAATTTTTTGAGTTTAGGCTTTGGGATTTAGGGTTTATGGTTTAAGGTATGAGGATTTGGGTTAGGGTTAGGGTTCAGTTTTAGGATTAGGGGTTTAGGGCTTAGGGTTTGCATTTAGGGTTAAAGGTTTAGGGATTGGGGTTTAATGATTAGGGTTTATACTTTCGGGTTTAAGATTTAGGGTTTAGGCTTTAGTGTTTAGGGTTTGGAAGTTTGGGTTTAAGGTCTAG
The DNA here is from genome assembly GCA_014851425.1 of Senna tora. NCBI lineage: Eukaryota > Viridiplantae > Streptophyta > Magnoliopsida > Fabales > Fabaceae > Senna > Senna tora. The sequence goes on along the minus strand of JAAIUW010000054.1, from coordinate 49,852 downwards.
TATTTAAGGTTTGGGATTTGTGATTTAGGGTTTAGTTTTTAGGGTTTAGGATATAACGTTTAGTGATTAGTGTTTGGGTTTTAGGGTTTAGGGTTTTAGGTTTCGGGATTAAGGTTTAGGGTTTAGGGTTGAGTGTATAGTGTTTAGGTTTTTAGGTTATGTGTTTGGCATTTAGGGTTTTGCATTTGGGGTTTAGGGTTTGGGGTTTACGGTTTAAGGTTTCGGGTTGGGGGTTTTGGGTTTAGGGTTTAGGGTCAGGGTTTGGGGATTGGAGTCATAGGTTTAGGGTTTACAATTGGTGTCTTGGGTTTAGGGTTTAGGGTTCAGGGTTTGGTGTTTAGTGTTTAACGGTTAAGGGTTTTCGGTTTAGGGTTTAAAGTTTTGGGGTTTCGGTTTAGGGTTTGGGGTTTAAGCTATTGGGTTTTAGGTTATGTGTTTAGGGCTTAGGCTTTGTTATTTAGGGTTTAGGGTTTAGGGTTTTGGGTTTGGGGTTAAGGTTTAGGGTTTAAGGTTATCAATTTAAGGTTTGGGGTTTAGGGTTTGGGATTTTGGGTATAGTGTTTTGGGGTTTGGGGTTTGGGGTTTAGGGTTTAGGGTCTACGGTTCAGAGATTGAAGTTCAGTGTTTAGCGTTTAGGATTTAAGTTTTAGGGTTTAGGGTTTAGTGTTTGGTGTTTTGGATTTTAGGTTTAGGGTTTTTGATTTAGAATTTAGGGTTTTGGGTTTACAGCTTAAAGTTTAAGGTTTAGGGTTTAAGGTTTTGGGTTTTTGGTTTAGGGTTTAGGGTTGACGATTTTGGTTTTATGGTTTATGGTTTAGGGTTTGAGATTGATAGTTTTGGTTTAGGTTTTGGGGTGTGGGATTTAGGGTTTTGGGATTTGAGTTGATGGTTTAAGGTTTAGGGTTTAGGGTTTAGTGTTTATGGTTTGGGATTTAGGGTTTTAGGTTTTGGGTTTAGAATCCAGGATTTAGGATTTACGGTTTAGGGTTTGGGGTTTAGGGTTTTGGGCTTTGGGTTTATGGTTTAGGGTTTACGGTTTAATGTTTAGCTATTGGGATTTAGCATTTAGGGTTTAGGGTTTAGTGTTTAGGTTTATGATTTAGAGTTTAAGGTTTTAGGGGTTTGGGTTTAGGGTTTAGGGTTTAGAGTTTAGGGATTAGGGTTTTGGGTTTTGGTTTTAGTGTTTAGGGTTTAGGAATTAGAGGTTAAGGTTTAGCGATTAGGGTTTAGGGTTTAGGGTCAGCGGCTTGGGGTTTAGGTTATAGGGTTTTGGGTTAAGCGTTTGGGGTTTAGGGTTTATAGTTTACAATTTCGGGTTAAGGGTTTAGGCTTTGCGGTTTAAGCTTTAGTGTTTATGGTTTACGGTTTGAGGTTTAGGCTTTAGGCTTTAGGGTTTCGGGTTTAGGCTTTGGGGTTTAGGGTTTTGGATTTTGGGTTTATGGATTAGGTTTAGGGTTTAAGTTTTAGTGTTTAGTGTTTGGGATTTTGGGATTAGGGTTTGGGGTTCAGGGTTCAGGGTTTAAGGTTTATGATTTAAGGTTTAGGATTTAGAGTTTTGGGATTAGGGTTTAGGGTTATGTTTTGGGGTTTAAGGTTTACAATTTTACAGTTCTTAGTTTATGGTTTAAGGTTTAGTCTTTAGTGTTTGGGATTTAGGGATTAGGGTTTTGGGTTTAGGTTTAGGTTTTGGGGTTTGGGATTTAGGGTTTAGGGTTTACAGATTATGGTTTACGGTTTAGTGTTAAGGTTTTAGGGTTTAGTATTTAGGGTTTTAAATTTAGGGATTCGGGTTTTGGGTTTAGGGTTTGGGGTTTAGGATTTAAGATTTAGGGTTTATTGTTTAGGATTTAGGGTTCGGGGTTTGGGGTTTAGTCTATAGGTTTTTGGGTTTAGGTTTATAGGGTTTAGGGTTTAAGGGTTTGGGTTTTCGTGTTTGGGGTTTAGGATTTCGGGTTTAGGGTTTGTGGATTGGAGTTCACAATTTAGGGTTTAGGATTTAATGTTTAGGGTTTAGGGTTTGGTGTTTAGGGTTTGGGGTTTGAGGTTTGGGGTCTAGGATTTAGGGTTTGGGTTTTGGCGTTTGGGTTTAAGGTTTAGTGTTTAGATTTTGGGATTTAGGGTTAAGGGTTTAGTGTTTAGTGTTTAGGATTTAGGATTTATTGTTTTTGGGTTTTGGGTTTTGGGTTTTGGGTTTAGGGTTTAAAGTTTAGGGTTTGGTGTTTATGGTTTAGGGTTTATGGTTTTGTGTTTAGGATTTATGGTTTAAGGTTTAGGGTTTTGGCTGTTGGGTGTTGGGTTTAGGGTTTAGGATTTAGGATTTAGAGTTTAGGGTGTAGCATTTTCGAATTTGGGTTTAGGGTTTTAGATTTTAGGGTGTCGGGTTCTAGATTTATGGTCTAGGGTTTTGGGTTAAGGGTTTAGGGATTAGGGTTTGTGTATTGGGGTTTGGGGTTTTCGGATTTAAGGTCAACGGTTTGGGGATTCGAGTTCAAGGATTAAGGTTTAGGGTTTAAGATTTAGGATTTAGGCTTTAGGGTTTGGTCTATAGGGTTTAGGGTTAAGGGTGTGATGTTTAGGGTTTAGTGTTTAGGATTTTGTGTTTAGGGTTTAAGGTTTAGGGTTTTTGGTTTAGGGGTTAGCGTATATGGTTTAGGGTTTAGGGTTTAGGGTTTAAGGTTTAGTGTTTAGGGTTTGTGATTTAGGGTTTAGGGTTTAGAGTTTGGGCTTTGGCATTTAGTGTTTAGGGTTTTTGGTTTATGGTTTGGAGTTTGAGGTTTTGGTTTTAGGGTTTACAGTTTACAGTTTGGGGTTTAGGGTTTAGGGTCTAGGGTTTGGGGATTGGAGTTCAGGGTTTAGGACTTAGGATTTAGGGTTTAGTGTTTAGGCGTAAGGGTTTTAGATTTTGGGGTTTAGGTTTTAGGGTTTAGGGTTTGGGGTTTAGGATTTAGGGTTTAGGTTTTGGGTTTAGGGGTTTTGGTTTAGGGTTTAAATTTAGGATTTAGGGTTTAGACTTTTAGGTGTTCAGTTTGGGGTTTTGGGTTTAGGGTTTATGTTTTAGGGTTCAGGGTTTGTGACTTAACCTTTAGGATTTAGGGTTTGGGGTTTAGGGTTTAGGGTTTGGGAGGTAGGGTTTAGGGTTTTGAGTAATGGTTTAAGGTTTAGAGTTTAGTGTTTAGGGTATGGGATTTAGGGATTAGGGTTTGGGGTAGAGGGTTTAGGATTTAGGATTTAGGGGTTTAAGGTTAAGGGTTTTGGGCTTAGGGTTTGGGGTTTAGGATTTGGGATTTAGGGTTTAAGGTGTTGGGTTTATGATTTAGTGTTTGGGGTTCAGGATTTACAGTTTAGGGTTTTAAGATTTGGTTTTTTATTTTAGGGTTTAGGATTTAGTGTTTAGGGTTTAGGGTTTAGGGTTTTGGATTTGGGTTTGGGTTTAGGGTTTGGGGTTTAGGCTGTAGGTTTTAGTGTTTAGGGTTTTATATTTAGTGCTTAGGGTTTAGGGTTTACGGTATAGGGTTTGGGGTATAGGGTTTAGGATTTACGTTTAGGGTTTGGCATTTACGGTTTAGGGTTTCAGGTTTAGCGATTGGGGTTTGGGGTTTAGGGTTTATGTTTGCAATTTTTGGTTTACAATTTATCATTTCGAGTTATTGTTTTAGGGTTTAGTGTTTACTATTTCAGATTTAGGGATTACAGTTCTGGGTTTAGGGTTTCGGCTTTTGGCTTTAGGGTTTAGTGTTTAAGGTTTATGCTTTAGGGTTTAGAGTTTTGGGTTTAGTAGTTAATGTTTAAGGTTTAAAATTTAGGGATTAGGGTTTACGGTTTGGGGTTGAGGATTTAAGGTTTAGAATTTAGGGCTTAGGGTTTAGGGTTTTGGGATTTGTGGTTTTGGGTCTAGGGTTTGGGGATTGGAGTCTTGAGTTTAAGGTTTCGGGTTTGGTGTTTATGGTTTAGGGTTTTAGATTTTGGTTTTAGGGTTTACGATTGGTGTTTAAGTTTTAGGGTTTTGGGTTTTGGGTTTAGGGTTTCGTGTTTAGGGTTTAGTGTTTGGGGCTTAGGGTTTTATGTTTTCGGTTTAATGTTTAGGGTTTAGGGTTTTGGGTTTATGGTTTATGGTATAGGGTTTAGGGTTTATGGTTTAGTGTTTAGGATTTAGGGTTTAGGGTTTAAGGATTTGGGTTTTGTGTTTAGGGTTTAGGGATTAGGGTTTGGGGCTTATGATTTAGGGTTTAGTGTTTGGGGTTAGGGTTTAACAATTAGGGTTTAGGGTTTAGGGATTTGGGTTTAGGATTTAGGGTTTTGGGTTTTGGGTTTGGCGTTTAAGGTTTAGGGTTTAGCATTTGGGGTTTAGGGTTTTGTGTTTATGGTTTAAGGTTTAGTGTTTATTGTTTAAGGTTTGGGATTAAGGGTTTTGGGTTTTGGATCTAGGGTTTAGGATTTAAGATTTAGGTTTTAGGGTTTACCGGTTAGGGTTTGGGGTTTAGGGTTTAGGGTTTGGGGTTTAGGGTTTAGGGTTTGGGGTTTAGGGTTTAGGGTTTAGGGTTTGGGATTCAGCATTTAGGGTTTAGGGTTTAGGATATAAATTTTTGCTCTAGGGTTTAGGGTTTAGGGTTTTGGGTCTAAGGTTTAGGGTTTAGGGTTTAGAGTTTAGGGTTTCAGATTTAGGGCTTACAGTTTAGGGTTTAGGGTTTGGGGTTTAGTGTATAGGGTTTTGGGATTAGGGATGGGGGTCTAGGGTTTACTATTTACAGTTTCGGGTTTAGGGGTTATGGGTTAGGGTTTTGGGTTTGGCGGTTAGGGTTTGGGGTTTGGGGTTTAGGGTTTAAGGTTTAGGGTTTAGCATTTAGGGTTTACAGTTTTGGGTTTAGGGTTTAGGGTTTTGGGGTTTGGGGGTTAGGGTTTAGGGTTTTGGTTTTCTGCTTGTAGCTTTTGGGTTTATGGTTTAGGGCTTGGCGTTTAGTGTTTATGGTTTAGGGTTTAGTGTCTAATGTTTAGGGTTTAGGGTTTGGGGTTTGGGGTTTGGGGTTTTGGATTTAGCATTTACGGTTTAAGGTTTGGGGTTTGGGGTTTAGGATTTAGAATTAGGATTTTAGGATTAGGGTTTTTGGTTTAAGGTTTAGGGTTTAGTGTATATGGTTTATTGTTTAAGGTTTTGGGTTTAGGGTTTAGGGTTTAGTGTTAAGGGTTTAGGGTATTAGGTTTAGGCTTTAGGCTTTAGCGTTTAGTGTTTAAGGCTTAGGGTTTGGGGTACAGGGTTTAGGGTTTACGTTTAGGGTTTGACATAAACGGTTTAGGGTTTAGGGTTTAGGGTTTAACGATTAGGGTTTGGGGTTTAGGGTCGACAATTTTTAGGTTCGAGTTTATGGTTGAGGGTTTAGTGTTTATTGTTTGGGATTTAGGGATTAGGGTTTTGGATTTATGGTTTAGGCTTGAGGGTTTGCGATTTAGGGTTTAGGGTTTAAGGTTTATGGTTTAGGGTTTAGGGTTTAGGGTTTTAAATTTAGGGATTAGGGTTTTGGGTGTAGGGTTTAGGGTTAGGGGTTTAAGATTTAAGGTTTGGGGTTTGGGGTTTAGGTTTTAGGGTTTCCAGTTTAGGGATTAGGGTTTAAGGCTTACAATTTGGGGTTTAGGGTTTAGGGTTTTGAATTTGGGTTTTGGGTTTTGGGTTTTGGGTTTAGGCTTTAGGCTTTAGGCTTTGTGTTTTGGGTTTTCTATTTAGTGCTTAGGGTTTAGGGTTTAGGGTTTGGGCTATAGGGTTTAGGGTTTACGTTCAGAGTTTGGCATTTACAGTTTAGGGTTTTGGGTTTAGGGATTGGGGTTTGGGATTTAGTGTTTATGTTTGTGATTTATGGTTTACAATTTATCATTTCGAGTTATTGGTTTAGGGTTTAGTGTTTGCTGTTTGGGATTTAGGGATTATGGGTCTGGGTTTAGGGTTTCGGCTTTTGGCTTTAGGGTTTAGGATTTAGGGTTTAGGGTTTAAGGTTTATGCTTTAGGGTTTACAATTTAGGGTTTAGTATTTAACGTTTAGGGTTTTAAATTTAGGGTTTGGGGATTTGAGTTTAGTGTTTATGGTTTGGGGTTTAGGATTTAAGATTTTGAATTTAGGGTTTAGGGTTTTGGGTTTAGGGTTTGGGGTTTAGGTATTAGGGTTTGGGGTTTACAGTTTACTGTTTCAAGTTTAGGGCTCAGGGTTTAGAGTTTTGGGGCATGTGGTTTAGTGTATCGGGTTTGGGGATTAGAGTCCTAGGTTTAATGTTTCAGGTTTGGTGTTTATGGTTTACGGTTTTAGATTTTGGGTTTAGGGTTTACGGTTGGTGTTTGGGTCTTTGGGTTTTGGGTTTTGGGTTTAGGGTTTGGAGTTTAAGATTTAGGGTTTAGGGTTTAGTGTTTCTAGTTTAGGGTTTTATGGTTTAGGTTTAATGTTTAGGGTTTAGGGTTTAGTGTTTTGGGTTTATGGTTTATGGTATAAGGATTAGGGTTTTGGGTTTTGGGTTTATAGTTTAGTGTTCAGGATTTATGGTTTAGGGTTTAGGGTTTTGGGTTTGGTGTTTAGGGTTTAGGGTTTAGGGTTTGAGGCTTAGGGTTTGGGGTTTGGGGTTTGGGGTTTGGGTTTAACAATTAGGTTTAGGGTTTACGGTTTTGGGTTTATGGTTTATGGTTTAGGGTTTTGGTTTTATGGTTTAGGGTTTAGGGTTTGGGGTTTGGGGTTTGGGGTTTAAGGTTTAAGGTTTGGCATTTGGGGTTTAGGGTTTTGAGTTTATCGTTTAAGGTTTACTATTTAGTGTTTATGGTTGGGATTTAGGGTTTTGGGTTTTGGATCTAGGGTTTAGGATTTACGATTTAGGGTTTAGGATTTTGTGTTTAGGGTTTAGGGTTTAGGGTTTCGGATTTAGGGTTTAGGGTTTGGAGTTTATGGTTTTGGGTTTAGGGTTGGGGTTTTAGGATTTAGGATTTTTGAATTAGGGTTTAGGGTTTAGGGTTTAGTTTTTGGGGTTTAAGATTTAGGGTTTGGGGTCTCAAGTTTAGGGTTTAGAGTGTGGGGTTTGGGGTTTTGGATTTCGAGCTTACGGTTTGGGGTTTTGGGTTTAGGGTTTAGGGTTTTGGGATTAGGGATTGAGGTCTTGGGTTTACTTTTTAAAGTTTCGGGTTTAAGGTTTCGGGGTTAGGATTTGGGGTTTAGGGTTTAGGGTTTTGCATTTAGGGTTTAGGGTTTGGGGTTTCGGTTTTAAGATTTGGCCTCTAAGGATTTTGGTTGTGAGTTTAGGGTTTACAGTTTTAGATTTTCGGTTTTGAGGTTTTCGAGTTAGGGTTTAGTGTTTTGGTTTTATGCTTTTGGAATTTAGGTTTATGGTTTAGGGTTTGGCTTTTAGTGTTTAGGGTTTAGGGTTTAGTGTTTAATGTTTGGGGTTCAAGGTTTTGGATTTAGCAATTTGGGTTTAGGGTTTAGGGTTTGGGGTTTAGGATTTAGAGTTAGGACTTTAGGATTAGGGTTTTTGGTTTAAGGTTTAGGGTTTAGTGTTTATGGTTTATGGTTTAGGGTTTAGGGTTTAGGCTTTAGGCTTTAGGGTTTGTTGTTTAGGGTTTAGGGTTTTGTGTATAGGGTTTAAGGTTTACATTTAGGGTTTGACATAAACGGTTTAGGGTTTAGTGTTTAATTATTGGGGTTTGGGGTTTAGGTTTTACAATTTTGAGTTTCGAGTTTATGGTTTTGGTTTTTCTGTTTAATGTTTGGAATTTAGGCATTAGGGAATTGGATTTATGGTTTAGGCTTTAGGGGTTGGGTTTTAGGGTTAGGGTTTAAAGTTTATGGTTTAGGGTTTAGAGTTTTGGCTTTGGGATTTAATTTTTAGGGTTTTAAATTTAGGGAATACGGTTTTGGATGTAGGGTTTAGGGTAAAGGGGTTAAGATTTAAGGTTTAAGGTTTGGAGTTTAGGGTTTAGGTTTTAGGGTTTTGGGTTTAGGGTTTAAGGCTTACTGTTTAGGGTTTAGGGTTTAGGGTTTTCGGTTTAGGCTTTAGGCTTTAGGCTTTAGTGTTTACGGTTTTATATTTAGTGCTTAGGGTTTAGGGTTTAGGGTTTAGGTTTAGGGTATATGGTTTAGAGTTTAAGTTTAGAGTTTGGGATTTACAGTTTAGGGTTTAGTGTTTAGTGCTTAGGATTTAAGGTTTAGGGTTTAGGGTTTAGGGTTTACGTTCAGAGTTTGGCATTTACAATTTAGGGTTTAGTGTTTAGCGATTGGGGTTTGGGGTTTAGGGTTTATGTTTGAGGTTTATGGTTTACAATTTATCATTTCGAGTTGTTGGTTTAGGGTTTAGTGTTTACAATTTGTGATTTAGGGATTACGGTTCGGGGTTTAGGGTTTCAGCATTAGGCTTCAGGGTTTTGGATTTAGGTTTTAGGGTTTGAGGTTTATGCTTTAGTGTTTAGAGTTCAGAGTTTGGATTTAATGTTTAGGGTTTTTAATTTAGGGATTAGGAATTTGGGTTTACTGTTTATGGTTTGGTGTTTAGGATTTAAGATTTATAATTTAGGGTTTAGGATTTTGGGTTTAGGGTTTAGGGTTTAGGGTTTGAGGTTTAGGTATTAGGGTTTGGGGTTTACAGTTTACGGTTTACTGTTTCGAGTTTAGGGCTTAGGCTTTAGGGTTTTGCGGTTTGTGGTTTAGGGTCTACGGTTTAGGGATTGGAGTCCTGGGTTTAAGGTTTCGTGTTTGGTGTTTACGGTTTAGGGTTTTAGATTTTCGGTTTAGGGTTTACGGTTGGTGTTTAGGGTTAGGGTTTTGGGTTTAGGGTTTAGGGTTTGATGTTTAGGGTTTAGGGTTTAGTGTTTGTAGTTTAGTGTTATATATTTTAGGTTTAATGTTTAGGGTTTGGGGTTATGGGTTTATGGTTTAGGGTATAAGGTTTAGGGTTTTGGGTTTTGGGTTTGATGTTTAGGGTTTAGGGTTTGGGGTTTGGGGTTTGGGGTTTAGGATTTAGGGTTTAGGTTTTGGGGTTAGGGTTTAACAATTAGCATTTAGGGTTTTGGGTTTTGGGTTTATGGTTTATGGTTTAGAGTTTTGGGTTTATGGTTTATGGTTTAGGGTTTAGGGTTTAAGGTTTAGGGTTTGGCTTTTGGGGTTTAGGGTTTTGAGTTTATGGTTTAAGGTTTAGTATTTAGTGTTTAGGGTTTGTGATTTAGGGTTTTGGATCTAGGGTTTAGGATTTGAAGATTTAGGGTTTAGGGTTTAGGGTTTGGGGTTTAGGGTTTGGGGTTTGGGGTTTAGGGTTTGGGGTTTAGGGTTTGGGATATAGCGTTTAGGGTATAGGGTTTAGGGTTGGGGGTTTAGGATTTAAGATTTTAGGTTTACGGTTTAGGGTTTAGTTTTCGGCACTTATGTTTTAGGGTTTTGAGTCTAAGGTTTAGGGTTTAGGGTTTAGAGTTTGGGGTTTCAGATTTAGGGCTTATGGTTTAGGGTTTGGGGTTTTGGGTTTACGGTTTAAAGTATAGGGTTTTGGGATTAGGGATTGGGGTCTAGGGTTTACTATTTACAGTTTCGGGTTTAGGGTTTAGGGGTTAGGGTTTTGGGTTTGGGGTTTAGGGTTTAGGGTTTAGGGTTTGTGCCTTTAGGGTTTTTGGTTATGAGTTTAGGGTTTACAGTTTCGGATTTTAGGTTTTGGGGTTAGGGTTTAGGGTTTTGGTTTTATGCTTTTATGTTTTCGGTTTATGGTTTAGGGTTTGGCGTTTAGGGTTTAGGGTTTAGGGTTTAGTGTTTAATGTTTAGGGTTTAGGGTTTAAGGTTTTGGATTTATCAATTAGGGTTTTGGCTTTAGGCTTTGGGGTTTAGGATTTAGAGTTAGGATTTTTGGATTAGGGTTTTGGGTTTTGGGTTTAGGGTTTAGTGTTTATGGTTTAGGGTTTAGTGGTAAGGGTTTAGGGTTTAGGGTCTTGGTTTAAGCTTTAGGCTTTAGGGTTTAGTGTTTAGCATTTAGGGTTTGGGGTATAGGGTTTAGGGTTTACGTTTAGGGTTTTGCATATACGGTTTAGGGTTTAGGGTTTAACAATTGGGGTTTGAGGTTTAAGGTTTACAATTTTTATTTTGGAGTTTATGGTTTAGGGTTTTGTGTTTATTGTTTGGGATTTAGGGATTAGGGTTTTGGATTTATGGTTTAGGCTTTAGGGTTTAGGATTTAGGGTTTAGGGTTTAAGGTTTAGAGTTTAGGGTTTAGTATTTAATTTTTAGGGTATTAAATTTAGGGATTAGGGGCTTGGGTGTAGGGTTTGAGGTTAGGGGCTTAAGATTTAAGGTTTAGGTTTAGGGTTTAGAGTTTAGGGTTTAGGATTTAATTTTTAGGGTTTTAAATTTAGGGATTAGGGTTTTGGGAGTAGGGTTTAAGGTTCGGGGTTTAAGATTTAAGGTTTAGGGTTTGGGGTTTGGGGTTTAGGTTTTAAAGTTTTGGATTTTGTAACATCCTAAAAAACTTAAATCCAATTTTGACCAAAAATCTTTCTGTTGATTTTTCTGTGACATGTTTGACTTTTTGGATGTGTGAGTGCCTGATTGTGTTTGTATTTGTTTTTTCCAGTAAACAGGTTTAGAAACCTTAGTTAGAGGTCAAGAGACCCTAAAATCAGAGAAAAAGTGCTAAAGGAACCCTAACACTAACCCTAGGGACTAAACTGAAAGAAAAACTGAGTTTTAGCCTCTTTTCTTTATTAAGTTTAAAAGAGCACGAGACACCTATTTGACCCTAGAAAAATACCCTGGGACACTCTAGGAATACTCTAAGACTTGGCTAAGGGACCCCAACCTCAAGAAAAGTCCTGAAAGGACACATTTTTTCCATTAGAAATTCAAGACTAAAAAGATAGAAATGAAAAATTGCAAATAACACACCCTAGCTTACTTAAAGCCCAAGAAGCTCAAATTTAACCACCCAGAGACACCCTAAACTACCCTACCAAGTGCCATCCATGAAACTTGATGGGGAATGAAGACAATTAGGCAAGTTACACATTTTTAAAATGAGATAAAGAGGAAATTAATGTTAATTAAATCCCTTTAATGCTACCCATGGACTTGTAACCGAAATTACCACTTTTAGAGTGAATTAAATATCCAATCATGGCATTAACAGCAGCAAGCAACTTAAGGAAACTGTATACAAAGAGAAAATAGCTAGAATTTAGAGTTAGACATCAAAAGTTATCACTTAATGACTCAATTAAGTGACCACTAAAGCCTTACTCACTAATACACCTAAGCAAACTCTACCCAAGGCATAAACATTCATTAACCCACCCAAACAGCCCATTAAGCCTGCCAGCACACACCAATTAGGTGTCCTAATCTAAACTAACGAGCACCAGCAGCTGGACACCTCGTCTCCATCTTCATTTCAGCCTCACATGCTTGGAGTCTTTATAAGGGAATGAAACCGAGAGAGAGACGCATTCCACTAAGAAATTGAAAGAGAGAAACTGAGAGTAAGTGAGTTGGAGCTTCAGGAAGTAGACTGAGGCAGTAGAGAGGCTGGAGATTCGTGGTTAGCTGCTGGAAGCAGAGGGAGAAGCTGAGAAACTTACACACACACACACACTCAAAAGTTATTGCTTTCACCAAGCTTACCCACTCAATTCAGAAGCTGAAACCTGTGTTCTTCCTCTGAAAACTCAAGGTAACATAGGGTTACCCTTCCTCCTTCATCTCTAAGTCAAGATCATCCATCAATGGTGGTCGTATGAGCCTCTATGACACTTATTCTCGTAGCTGCCACAGAAAGCTCTGTTTTGGGCAGTGATGCTTTCAGAGGGCATAAGTTCTTCATCTCTTAACCAAATTAAGTGTGTGAGTAGTCAAAAGAAAGCTAAGAAGATGAACTATAAAACCCTCTAAATGCATGTACCAGAAGAGGTTACTCTACAGGGGTTAAGAGCCTCGAAAACTTACTGAAATTTTGCTGAAATTCTATTTTCTGGTGTGAAGTGTGTACTTGTTGTATTCTGTGTTTCCTGGTGGTCTGGGTTTCGAGTTGAGTCGAGATAATTTAGTAATTGATATTAGGACTATGTGGTGTTAGAAACTTGCTATAGTTACTTATGAAAACTTCTGGTTCAGTGGTGAGGATTTCTAGTTAAAAAGCTGAAAGTTTCTTTTACTAAACTGATTCTTTGTTTCCTTTCTCTTTACTCTTATTTCCCACAAAATTTCTATGTCACTACTATGAACTTGCAAAATGTTAGCTGGTAATTATTTCAGTGGTCTTGGAAAGGCAAATTTCTAATATGAAAGTGATGGAATGAATTTCTGTTTTAAAATGAGAAAGTCATGAGTGTGATGATCTTTTGACCTGAAATTTGCTAGTGAACCTTTCAAGTTGTTGTTGGTTGATATGTGTACCTCCCAAATGATCTGTTGAGTTCCCACAGTAGCTAAACATCTTGATGTTACCTACCAAGTGTCCAACTCTTGATTTAGAAATCTATAAAATGTAAAAATGTACAATTCTATGATTTTGTTGGAATTGCTAGTAGAGTTTTGGGCTGTGGATTTTGTGTTGTATCATGCCCTAATTTCATTCGAAACCCTCAATTTCTCCATTTTTAGGGATTTCTTTGATTGACCTTCGATTGAATTATTTCGAGGTAGATTGAGACATAGAAAGTGTTCTTGAACACTTAGTTGGGGTAGGAATCAAGATTATATTCTCGGATTTGCCCAAATTCGAATTTGGAAGGATTTGGGGTTGAAATTAGAATTATTTCCAAATTGGGGAAAATTGTTGATAATTAGGATTGGGCTTGGATTTGAGTAAATAGGCTTGGATTGATATTATTAAAATTATAATTATTTCCAAATTGGGGAAAGTTTTTGATAATTAGGATTGAGCTTGGATTTGAGTAAATAGGCTTGGATTGATATTGTTAAAATTATATTGTTGGAATATTAGCTGAACAAGACCCGTGAATAGTTGGCCCAAGGTTACTAAGGTCGGACCTTGACATTAACATGCCGGATGCCTGCTCGGGTTGCCCAAATACACTTTAAGGGTGACGTTGAGAGTTCCAAACCTCTTCTTTTCAATCTTAAACACCCTAGAATAATTCTAAATATGCTATCAAGCATCAAGAATTATTTTAGGAACCTTCTTGTTTCGCAAGGATGTAAACTTGCGGAACAATGAAGTCCAAATTCTAAAATGGTAATTTTATTCGTTCATAATTATTACGAAGCCTTAAGTAGGACGAATTAGAGGTGTATTGAGGTTTAGAAACTAGATTTCTTAGAACCCGAGTAAGAACACAAGTTGAAATAAAATGTTTAGACCTTCCTAAAAATTAGGATTCCTTCCAACCAAGCTAGATAAGCTTCCTAAGAAGTGAATACAAGTAGATAGAGGTCTAATAATGAAATCCAAGTATGTGAAACACTGAAGTGGAGTGTTATATGCGAGTAAGTCATGTGTCCGAGGAAGGATACGCCTATGTCGGGATAGAGAAGTCCGATAAGACCAAGAGCTTGACTCTGTGGCAACCATGGACTACATGTGAGAGTAATGAAGAGATAAATAATAAGTTAAGCTAAGTAATTATCTTAATGAAGTAAATGTTGTTCTTATAGGAACAACGGCACGCAAAAGAGTGCAACAGGAACTCCGAGGAGACTAAAGTCACAGGAGAGGATTGCATGGAAGGTTGGCCAATGTGAGGGCTCTTTCATTTCTGCTCCTAGGGTCGTATGATTATGTGGATTACATGAGTATGTATATTCTCTGCTTGTCTGGTATGTGTTAGCTAGATATATAGAATGTTAAAAGAATGAAAGAATTAGAAAATAGGTTGTGGAAAGTAGCTTGGATAGGAAGACATAGGAGTAGAGTATAATTGTTTGCTATGATTGGTGTGTTAGAAATCCAACTCACACACTCCAGAGGCTTGATGAGTATTTTATGAAATCTTTTCCCACGACGGTGGCAAGAGTCCTTGTACGGAAGGACTAAGCTTTTATTTTGAAAACTCGTCACGACAGTGACTTAAATTATAATCATGCAAAGGGAGTTATTGGTGGGTTTCGGATTTGATTATGCTAGCGATGTGAGACATCGACTATATCAACGTCAGATGGCACTTGAGACCTCAGTTTTATAATCACCATGACGATGGTCATTGCCCTATCCTGGCAATAGGGTCAGGAAGGTTTTATATTGCTATGACGATAGCTTGAGGCTCAGAGAGTGCATCTGGACGGGTATATGAGTTATATCTTGTTGAGGATACTTGTACATATTAATAAGGAGAAGAATTGTTGATCCTTCAGGAAAGATACAAAGAATCCTTTTAATATGGGAGACTAAAGTAAGGAGACACGGGAGGAACCTACGGGTGAACCGTGAGCCTAAACTAGTAAAAGAGAAACCATCCTGTGGAGTTGGTCCAGGGTGTGTCAGTGGCCATGCTTCGAGATGTCGTGCCGTGCCCGCCATGTGGCCTGGTTGGGTAATGGACGAGTGCGCTCAAGCTATTGCCCCGCAGTAAGGGGTCAGGACATGCCACGTGGTGGCTATGCGTCAGTTGTTTGATAGATAGAAGTTGATTGTGTTTGATTAACAGAATTGTCACGAGGTGACCAGTACCCAAGTGAATGGGTTAAGTATGTTTTGCCACGTGGTGGCCAGTAGCCCGAGTGCACGAGTTTGAAGTAGAAAAGTCACATAGTGGCTAGTAGATACCCCAGGGTTGGGGAGATTAAGTAGATGTATGTTGAGCATCTGTGTGTATGTATAAATTGTCTGTGGTTGCATATAACTGTTGATTGTGCAGCGTACTGGTAACGTACAGGACTACGCTACCACGCGTGTTATTGATTTAAACATGCTGAACGTGAAAAGACCGGTAGGTAAAAGCCGACACTATGTGTTACATGTTTACTTGCTGAATGATGACGTGGAATAAACTGCTGCATGTTTACAGTTATTAAATGCGTGTGAGTGTTTGTGTGAAATTTCTGTTGTTGTGTGGTCGCCAAGAATGTATGCTAACAATAATAACTAGTTGTTTTTGCATGTGGTTGTGTATGACTCCTAAACCCAGCGCTATGGTACCCACCTTGCGCCGTGGATGGGAGAGTTCTCAGTGAGTCGCGTGGTTAAGACTCACACTTCATTT
This sequence comes from Senna tora, assembly GCA_014851425.1. Lineage (NCBI taxonomy): Eukaryota > Viridiplantae > Streptophyta > Magnoliopsida > Fabales > Fabaceae > Senna > Senna tora. The sequence goes on along the minus strand of JAAIUW010000054.1, from coordinate 34,707 downwards.
TTACTACACAGAGACAGGTTAAGTACAGGTGGAAGAAGTCTCGGTGGAGCGAGGAACGAACAAAACTTTCCGAGACCCACAACTTGTTCATGTGGGTGAATGAATTGCAATTGTAATTTAATTTACTTTATCATGTATCATAAAGTAAAGGGTAGACGTACCCAATTAGATTGTATCACTAAATCTAGAACTGTCAGCTTCACACACCTTAAAGATCAGGGTTAATTATACTGCGATATAGGGAAAATTTGTTTTCAAAATATATATATATATATATATATATATATATATATATATATATACATATATCTGTTGCATGTGAATAGGATAGGCAGCATCTTCGGATGTGTAGCAGTACACAGGTTATATATGTTATGTGTGTTTTCCTATATCTATATCCTAAAGCGGCACTAGCCGTGGATTTTCTTGCCTAGGATAGGCCACCATTTCGGTGTAGCCATGGTATTATAATGCATGTGAATGTATTTTCAAAAATAGATATTTTGTCAATTAGGTGATAAGGCTTACAGGCATAGGGATATTCCCTGTGTTTGTGTTGGTAACGGTCCTCTAAACGGGGGTCGTGACATGTTAGAAATGATTGACTTTCGAATTGAGTGCGATCTGCAGGCTGAATTCAAGGAAGCCCAAATTAAGGATGAAACCCTAGATGCCTTAAGAAAACAATCTGATTTTCATGAATTGGAGGACGAGGTACTGTTGTTTAGGGATAGAATAGTAATTCCTAGGGACCCTGAGTTAAGGAATAAGATATTAGATGAGGCCCATAGGAGCATGTATACCGTTCATCCCGGTATGACCAAAATGTACCAAGGCCTGAAAAAGAAATTTTGGTGGCTAGGGATGAAGAAAGACATAGTCGAGCACGTGGGTAAATGCCTGACTTGTCAACAAGTCAAAATAGAACACCAAAAACCCTCGGGAATGCTACAACCTTTAGCTATACCAGAGTGGAAATGGCATCAAATTACCATGGATTTCATGGTAGGACTGCCTAGAACCCCTTCCAATCATGATTCTATCTGGGTAATCGTGGATAGACTCACAAAGTCCGCTCACTTTTTACCCATCAAGATCACATTTTCCTTAGAAAAACTAGCCCAACTCTATATTAAGGAAATAGTGAGACTTCACGGAGTGCCAACTAGCATAGTGTCCGACAGGAATCCCAGATTAACCTCGTGATTCTGGCAAGCTCTACAGAATGTTTTAGGGACACAATTAGTGTTTAGCACAGCATACCATACTCAGAATGATGGTCAATTAGAGGGAATAATCCAAACTCTCGAGGATATGCTTCGATCGTGTGCACTTGAGCAAGAAGGCACTTGGGATGCCTACTTGCCATTGGTAGAATTTGCCTACAACAATAACTACCACTCTAGTATAGGCACGACACCGTACGCAGCTATCTACGGAAGAGAGTGTAGGTCCTTAGTTTGTTGGATGGAAGTCGGTAAGGAGAGAGTGTTAGGGCCGGACATAGTTCGCAGGACTATGGAACAACTCCGTATGATTAGGGAAAAGATGAGAGTTGCCCAACAAAGGCAAGAGAATTATGCCAATCAGAGGAGGAAACCACTGGAGTTCAATGAGGGAGACCATGTATTCCTCAAGGTAACCCCAATGACAGGCATAGGGATATCACTAAAAGCGCGAAAAATTACATTCGTGATTCAAAGGTCCCTATCAAATTCTTAAGAGAGTCTGTCCGGCAGCATATCAAATAGCCCTACGCCCAAAGTTGTCCTACCTCCACAATGTGTTTCATGTTTCTCAACTCCGTAAATACATACCTGACCATTCACATATACTCAAAACTGACCAGGTAGAATTGAAAGAAAATTTAACTTGCCCCTCAGTCCCAATGAAGATTCTAGAGTTTGAGAAGAGGCAACTTCGAAGTAAGAGCGTTCCAATAGTCAAAGTGTTGTGGCAAGATGTTTCGACACAGGAAATGACTTGGGAATGCGAAGAGGACATGAGACAACAGTATCCAGCTTTATTTACAGGTACATTTCTTAAATTTTGAGGTCAAAATTCCCATAAGGAGGGGAGTATTGTAACATCTTGAAAAATTTAAATCCAATTTTGACCAAAAATCTTTCTGTTGACTTTTCTGTGACATGTTTGACTTTTTGGATGTGTGAGTGCCTGAATGTGTTCGTATTTGTTTTTGCCTATAAACAGGTTTAGAAACGTTACTTAGACGGCAAGAGACCCAAAAATCAGAGAAAAAGTGCCAGAGGAACCCTAACCCTAGGGACTAAACTGAAAGAAAAATTGAGTTTTAGACTCTTTTCTTTATTGAGTTTAAAAGAGCAGGAGAGAACGATTTGACCTTAGAAATTACTCTAGGACACTCTAGAGATACCCTAAGACTTGGCTAAGGGACCCCAACCTCAAGAAAAGTCTTGAAAGGACACATTTTCTCCAGTAGAAATTCAGGACTAAAAAGATAGAAATGAAAAATTGCAAATAAGGCACCCTAGCTTACTTAAAGACCAAGAAAGTCAAATTTAGCCACCCAGAGACACCCTAAACTACCCTACCAAGTGCCAGTCACGAAACATGATAGGGAATTCAGATAATTAGGCAAGTTACACATTTTTAAAAATGAGATAAAGAGGAAATTAATGTCAATTTAATCCCTTTAATACTACCCATGGACTTGTAACTGAAATTACCACTTTTAGAGTGAATTAAATATCCAATCATGGCATTAACAGCTGCAAGCAACTTAAGGAAACTGTATACAAAGTGAAAATAGCTAGAATTTAGAGTTAGAGATCAAAACTTATCACTTTATGAGTCAATTAGGGTTCCAGCACACACCAATAAGGTGTCCAAATCTAAGAAAATAGCCTTACTCACTAATACACCTAAGAAAACTCTACCCGAGGCCTAAACATTCATTAACCCACCCAAACAGCCCCTTAAGCCTTCCAGCACACACCAATAAGGTGTCCAAATCTAAACTAACGAGCACCAGCAGCTGGACACTTCGCATCCGTCATCATTTCAGCCTCACATGCTTGGAGTCTTTATAAGAGAAGGAAACCAAGAAAGAGAGGCATACCAGCAAGAAATTGAAAGAGAGAAACTGAGAGCAATTGAGTTGGAGCTTGAGGAAGAAGGCTGATGCAGTAGAAAGGCTGGAGATTCGTGGTTAGCTACTGGAAACAAAGGGAGAAGCTGAGAAACTTACACACACACACACACTCAAAAGTTGTTGCTTTCACCAAGCTTACCCACTCAATTCAGAAGATGAAACCTGTGTTCTTCCTCTGAAAAGTCAAGGTAACGTAGGGTTTCCCTTCCTTCTTCATCTCTGAGTCAAGATCATCCATCAATGGTTGTGGTATGAGCCTTAATGACACTCATTCTCGTTGCTGCCATAAAAAACTCTGTTTTCGGCATTGATGCTTTCAGAGGGCATAACTTCTTCATCTCTTAACCAAATTAAATGTGTGAGTAGTCAAAAGAAAGATAAGAAGATGAAATATAAAATCCCCAAATTCATGTACCATCATAGGTTTCCGTACAGAGGTTCAGAGCCTTGAAAACTTACTGAAATTTTGCTGAAATTCTATTTTTTGATGTGAAGTGTGTACCTGTTGTATTCTGTGTTTCCTGGTGGTCTGGGTTTCGAGATGAGTCAGGATAATTTAGTAATTGATATTAGGACTATGTGGTGTTAGAAACTTGCCATAGTTACTTATGAAAACTTCTGGTTCAGTGGTGAGGATTTCTTGTTAAAAAGCTGAAAGTTTCTTTTACTAAACTGATTCTTTGTTTCCTTTCTCTTTACTGTTATTTGCTGCAAAATTTCTGTGTCACTACTATCAACCTACAAAATGTTAGCTGGTAACTCTTTTAATGGTCTTAGAAAGACTAATTTCCAGTATGAAAGTGATGGAATGAATTTCTGTTATAAAATTAGAAAGGCATGAGCTTGTGATGATCTTTTGACTTGAAATTTGCTAGTGAACTTTCCAAGCTGTTGTTGGTTGATATGTGTACCTCCCATATGATCTATTGAGTTCCCACAGTAGCTAAACATCATGAAGTTACCTACCAGGTGTCCGACACTTGATTTAGAAATTTATAAAATGTTAAAATGGACACTTCTATGATTTTGTTGGAATTGCTAGTAGTGTTTTGGGCTCTGGATTTTGTGCTGAATCATGCTTTTAAAAACTTATTGAACCATAAACGCTTTTATAACTATTGAGATTTTACTCTTGGGTTTGTCAAAGCACCTTAGGCATTGGAATTGGTAAGGAAACAAGCTTATAAGGTTCTGAGAAATCTTTCTTTGCTATCAACATGGTTTCTGAGTTGGGAAGGTCTAAGACACTAGGTGGTGAGGATACCAAGAGTGAAATAAGGAGTGGTAGGGTTTTTGGTTTTGGGGTTTGGGGTTTAGGGTTGAGGGTTGAGGGTTTATGGTTTAGGGTCTAGGGTTTAGGAATTGGAGTTCAGGGTTTACGGCTTAGGGTTTAGAATTTATGGTTTAGGGCTTAGTGTTTAAGGTTTTAGATTTTGGGTTTAGGGTTTCAGGCTTGTGCTTTAGGGTGTTGGGTTTTGGGTTTGAGGTTTAGATTTTAGGGTTTGGGAATTAGGGTTTAGGGTTTTGAGTTTATGGTTTATGGTTTATGGTTTAGGGTTTAGGGTTAAGTGTTTAGGGTTTAGGATTCAGTGTTTTGGGTTTTGGGTTTATGGTTTAGGATTTAGGGTTTAGGGTTTTGGGTTTTGCATTTAGGGCTTGGGGTTTATGTTTGGGATTTAGGGTTTAAGGTTTTAGGTTTTTGGTTTAGGGTTAAGGTTTAGTGTTTAGGGTTTGGGATTTAGTGTTTATGGTTTAGGGTTTAGAGTTTGGGGTTTAGGATTTAGAATTTAGTGTTTTAGGTTTAGCATTTTTGGATTAGGGTTTAGTGTTAAGGGTTTAGGATTTAGGGTTTAGCGTTTAGGGTTTAAGGTTTAGGGTTTGGGGTTTAAGGTTTAGGGTTTAGGGTTTTGAGTTTCGGGTTTAGGGTTTAAGATTTATGGTTTAGGGTTTTGTGTTTAGGGCTTAGGGTTTAGGGTTTCGTGTTTGGGGTTTAAGGTTTGGACTATATGATTTAGGGTTTGGGGTTTGACGTTTGAGGTTGAAGGTTTAGTGTTTAAAGTTTGGAATTTAGGGTTTAGCATTCATGGTTTATGGTTTACAGTTTGCGGTTTACCGTTTTGGATGTGGGTAAGGGCTAAGGGTTTACGGTTTACGGTTTACGATTTGGGATTTATGGATTAGGATTTTGGGTGTATGGTTTAAGGTTTTGGGTTTAGTGTTCTTGGTTCTGGATTTAAGGTTTGGGATTTAGGGTTTAGGGTTTATGGTCCGGGGTTTGGGGTTTGGGATTTGGGATTTAGGGTTTTGCATTTAGGTTTTGGGGATTAGGGTTTAGGGTTTAAGGATTTAGTTTTCATAATTTAGATTTTAGGGTTTAGCGTTTAGCGTTTAGGATTTAAGGTTTAGGCTTTACGATATAGTGTTTAGGGTTTAGGCTTTACAGTGTATTGTTTAGTGTTTTGCGTTTAGGGACAAGGGTTTAGGTTATAGGGTTTTGGGATAACAGTTTAGGATTTACCGTTTGGGGTTTGGGGAGAAAGGTTTGGGGGTTTAGGGTTTACAATATACAATTTCAAGTTTACAGTTTAGGGTTTTGTGTTATTGTTTGGGATTTAGGGATTCGGGTTTTGGGTTTAGGATTTAATGTTTAAGGTTTAGGGTTTAAGGTTTAGTATTTAGGGTTTAGGGTTTAGAGTTTAGGGGTTTGGATTTAGGGCTTAGGGTTTAGGGTTTAGGGTTTCGAGTTTAGGGTTTGTGGTATACGATTTTGGGATTATGGGTTTGGGGTTTAGGGTTTATAGTTCGGGGTTTGGATTTTGGGTTTGGGGTTTAGGGTTTGGGTTTCAGAGTTTTAGGTTTAGGGTACATGGTTTAAGCTTTAGCATTTAGGGTTTAGTGTTCAGGGTTTGGCATTAAGAGTTTTGGGATTTGGGTTTTGGGTAAATTGTTTAGTGTTTAGGGTTTCGAGATTTGGGATTTAGGGTTTAGGGTTTTGAGTTTATAATTTAAGGTTTAGGGTTTAGGGTTTAGTGTTTAGGGTTTGGGATTTAGGGATTTTGGGTTTATGGTTTACAGTTTAGGGTTTATGGTTTAGTGTTTTGGGGTTTGGAATTTAGGGTTTACCATTTTGCATTTAGGGTTTGGGGTTTAGGGTTTAGGGTTTAAGGTTTAGCAATTAGGGTTTAGGGTTTAGGATTGAGGGTTTAGGGTAAAGGGTTTAGGTTTGAGGATTTGGGGTTTGGGGTTTAGGATTTAGCGTTTGGGGTTTAGTGTTTAGGGTTTGGAATTTAGGGTTTAGGGTTTATGGTTTATGGCTTGGGGTTTGGTTTTTAGTTCTTGGGATTGGGGTAAGGCCTTAGGGTTTGGATTTCAGGGTTAGGGTTTAGGGTTTAACTTTTAGGGTTCACAATTTATGATTTAGGGTTTAGGGTTTAGGGTTTTGGATTTAAGGTTTAGTGTTAAGGTTTGGGATTTAGGGTTTTAGGTTAGGGGTTTAGGGTTTAGGGTTGATGGCTTAGCATTTAGGGTTCGGAGTTTGGGGTTTGGTATTTAGAGTTTAGGGTTTTGCATTTAAGGTTTGGGGTTTAAGGTTTATGGTTTACGGTTTAGGGTTTGGATTGGGAAATAAGGGTTAGGGTTTCGGGTTTACAGTTTACGGTTTAGGGTTTGGAGCTTGGGGTGTAGGGTTTTGGGTTTTGGGTTTTGGGTTTCGTGTTTGCAGTTTAGGGTTTACACATTTCAGTTTCGGGGTTAGAGTTTTGGGTTTTGGATTTAAGGGTTCGGCCTAAAGGGTGTAGGGTTTGTGGATTAGTGTTCATGGTTTAAGATTTAGGGTTTAGGGTACGTTGTTTACGGTTTAGGGTTTTAGATTTTGGTTTAGGGTTTACGGTTTTGTTTTTAGTGTTTAGGGTTTAGTGTTCGATGTTTAGGGTTTAGCGTTTAGGGTTTAGGGATTAGGGATTAGAGTTTTAGGTTTCTGGTTTAGTGTTTAGGGTTTAGGGTTTGTGATTTTGGTTTTAGGGTTTAGGGTTTGGGGTTTAAGGTTTAGAGATTGGGATTTAGGGTTTAGGGTTTAGGGTTTTGAGTTTATGGTTTAGGGTTTAGGGTTTAGGGTTTGGAATTTAGGGTTTAGGGTTTTGGATTGAGGGTTTAAGGTTTAGGATTTAGGATTTAGGGTTTTGGGTTTTGGGTTTTGGGTTTGGGGTTTGGGGTTTAGGATTTAGGATATAGCATTTACGGCTTTGGCTTTGGGGTTTAGGATTTAGGTTTTTAGGTTTAGGGTTTAGGGTTTCGGGGTTAAGCTTTAGTGTTTAGGGTTTATAGTTTGGGGTTTAGGATTGAGGATTTTGGGTTAAGGATTTATGGTTTATGGTTTAGGGTTTAGTGTTTATGGTTTAGGGTTTTTGATTTACCGTTTAGGGTTTAGGGATTATGGTTTAGGGTTTGGGGTTTAGGATTTAGGGATTTAGGTTTAAGGTTTAGGGTTTAAGGTTTTGTGTTTAGGGTTTAGGGTGTAGGGTTTAGAGTTTAGGCTTTAGGATTTAGGGTTACGATTAAGGATTTAGGGTTTAGTGTTTCGAGTTATGGGTTTGATGTTTACAGTTTTGGGTTTAGGGTTTTAGGTTTTGGGGTTCGGGGTTTAGGGTCTAGGGTTTAGGGATTGTTGTTCAGGGTTTAAGGTTTAGGGTTTAGGAGTTAGGGTGTAGGGTATGGTATTTAGGGTTTTAGATTTTGTGTTTAGGTTTATGGTTCGGTGTTTAGAGTTTGGCGTTTAGGGATAAGGGATTCGTGTTTAGGGGTTTTGTTTGAGTGTTTGGCATTTAGGGTTTAAGGTTTGGAACTTATGGTTTAAGGTTTATGGATTATGGTTTAGGGTTTGGGATTGGGGTAAGGTCTTAGGGTTTGGAGTTCAAGGTTTAGGGTTTTGGACTTCTGGTTTATGGTTTTGGGTTTAGGGTTTAGTGTTTTGGATTAAGGATTTAGGGTTTTGGGTTTAGGGTTTAAGGTTCATGGTTTAGGGTTTCAGATTTAAGGTTTTGGGTTTAAGGTTTGGGGATTGGGGTTGGGGTTTAGTGTTTAGGGTTTTGCTTTTTGGGTTAGGGGTTTAGGGTTTAAGTCTTACGGTTTCAAGTTTTGGGTTTATGGTTAACAATTTCGTGTTTTTGATTTAGAGTTTAGGGTTTAGTATTTAGGGTTTAGTGTTTAAGCTTGGATATTTTGTGTTTAGGGTTTAGGATTTAGGGTTTCGGGTTTAGGATTTAGAGTTTTGGGTTTTGGGTTTAGGAATTAGCAATTGGGGTATATGGTTTGGGGTTTGCATTTATGGTTTGGGGTTTCCGATTTAGGGTTTATTGATTGGGGTTTGGGGTTTAGGGTTTACAATTTAAATTTAAATTTTATGGTTTAGGCTTTGGTGTTTACGGTTTGGGTTTCACGGATTAGGGTTTTGGGTTTAGTGTTTAGGGTTTCAGATTTAGCGTTTATGGTTTAGGGTTTTGTGTTTGGGGTTTAGGCTTTAGGGTTTTAGGTTTAGGGTTTAGGGTTTGGGTTTAGGATTTAGGGTATAGGGTTTAGGGTTGTGATTTAGGGTTTAGGGTTTAGGGTTTGAGGTTTAGGGTTTAGGGCATACGGTTTTGGGATTAGGGTTTATGGTTTAGGGTTTGGGGTTTGCGATATAGGGTTTTGGGATTGGGGTATAGGGTTTAGGGTTTACAGTTTACAATTTCGGATTTGGGTTAGGGTTTGGTGTTTAGTGTTTAGGGTTTAGATTTGAAGGGTTGGTGTTTTGCGTTTAGGGCTTAGGGTTTAGGATTTAGGGTTTTGCGTTATGGTTTATGTTTTGAAGTTTAGGGTTTAGGGTTTAGGATTTGTTATTTAGGGTATAGGGTTTTGAGTTTATGGTTTAAGGTTTAGGGTTTATGGTTAAGTGTTAAGGGTTTGGGATTTAGGGTTTACAGTTTTGGGTGTAAGGTTTAGGGTTTAAGGTTTAGGGTTTGGGTTTTAGGGTAAAGGGTTTTGGGTTTACTGTTTCGGGTTTAGGGCTTAAGGTTTCAGCGTTGGGCTTGTAGGTTTAGGGTTTGGGATTGTGGTAAGGGCTCAGGGTTTGGAATTTAGGGTTTAGGGTTTGTGGTTTCGAGTTTAGGGTTTGGGATTTATAGTTTTGGGTTTTGGGTTTATGGTTTAAGGCTTTGGGTTTAGGGTTTATTGTTTATGGTTTAGGGTTTAGGGTTTGGAATTTATGGTTTGAGGTTTACGATTTAGGGTTTAAGGTTTATGATTTAGGGTTTGAGGATTACTAATTACAGTTACCGATTTCGATTTAGATTTCAGTGTTTAAGGTTTAGGGTTTTGGGTTAAGGGTTTTCAATTTAGTGTTTAGGGTTTTGGATCTAGGGTTTAGGGTTTGGTGTTTAGGGTTTCAGATTTAGGGTTCAGGGATTAGGAATTAGGGTTTAGGGTTTTGGGTTTAGTGTTTAGGGTTTGAGATTTAAGGTTTAGGGTTTAGGCTTTAGGCTTTAGGCTTTAGTGTTTAGGGTTTAGGGTTTGGGGTTTTGGATTTAGAGTTTTGGGTTTTGGGTTTAGTGATTTGGGTTTAGGGTTTACGTTTAGGGTTTGGGGTGTACGATTTATGGTTTACCGATTGGGGTTTGGGGTTTAGGGTTTACGATTTACAATTCTGAATTTATGGTTTAGGGTTTAGTGTTTACGGATTGGGATTTAGTGATTAGGGTTTAGGGTTTTGGGTTTTGGGATTTGGGGTTTAGGGTCTAGGGTTTGGGGATTGGAGTTCTGGGTTTAGGGTTTACGGTTTACGGTTTGGTTTTTTGGGCTGAGGGTTTAGGGTTTAGGGTTTAGGTTTGGGGTTTAGGATTTAGGGTTTTAGGTTTAGGCTTTAAAGTTTATGGTTTACGTTTTAGGGTTTAGAGTTTTCGGTTTATTGTTTAGGGATTAGGGTTTAGGGTTTTGGGATTTGGGTTCATGGCTTATTGTTTAGGGTTTACGGTTTGTGATTTAGGATTTAGGGTTCAAGGTTTGGGGTTTAACGTTTAGGTTTTGGGATTTAGGGTTTAGGGTTTTGAGTTTATGGTTTAAGGTTTAGAGTTTAGGGTTTAGTGTTCAGGGTTCGAGATTTAGGGTTTTCGGTCAGGGTTTAGAATTTAGGATTTAGGGTTTAGGGTTTAGGGTTTTGGGTTTAGGGTTTGGGTTTTAGTGTTTATGGGTTAGGGTTTTAGGTTTAGTGTTTAGGTTTTGGGTTTAGGGTTTGGGGTTTAGAATTTAGGGTTTAGGGTTTAGGATTTAGGCTTTAGGGTTTAGATTTTGAGGTATAGGATTTAGGGTTTAGGGTTTAGGGTTTAGGGTTTATGGTATAGGGTTTTGGATTTTGTGTTTGGGGTTTAGGGTTTATAGTCTACAATTTTGGGTTTAGGGTTTATGGTTTAGACTTTGGGGTTTACGGTTTAGGGTTTACGATTTACAATTTTTGGTTTAGGGTTTAGGGTTTGGAAATGGTGTAAGGGCTTAGGCTTTGGAGTTCTCGGTTTAGGGTTTGGTGTTTATGATTTACGGTTTTGGATTTAGAGTCTAGGGTTTGGGGTTTAAGGTTTAGGGTTTAGGGATTTAGGGTTTGGGATTTAGGACTTAGGGTTTGGGGTTTATTGTTTAGGGTTTAGGATTTAGGCTTTGGAGTTTTCGAGACATACTTGCAAATCATGCCGGGTATTGTTGCTTCATGTCCTCCTCACCTTCCGAAGTCATTCCTACGTCGAAGCGTCTTGCCATAACAACTTGACTAATGGAACTGTCTTACTCCGGAGTTGTCTTCCCTCAAACTCTAGGATCTTTATAGGGATTAAGGGATAACTTAAATTTTCTTCGATTTCTATTGGCTCAGTCCTCAGCACATGTGAAAGGTCAGGGACGTATTTCTGGAATTGAGAGACATGAAAGACATTGTGGAGGTCGAACAATTTTGGGGGTAACGCTATTTGATATGGCACGCAGCCACGGGACCAATTCTCTTAAGAAATTGGTATGGTCCAATGAATCGCGGATGTAATTTCCGTGCTTTGAGTGATCTGCCAATGCCTGTTATCGGAGTTATTTTGAGGAATACATGGTCTCCCTCATTGAATTCTAGGGGTTTTCTTCTCCTATTGGCATGATTTTCTTGCCTTTGCTGGGCAACTCTCATTTTTCTTTGATCTGACGGATTTGTTCCGTAGTCTCACAGACTATATCTGGCCCTAACACTCTTTCTTCTCCAATCTCAGTCCAACATAAGGGTGACTTACAGTCTCTCCCATAAAGGGCTGCATAAGGTGTCATGCCTATACTAGAAAGGTGACTATTCTTATAGGCAAATTCTACCAATGGCAAGTAAGCATCCCATGTGCCTTCTTGCTCAAGTGCACAAGATCAGAGCGTATACTCGAGAGTTTGAATAGTTCTCTACGACTCGCCATCAGTCTGAGGATGATATGCTGTGCAAAACATTAGTCGTGTTCCTAAGGCCTTCTGTAAGGCTTGCCAGAATCATGAAGTGAATCTGGGATCCCTATAGGGCACTATGCTAGTAGGCTCTCCATGAGGCCTCACTATCTCTCGGATGTACAGTTGGGCCAACTTCTCTAAAGAAAAGGTGATATTGATGGGTAAGAAGTGAGCAGACTTCGTGAGTCTATCCACAATTACCCAGATAGAGTCATAGTTTGAAGGGGTTCCGAGTAATCCTACCACAAAGTCCATGGTGACTTGTTCCCATTTCCATTCAAGTACGGCAAAAGGTTGTAACATTCATGGGGGTTTCTAGTGTTCTATCTTAATTTGTTGACAAGTTAGGCACTTACTCACATGTTCTATAATGTTTTTCTTCATCCCTGGATACCAGAATCTCTTCTTAAGGCCTTGATACATCTTGGTTATACCAGGATGAACAATGTATAAGCTCCTATGGTCTTCATCTAGTATCTTCTTTCTTAGGTCGGAGTCATTAGGAATTACTATTCTCTCTCTAAACATTAATATTACGTCCTCGACTTCATGGAATTCTTTTTGGTTTCTCAGGGCAACTAGGGTTTCATCCTTCACTTGAGCTTCCTTCATTAGGGCTCTAAAGTCGCATTGAATCCTAAACTCACTCATTTCTAACTTATTTTGAGCCACAACCGTATTCAAACCTAAATCTGTAAATATTTCTATTAGCTTCATTTCTTCAACCATTAAGTGGACTATTTGTACTGACTTCCTACTTAGAGCATCGGCTACTAAATTAGCTTTGCCCGGGTGGTACTTCAGTTCAAAATCATAATCCTTTAACAAAATCTACCCATCTCCTTTGTCTCATATTCAACTCCTTCTGATCAAACAAGTACTTGAGGCTTTTGTGATCGCAAAAGATTGTAAACCTAGCTCGATAGAGTAAATGTCTCCAAATTTTTACCGCAAAGATCACAGCCGCTAACTCTAAGTCATGGGTAGGGTATTTCTCTTCATTTGGCTTAAGTTGTCGTGACGCATACGCTACCACTTGCTTATTCTGCATAAGCACATAGCCAAGTCCTTTCTTTGAGGCATCAATGTATACCTCGAAAGGTTCTGAGGGGTCAGGTATGGTGAGTACAGGTGTGTGGTCAATTTATCTTTCAGTTTGAAAACTGTCTTCGCACTCTGCTGACCATTTGAAAGGGGTATTCTTACGAGTTAACCTTGTCATAGGAAGGGCAATTTGGGAAAATCCCATGATAAACCTCCTATGATACCCAGGCAATCCTAGGAAACTCCTAATCTCAGTTACTCTTTGTGGTCTCTTCAAATTCTTAACGGTTTTCGATCTTGCCAGAGTCTTCAGTGCTAGATGTTCTTGATGTTCTTCTTCACTCCTCGAGTAAGTCTAAATATCGTCAATGAACACTATGACAAAACGATCTAGATAAGGTCGAAAGATGCAGTTCATATAATCCATGAATACCGCAGAGGCATTGGTAATTCCAAATGGCATAACAAGGAAATCATAGTGGCCATAACGCGTTCTGAACACAGTCTTAGGGATATCCTCTTTTCTCACCGTAATTTGGTGGTATCCTGACCTATGATCAATCTTAGAGAATAAAGCTGGTCCTTGCAACTGATCCAATATGTCATCTATATTGGGCAAGGGGTACTTATTCTTGATGGTCACCTTATTTAACTGCCTATAGTCTATACAAATTCTTAAGCTTCCGTCCTTCTTCTTCACAAACTAGACTAGGGCTCCCTAACGTGAGACACTAGGTCTAATAAACTCCTTGCTCTGCAAGTCGTCTATTTGAGCTTTCAACATTTGCAACTCAAGTGAGGCCATTCGGTACGGTGTAATGGATATGGGTCATGTTCCTAGCAGAAGATCTATGGTAAACTCTATTTGTCTCTCAAGGGGTAGTTTGAATATCTCTTCAGGGAAAACATCACTGGAATCCATAACTAATGGGAGCAAACTAATTCTTTCCTTTAGACTCAAAATTCTAGGTTCACTTTGTCTAGATATACAGGCATTCAAGTAGATCACAGATTTAGCAGCACAATCTAACATAGCACGACTCTTAAACAACCAATCCATCCCTAAGATAATGTCTATGGTGGTCATATTCAAACAGACAAGATTTGCATGAAATAATTTAGAATTTATCTCAATTTGGAAATTTAAACAAGTATGGGTAGAAATCAAACTCTTCCCCAAAGGGGTTGAGACATATAGTTCATGCATTAAGGTTTCAATAGGTAGGTTTAAAGTATTAACACATAGTTTAGACACATAAGAATGTGAGGCTCCTGAGTCAAAGAGAATTTTAAATTTCATGTTTTGAATCTTACCCGTTCCCTCTATGAGATCCTCAGTCTGGCAATTGACATCTCCATCGAGAGCATAGACCCTTCCAACAGTCGGTGTTTAGGATCCACTCACAGGTTCCTTGGCCTTGCACACTCTTGCGAAGTGTCCAGGGTTCCCACAATGATAGCAGTGGTTGCTTCCGCAGAGTTGATTAGGGTAATGGTTTCTTTTACACTTAGTACAATGAGGACGATTCACTGTAGGGGAGAGCTACTGGTATTACCTTGGACAGGTTTGAAGTTTCCTCTCCTCACATTAAGGTTGGTTTGGGGTTTTCTAGTGAATTTCTAGGTCAATGCGGCCTTATCAGTGAGGTTCTTACTAATTATGTGGCATTTGTTAACCAACTCTGCATAACTCTTAATCTCCATCGGGACTACTTGAGATTTTATATTTAGGTCTAACCTGGCTTCAAACTGAGTTGCCTTCCAGGCATCATCAGGCTGAAGTCTTAAGTAGCTTGAGAACTTGGTAAGTTCCTGGAACTTTGCCAAATACTCCCCAAAAGGTTTTCCTCTTTCTTTTAACTAGAGGAATTCAATCTCGTTTTCTTTCTTCACACTTTCTAGATAGTATTTAGCTAAAAAGTTTTCCCTAAAGGCTGCCCAAGGGGAATATTCCTACCCTCAAGTAACTGGTTGGCTCCTTGCCTCTAGTATTCTGCTTCACCCTGCAATTGATAGACTGTAAAGGCTACTTTCTGTGGATCCGGGGTATGAAGTACATCAAAAAGTTTCTCTAATTCCAGTAACCATTCCTCAGCTACAATTGGATCATAGGTACCCTTGAATACCGAAGGCCTTACCTACTGGAATTCAATGCATCTTAGGCGATTACCCACATGGTGGCCATTGTCTTGATGCTCATGATTCGGGGCATTATGATTTTCCTGGGTCTGGTAGAGTACCTCTGTGGTGGCTGAGGCTTGGTCCCTCATTGCTTGTGCCATGTTCTCAAATTCATGCATCATTTGACAAATCATGTCACTTTCAGGTTGCCTATTGTTAGCATTCTCCTAGTATTTGCCATAGCTTTCTACTAAACAAGAACATCACTGAGCTGATCAGTCCCAATAATATTATTAAATAGAGAAAAGTACGGTACATACAGGAAATATGTAACAATCTAAGGTTCCTAGCATAAACATAGACTCAAGTTACTCGAACTGTCATGATCACTTGAGCTTATCTAATCATTATTTATGTTAGGCTATTCTACCAACATATTAGCAGAGTTCTAATAACTGTGCTCTAATACCATGAATGCAACGTCCTAGTTTCTTAATTGATTTTAAGTGCGGCATTAGGTTATTTAATTTAACTCATAAAAACCCGGTCTAATTTTTTTTCTTTTTTTCCTTTTAAAAGTACTTAAGTTATGTTCTATCCAAAGGATCGCCTACTCTCACTTCGTTATTAAACATAAGAAACTATAAGTTACGTTTTAACACTCTCGTACTTCCTCGAAATGCTTCTCACATTCATACATGCATACCAAGCAAATTGTATGAGGTCTTACCCTCCATGCATTGGCATATGGCATACATCCTAGTCTATGGCATATGGCATACATCCTAGTCTATGGCATATATATACATACATATCTAGTCAGAGGTGGCACGCAGGCCCAAATAGTTAATATGGCTCATAAGCCATAGCCAAAAATAGCTAATTTATCAAAATATACACATATATAAGTAGTAAGTCATATTCCTCTCTAGGTTCCATGGAAGGTCAAATCCTCCATGGGAAAGCAGAATATGATGCTGACTGCCTTCAGCACCTAGAAGTGTCCTAGAAACGGCACTTCGACCCAGTCTACTTCGATCTCCAAAACAAGATGCACTACAACATTTTTGCCTTTTTACAATGCACAAAAACTGTTCTCTATAATACCAAAACATTCGACCGTTACCTATTATATGAGGCAACGATTTTTTGTTCCTATGGCAACAAATGTAAAACACTGTTCCCTATACTTTATCAATAGGGAACGGTTTTCAAGTTTATAATTGGCAACATTTGTTAACCGTTGTTTCTTTAAGCAACAAAGATTAGCCGTTGCTTATTGAATATGGCCACAGCGTAAAACTGTTGCCTAATGTACAGTTTTCTAGATTATGCAAATATTATTTGGAACAACATTTAAAAACCGTTCTCTAAAAGAATAAGCAACAATTTTTTTTCTATTATTTTTAGAAATAATTTTAAGCAAATATATACAAATGAATTATATAATAATTTCCTAATATCATACACCAACATTAAACTCATTTTACATTCAATAAAATATATATTTAGATCAAGATGTCATCATAGAAAAGTAATATAACAATACAATATTTCCACATAAAGTTTCAACAAAATGCTCCCAAGATTCAAGTATGCATGATACATATCCAACAAAAAGTAATACCATAGAAAAGTCTAATAAAAGTTCACAAGATTAACAAGTATCCAAAATATATAGTAAAGGTCTTCAATTCATCAATGAGCTTCATAAAAACTTGCATCTTTTTCACCAAGTTGTCCCTACATAAAAAACATAACACATTATTAGAAAATTAAAATGTAATAAGAATGAAACATCTTATTTTTTTAAAAAAATATTACATGTAATTAAAGAAACTCACATTTTCCTTGGACAATATAAATGTGAAGTAAAAGCATAAGAAAGTAATATACCTTATCAGGATTTGAAGCATGTGTTGTAGAATGCTCATTACATTGTCCCTCATCATTTTGTGCATTGTTAGCTTCACTTGGAAAAGACCTGGAAAAAACATCTAAATTCTCCATATTCATCGCTAAATTGTTTTGTTGCATCCAAACTTTTATAAAAGATTGCATTCCAAGCATTTGTTGTTTCACATCTTGCAGCTCACTTTTCAAAGAATTCACCTCCTTAACATGCTCTTGCTTCATAGAATCCATAATTTGGTTTTGCTTTTCCTTTTGCTTTAAAGTAGTTGGTGTGACATTTCTACCATAACAACGAACTCTACCAGTTTTTTCCTTTCCAAACACTTCTTTGAAGGCTTCGGTATGATTTTGCTCAGGGTTTTGGATGAAATGATCTTTAAGTTGTGACTGCAAAACAAATTGTTACGTCGTTTTAAACACATGTAAACTACATATATTGCATAAGTAAGTTATATTCTAAGTATCATAAACCAAATTTTAGAAAAAAAAAAGTTCTTACTAAATTTCATATTAAAAGTACTTGAATGCTTTATTACATCAATACATACACTATATATATCATTATAAACTAGAAATTAATTAAACAAGTCTATAAATCATTAAAACCAGCATCCATATGAAGCAAACAAGTCTTTCAAATAACAACTTACTATCACATCTTGTGTCTCAAGATCCACTTGCTTGCCTTTATCACTTTGACGTGTTTCAATAAACACTTCTATTTTGGTAGGCTCCTCACCATTCTTTTCAATCTACAATAAATAATAATTTTAAACTTGAAGTAAATAACTTCATATAAATACATGATGATTGAAAACATAGAAAGTAAATAGTTTTGATTGAATATGCTACATCAAATAAGAAATTAAAACTAGATGCAAGAACTAGTTTTTGAAATATGTTACCATTCTTTGACGAACTAGAGCAAAACTTGTAGGCCCCATTCGATGCCTCCACTTTTGTGTAGCCCTATTTTTCTTGTTTGATTTACTAATTTTGTACATACAACAAATATATATCAATTAATGCAAAGAACATATTTGTGATGAATTTCATCAACATATAAATATATACTTGTCTACTTTCACATTTTCATTACTCCAATATAAACACAACTTCTTAAAGTGTGATTCTGGTATAGTTATAGGACGTTGCTTGAGCCTTTCAGTCATGTTAACAAACTTTACAAATTGTAATTTCTTAATTTTGCATTTATATCGTCTCCAAGCATCTTGAATGGTAGACTCTACCCACTTTTTCCCTTCATCTGGCACATTGAATTTTGCCTATAACATAAAAGGCATGGAATCAAAATCAGTAAAAGATGTTGCATGATTTTGTAAATGTACAAAGGAACATAACTTAGGAAAATTTAATTAACCAATACTTATATTGATATATTTCTACATATGGTCTTTAAGGTCACTTGGCATAGCCTTCCAATTAGTGTAAGTCAAGGGACAAAATGTTGAATTTCTAGCCATTGTACCCAAGAAAAGACTCAAGTCCTTCACTGTTTTCTCATGAGGTCCTATTGGTTGTCCATCATCATTTAAGATTACTTCTTCTCGCTCTTCAACTGATCTAGCATAAATATTCTTGCATGATGTTTTCCCTCTAGTTCTTTTCTTTGATGTCCCTATGTCAAATTCATTTCATAGTATAAGAGAAATTAGATATAAGGTAGGTTTAGGAACATAATTTTTGTAAATTAAATTTGAAAATTCAAATGATATTACCTTTTGTTATATCACCATTATTTTCTTCCTCAAGTTCATTACGATGGTTGTTGTCTTCTTCATTTTGTTCAATTTCATTTTGTTCAACTTCTTCATTCATCATAATTTCTTCATTATCACTTTCAACATTACCAAGAAAGTCATACATTGATAATGGTGGACACATGGGCTTTCTTTTCAACTTGTTAAGAACATGTGGTGCTTCGTTGCTCTGTTAAACTTCAGCTACATTTTGATTGGGTTTCTTGGTAGTGTCAACCTTATTATATTGGCTTTAGTCTCCTTGAACTCTTTGGGATTCAACTTGAGTTTAAGTTTTAGGTAAAGGAGGCTTCTTTTGACATTGTCTTTGATGACATCCACCTTTTGATTCTTTCAATTTGCTCTACAACAATCTTTCTTGCATATTGTGAACTTTTTCACGCTTAACTTTCTGGAAATGTCTAAGCAAATCAGTGCTTGATTTAGCTTGGAGATCAAAATTGAAACCATTTCTAATGCTAGGACTTTCATCTTATCTGTCAAAAGCCAACACTTTTTCTTTAAAAGTTTCTCCCTTCTTCATTTTCTTTTTCAGTAATCAAAACTGAAATGGCAAAAACAAACATATATGATTTGTATATAAAGATGCCCTTCACATATCATAATAAATAAAACTTGAATCAATAAAATAACTAATAAAAAAACTTTGAGAAAAACAACCTAGATTATGTTTCATGTCAATAATATAGGAAGAAGAAGAATTATCACCAAATATATGATTTGTATAAAAATTTAGAAGCTTCATTGTAAGCACAAAGTAGGATTTAAAGCGGCCTACCTTCTTTTCCTTTCCTTTTAGTATTTTCTAATTTCAACCAATGACCAACAAAGATGCCCTTAACATACCATAATAAATAAAAGTTGAATCAATAAAGTAACTCAATACTTCATAAAATTGTAACACCAAAGAAACACTTGAAAATTGTAAGACATTATATATGTACCTCAACGAAACAATGCAAAATATTGAGGGGTGAACCACTATCTTCTAGAATCTACATACCTGCACCAAAGTAAAGAAAAATCACGTTACAACATGCATGATATGTATTTTATAAAATATGTGTGGGAGTAAAGAACAACAACCTAATAAAGTATTCAAAGTAGTATTACTAGATTAACACATATGTTTGGGATAGAAAAAGACCTATTATTAAGAAAGCTAGATTAACACATATTACAAGACTTTTGGAAAAGCTACTCCATATAGTCTCAATCACTGTTTTCAAAGTCAGAATCCTCTTCATAATCTATTTCATGTGGTTGGTCATCAAGTGTTGGAAAAGGTTGATCAATGATTGTAGCTGGTACATCCGTCCACTACCAGAAAAATGCAATTTAGAGACGGAAAATTCTGTCTCTATGTAGGTAAATTTCCGTCTCTAAACACCTTAGAGACGGAATCGAGACGGAACGCGTTCCGTCTTTGTTCAGCGCGTCGCAAATTGTTAGAGACGGAATTTTTCAATCCATCTCTATAACTTCCGTCTATAAACCGTCTCTAACGATATAGTAAAGAAACTTAAATAGAGACAGGATAGAGATGGATTAAGTGTATATCCGTCTCTAAACCGTCTCTAACGATATCTTAAAGAACCTTAATCAGAGACGGAATAGAGATGGATTAAGTGCATTTCTGTCTCTAAAGCGTCTCTAACGATATCTTGAAGAACCTTAATCAGAGACGGAATAGAGATGGATTAAGTAAATTTTCGTCCCTAAACCGTCTCTAACGATATATTAAAGCAACTAAATCAAAGACGGAATAGAGATGGATTCAGGACGGTTCCGTCTCTATACCGTCTCTAAGCAAATATTGAAGAAGTTTGATTACAGACGGAATAGAGATGGAATTTTTGGATGGATTAACTGTGGCTAAATTCTGTCTCTCTGGTGAAAATAATCTTTTTTATAAAAAAAATTTCAAATTGAAATAGATAATAAAATACACAATTAACTAATAAAACTACATAAAATATTAAAACATAAAGTTCACATTTGAAACACCATCCAAAAGGTAGAAACATTTAAAACACATACACAAAAGTCTAAAATTCTAACAGCTATTGAAAGGTTATACATCCATCCACAAGACTATGTTAAAAGTCTAAAAACAAAAAATATATGTCAACATTAATGTCATATGCATAATATGAAATCTTTCTACTTGATCATGTTGGCATCCTTAGGAATCGTCGCTTGGTGTACCTTGGTTTCCTTGAAACTTGGAAAACAATTGACCAAACAAACGATCATATTCTGCAAACTTATCATTATAGCCAGCTATCACTTCTTTTTGCTCATCAACTGTTTGTTTCAGACTAGCATTTGCTGCTTCTAAGACTTTAGTTTTCTGTGCCACCCGCTTATCTATCTCCTCTAGGAATAGAAGATGAAGCTCACTAGATTGTGAAGTAGAAGCCCCAGTTGATGAGCTACCAATTTCAGTTGTCGTTGATCCAAGACCGAAAACAAGACCCTTCTTATCTTTACCTCCCACCACCTCTAACCAAATTGTTGTCTCTTCATTCAGAGAAATTGTATCATTGGATGCACCATCAACGGGTGGTTGAGAAGATCTAGATGACTTGATTCTTGTATATTCAGCCTGCATATTAAAAATAATTGACAAATTATAATCTATCATGTTCAATACCATTAATCATGATCATAATAAGGATCCACCACTTAAGAGAGACTCAACTAAACCAAATGACATACAAAAGGCAAGATTTCAATTTAAGTTGACATCCCGCCCAATATAATTTTTTGTTTAAAATCAATGCCCAATCAAAGTATAATATCACAAAGCCTATCAAGCCCAACCACCAAAGGGGATAGAATTTGGAAGAGCTAATGCCTAGGTTCATTTAAAGAAATCCCACACCACAAAGAAAACCCAATAGCATATTACATGAAAAAAAAACTTCATTTGAATCAGCCCAAAAAATTCACTTACATAAGCTAAAATACTAAGCAAGATAGCCATAAATCAAAACAGCCCCGTGTTTTTAATTAGCCCATAGAACAATGAAACACGATAGCCAAAAATCTAACCAATCGTGACAATCTTTAATGATACCAACATCATTTGAATCAGCCCCAAAATACTGAAAAAATGTGGCCAAAATACAATGGAATCACCACAAAACTCAATGCTATCAACCCCATTTTAGTCAGCCCAAAAAGTGGCAAAAACATGATGAAATGCATTCAATAAATAGTTAAATCTAATAGAGATTATACACAAAGTTGATATCAACCCAACAGCCTAGTCTAGGATTTCTCTATTAAGCTCAGTTTAGGAGACCTAGTTTAGGTGACCTAGTTAAGTTTATGTATTCAATGAATCTGACCAATAAAACAAATTCAAAAACAGTCAAGCCAGGAACAGAACCAGTCCAGAAACAATAACAAAATAAATTTGTCATATAATATGAATTTATATACTTACACATGCATCTGCAGATCTTTGGTCAAGAAATTCATCGTTTTGTTTCGTTGTATCAGTGCGCTTAAATAAGTCAAAACGTGTAGGTTCTCTCCCCAATTCTTGCCTCTACCATTATCACAAAATAATGGTTTTTTGATCAAATAATTAAAATCCAAAAAATCATTAAATAAACTAAAATATTTCAATCAATTTAATATTTTACCATCCTCCTTTTATGCTCTGTTACAGGAACAGAGCCATAGCTGTGTATAGTGCCACCCTTAGCAGATGCTCGATTCTTTTTGGCTTGCTCTCCTTTTATCTTAAATTCTTCACTGTTCCATATCTCTTTCAATTGATTCAAAACCTCTTCAGGAATCCACAACGGTGGGTCAAGACCTTTCTCCACTCCATGGTGCACACCCCACATCAATCCTGGAAGTCGGTGACCAGCCTTTCTATTCCAATTTTTCTTAATTTGTCTGTCATGTTGGTCTAGCCATTTGTAGGATTTCTAGAAACAAGGGACAAAATAAAGTAAAAGTATCAGTGATGAGACAGAATAAACAGTTCAAAGAAGAGTAAATGTATAAGTGATGAAACAAATCGCCCATTCCTCGAACCACATCTCCTTGACTTGCTGAGGAGTTTTTTTCCAATTGATATATGGCACAGTATATTTTTCATGAATGATCGTTGTTATCTCCCTGACAACGTCCACTACAGGGTAAAATCTGCACATTTCAACAAGTATTTAAACTCCAAAGCATTGATGACAAATATACTTGAAAAAAAAATAAATAGCATAACTAAATGGAAATTAATACTTACGAATCATCATTGACTGGATAAATCCATCTTTTACCATCTATAGGATCCTTGCCCCAAGGCTGACCATGATATAAATCTTGGGGGACATCTTCAGGTTGGATGGTTGCACCTTGTTCCTCCTCCTGTAGCACATGAGCATTGGATTGAGACGAAGAAGGTGGGGAAATATGAGGTGTTGGAGTCATTGTTACACCATGCATGGTTGGTGAAGGAGTTATTAGGTCATTAGATCGGCCCCCACCCCTGGATCGGCCCCCACCTCGATTCGTGCGTCCTCCTCTACCACGGGTAGACCGACCACTAGACATCTATACATATCATAAAAAGAACAAATGTCATTAGTGCAATATAATATCTAACATCATAGAAGAATTCGAATAGAAATTTCAAAGAATTAAAAATAAACTGAAACAGTAAAGTAACCTTCTCATTAAAAGGTAAGAAAATTACCTAACTTCAAGGAAGACAGAGAGGGCAAGATCAGAAAAGATCACCTTAGCAATATAAGTCAAATTTAGTGTAAAATGCAAATTGGTTTGATGTGCGAAAAATAAGTCAAATATAGAGTAACTTAACAAAATGGTATAATATTCAAATACTTAAACAAAATAAATTTTTGAGTTCTACTACATATTTCCATATATAATAAGACGAATAACTACTCGTCTTCTAAGTCATCATCTTCAGAATCATCTTCAGTATCATCTTCAATAAATGCATATTCGTCTTCTTCTTCTTCATTTGAGTCTGAAGCTAGATCAAGTTCATCATTAAGTGCACCTTCACGATCAAGTTCATTTTGATTAAGTTCATGATTGATAAATGGCATATCAACTTCTTCAAGTGCACCCTCATGATCCCACAGAGTTGGAAGTTCGTCAATGATGGTCTCTGCCGGTACAATTTGTTCTATTTCATCGGTCTGATATGTATCATGGTTAACTTCAATGCTAGGAGCGTTAATTGTGCTCCTCGCTTTTGTTTTAATTACAGCCATCCAATCAACTTTATCACGTCTTGCAGGATAAGGAGCATAATACACTTGAATTGCCTGTTGTGCAAATATAAATGGATCGTATCTGTTGTACCTTCGTGTTCTTTGAATTTCAACAATTCCATTATGGATGTCCATGCCACGACCCAAGGTTGGATTAAACCATTCACAACTAAACAACACTAAACGTTTAGTTGATTTCCCTACAAACTCCAATTGGATGACTTCCTTAAGTATGCCATAGTAGTCGTGCTCTAATTGTTCATAATCAAATCCCTTGATGCACACACCACTATTTATAGTGGATTTATGATGGCCCCATGCTTCTATGTGGAACTTGTACCCATTGACAAAATAAATTGGCCAAGTTTGTAAAATACTCTTGGGGCCCCATGCAATGGTCACACCATTGTTCAAGTTTAGAACCTATTCAAAAGAAATCTTTCAAATATGATATTAAGGAGTAAACTTGGAAATTTTAAGTAGATTTCTCAATGACAACTTACATATTGTTGAAATCACTTAGGAAACTCATCATACATCTTTTGATTCACCTCAAGATCCGTAATTTGAGGTGTAGACGCCTTCAAATCCTCAACATATAGACTGCACCCATACATTTCATTAATTAATCACATAAATAACTAAACTCATACAGAATGTTTTGAATAGAGTAAAACTTACACTCGAAAAGGTTCCACTTCATCACAATTATCAAGAATATAATTTGTTGCAGCTTTCATTTCATTGTCTTTTAAATAGCGGGTCTTACATTCTCCAGCTGCGCGTCCTGGATAGTTAAAAATAGAGAATGCTTGTTGGATTGAATCACCGCCATCATCATTCCTTGGAACCCTTGTTCTTCTTGAGGAGACATGTGACTCAAAATATTGTGAGCAAAAATTTGCAGTCTCCTCAATGATGTAAGCCTCACATATAGAACCTTCGACACGGGATTTGTTCTTGACTTTCTTCTTCAAATTGTGTAGGAACCTAAAAAGAATAATTGTTATTATTCATATCTACAAATTAACAAACAAGAAAAAGTTTCAGTCATCACCTCTCAAATGGGTACATCCATCGATATTGAACTGGACCACCAACTCTCAAATGGGTACATCCATCGAGTTAAAGAAACCAGGAGGGAAGATCTTTTCGAAGTTGCAAATTGTTACAACAATGTTTCTTTCCAACAATTCTAATCGATCTACTCTCAATGTAGTTGAACAAATTTCTTTGAAAAATTGACTAAGCTCGGTGAGAGTATTCCAAACAACTTCTGGTAGAGATTTAAGAGCAATTGGAAGTAAACATTCCATTAAAACATGACAATCGTGACTCTTCAACCTATACAACTTAGCCTCCTTAAGGTCAACACATCGGGCTAAATTAGAAGCATAGCCATCCGGGAGTTTAAGTTTCTTAACCCATTCTCATACAGCATGTTTTTTTATCCTTATTTAATGTATATTTTGCCTTGGGTTTCAAATGTTTACCATTGGGTTCTACTAGCTCCAATTCTCTACGCCGACAATATTCTTTTATGTCCATCCTAGCTTTTGCATTGTCTTTTGTTTTGCCCTTTGTGTCCATCAAATACATTCTTCTGAATGTGCATGACATCTAAGTTGTGTCGAATGAGATTTGTTTTCCAATAAGGTAATTCCCAAAATATACTTTGTTTTGTCCAATTGTGTGTCACTCCATACCCATCTACATTGTCTTCACTCACATGCTCAGTAACTTCTGGAACATTGCGGACTCTTTCCCAAACTTGGTCCCCATCCAACCACAGAGGAGGTGTGGATTCTTCACATCTATTCTTTATAAATGAAGTTTTATTCCTCCTGTACTGGTGAGTTTCTGGCAGAAATTGTCGATGGCAATCAAAGAAAGTGGTTTTCCTAGCATTCTTTAGAGTAAATGCTTTTGATTTCTCAATGCATATAGGGCAAGATAACTTACCAGCAGTCATCCAACCAGACAACATTCCATATGCTGGAAAATCATTAATAGTCCACATAAGCGCCGCCCGCATTTGAAAGTTCTGTTTTAATGAACTATCATAAGTCAGAACTCCCTCATTCCACAAGACTTTTAATTCATCTATCAATGGTTGCAAAAACACATCTATCTTGCTCTTTGGATTTTTAGGGCCAGGGATGATCAATGATAAAAACATGAACTCTTGCTTCATACACATCCAAGTTGGAAGGTTATACGGAGTGACAATGACAGGCCAGCAAGAATAATTTTGTCCAGATTGTCCATATGGAGTGAAGCCGTCAGCAGATAGACCTAACCTTACATTTCGTGGATCTTGTGCGAAATCAGGGTAAGTTTGATCAAATACTTTCCAGGCCTCTCCATCTGATGGGTGGGATAACACACCTGTTTCCTGACGGTTATCATAATGCCACCTCATTTCTTTAGCTGTGGATGGTGCAATAAATAGCCTTCGGAGTCTCGGAGTTAATGGTAAGTACCACAAGTTCTTTTTTGCCACCTTTCTACATCTACCATGACTCTTCCTTGTTATTGTATACCTCTCCGCCCCACAGAATTTACATTGATTTTCATTCAAATCATTCTTGTAATAGAGCATGCACCCATTAGGACAACAATCAATTTTTTCATAATCGAGCCCTAATTTTGACACCATTTTCTTTGTTCTATAGAAATTATCGGGCATTTGATTGTCATCAGGTGTTATCTCTTTTGACCACTTCACAATCCTATTATAGCACTCTTCTGAGAGGTTGTAGTCTGCTTTGATGCTAAGTAGTCTTGTTGCTGCTGAAAGTTCGGAGTGACGAGTACATCCCTCCCATAAAGGAGCTTGCGCAGCAGACAACATGTCATAAAAAGCTTGAGCATTAGCGTTTAGAGGCTCCTCTACATTTTGGTCAAAGGATGGCCCAACTGCACCGATCACCATTGTCTCATATCGATTCAAATGTTCCCCACCATTCCCTTCAAAAAAATCTTGATCATTTACTTGTGAATGAGTCACTCGAGGGACTTTTGGCAATGATTCCCCGTGGGAGGTCCAATGGATATAATCAGGCTTAAATCCATGCTGGTACAAGTGCGTCTTCACAACATCATGAGAATCAACTCTCCTATTTTTACACTTTCTACACGGACACCTTATCTTTCCATTATACAGATAAGTTGACAATTGACAAGTCTAATCTAAAAACTTGTCAACGCATTTCATAAAGGCATCAGTGAATCCAACTCGACCCGGAAACACTCTATCATACATCCATTGTCGATTTTCTCGTAAATCCATGTTCTGTTCCTATAAACCTATCATATTTTATTACAGAACTATATATTAATAGTTGGAAAAGAAAGAATAAGGTTAAAGAATAAACCTATCATATTTAATCTAGAGTCTAATTGCAAGTGCTCCTGCCATGCAGAATGATTATTATATTATAAGGTACAAATTGGGTGGACCATCTTAAATAGAAGCATGGATTTTTAACAACAAAAACAGTACATTACTCAAAAAAAGGGAAGGATATATATCTTGAACTTATGATTTAACTTAGGAATGAAAAAAAAAGGATTTATCATGAATAACTTATCATATTTTCAACTGATTTATCACCCATTCAATAAATCATCAGTGCATGACAGACTACAAAGCATTTTTATGAAATTAAATCTGTAAAATAACAACCCTAAATAAAATGGTATGGGCTATAGCCCAATATGCTATACCTAGCCCATTTAAGAAAATAGATCTTGTAGTTGGAGTGGCGGTGGCCCATTTTCTCTTGTAAATGAATTGGGCCAATCTTTTATTAGACACTAATCACACTATGTATGGTAAAAATGCACAAATAAGTAGTCATATATGTGTAAAGCAATAAAAGTAGTCATGAGTGGGCCATCACAGTAATTTTAAATTGGACATCTTATGATTTAACTTAGGAATGAAAAAAAGGATTGACCGACTTGAAGCTGCTATATAATTTATATGCAAAAGAAAAATTAAACTAGGAGAAAAATATATATTGAAGCTGCTATATATATAACATTTATATGCAAAAGAAAAATATATGTTGAATATAACAACCTAGCTACATTGAAAATAGTACATCATACTCTTATAGATTTGTACAATTACTAATGAACTGTCTATATATACTAAATTAAATAGACTAGTTAAAGATTAATTTTAATCAATTATCCAAAGAATTATCCTAAAAATATAAATTGTAAGGAATTTTATCTTATCATAATTACTTAATTGATTTTTGAGTGTGAGAAGATATCCTGAAAAGCTTGTATACGTCATTTACTATTACACATAATTTATACACTAGCCTTCACGGCAATTCAAGTCGTCTACTACTGTCTCAAATCTCCATATATACACTGTTATGGAAAATTGGAAAGAAACGAAGAATCGTCACTAAATGTTCCTACTATCCAAACAAACAAACACGATTTTTAATCGCGTTTGGATCGTAGAAACATGTAGAAATCAAAAATGTTAGTGTAGTAGGGCTCTTTCATTTCCTCACCATCCCAATTATTATTAACTAAATGCCAATATAAATTAGTCACTTTGTCAGGAACCAATCACTACTCTATCTTCTCTGTATTCAGATTTTTGCCCCCCACCACTCTCTTTCTGTAATAAGGGTTTATTTAATAAGTGTTTAGTGTATTCATTCAAATTTTCTTTAACTAATGCAAAAATAATTTATTTTTTAAAATTTGATAAAATAAATAAAAATAATTTTTAAATTTTTTCATTGATTAAAATTAATCTTTAACTAGTCCAACACTAAATTAAATACAGTCTCTGGCCGATGACATCTATTGCTATTCCTACTACTGCTACTCCTATTATTTGCCCTAACAATACACTTAGCTTCCACCTACTACTCTCTTCTCTACTACTTCCTACCCAAAGTCATGAGAATTGTTAAATTATAAAGCAAGTAGAAATTTAAAACAAGAAGGTGCAGAGAGTTGAATAATTTATTTTGTCCGGTAAACGAGGTATAGTAAATTGTCTGGCCTCTACAGCTGTTTATATCTTCTCACCCTTCTATTTTTAATTCAATTACCAATTAAAGCTCTTAATAATGTATTCATTTATCAAAACTATTGAAATGCAATACAGGTGAGGTGACACATGAGCAACTACAGTACTGTTATAAGGTAAAAAATAATTTGCATGACAACTTAAGTCAACATATATACTTGGACACCAAGACTTTGAATGGGAATTTTAAATGGCGAAATATATAGCTAGATTAATATGAAAAATTTTTAGTAACTTGTAAGTTATATATATATATATATATTTAACCTAGAAATTGACAATAGAAGCAGTGAGGACAGCCTACTATTGTCTGGGACTACTGAACTCAATCAAGGAACTCTTATGCAATATAATCAAATTAAAGAGGTCCTTCTAGATGAACAGAATTATTATTTGGCTATATAAGAGTGATGGAGGCAGTGAGTGAGACACAGAAAAGAAAGAGAGAGAGATGGGGAGGAGTGGTTGTTGCTCCAAGGAGGGACTAAACAGAGGACCCTGGATCGTTCAGCCGCAGAATTCTACGTCTCAGACCCTTACCCTACACTCATGAACAAATTATACAATGAACAACCTAAAGACAAGTGAGACCATAATTAAGCCTAACTAATATGCACACATGTTCTTTCTTTCACTTATACTCAGACAAACTAGTTTTATTTTCGCTGGTTTAGGCAATACAGATTGTGGGAACGTTATGCTGATTTATATCCAAATAACGATCTAGTTTACACTGTTGGTGTTGATAAGTATGATCAAGATTGGTTCTACGCTCAGGTTACAAGGTAATTCAAATGATGTAATGATCAAATCTAGTTGCAATTGTTTTTTTTGGACTCTACAATGAATTGTGTGCAGGAGCACATGAAATAGGACATATCAACCAACTACATGGCAGATTGTATTTGAACATCAAAACGATATATTCATAGGAAACTACACACTACAATTGGCCTTAGCATCAGCCAATGATGCTGATTTACAGGTAATGAGAAAGTAATTTAATTTGAAGCTTTTCTTGTACTTTAATTTATTGATGGAAGCAAATTTGGTGTTTTTGTTGTAGGTTTGGATCAATGAAAGAGGTGATTTTCCTCCCCAGCATGACACTGGAAAAATAGGCAGAGATAATGCCATTGCAAGGCATGGAATTCATGAATTATATCGGTTGTTTAGCATTGATGTTCCTAGCAATCTTTTGGTGAAACCACTCTCACCAAGAAGCTTAATCAACCAATAGCTAGATCCCTCCCTAAAAGAGCTGGTACTGCTACTATTTATATATATATATATATATATATATATATATATTACTTTACTTTACTTTACTATTCCTAATCCTACCTAATTCTAATTCTTCTAATTCCTCTGTAATTCAAAAAAACTACTGGAACACCACTCTCACCAAGAAGCTTAATCAACATCAACACCTTACTCAACCTCAAGTAATACAAACAAAGGCCACTAAGTGCAAAAACCTCCTCATCTTACCACCTCCATCTCCATCTCCTAATTACCAAAACCACAATAATAATAATAATAATATCCAATTACATCATGATCACTATTACTTGCCAAATCAATCTCAGGCTGACCATTCTACAATAAACTCTTATGTAATATAATTGCAAAACCACACAAAAAAGCACCTAATACATACCCATATATATATATATATGTATGCTTCTCTTCTCTTCTGTGCATCTAATTAATTAATATCAAATTAAAGCGTCAAAGGCAAATCAACAGAATTAGAAACACTATATCCAGAAGAAGCAGAGTTATGAACAGAGTTGTCAAATTACAACAAAAAAGAGAAACGAGAGAAATATGTCGAGCGCAACATCGTCACTATACTGACCTCAAATACTAAGCTTACACCTAAAAGATAATACGAAAAGGGAAGAGTAGATCGAGCAGAGCGACAATGTTTATAACAAATAATAACATAAAAGAGAAACGAAGAAAACCCTAACACATGTAAATAAGGAAATCCAGCGGATCTGAGTAAAAGGCACACATAACGATGGTCTTACTCTGTTTTTAAGTTCAGCAACCTTCACGAGCTTCTCGACGGCGAAAAGAACCCACAGCCACACGAGCTTGCCGACAGTAGAAAGAATCCACAGCACAGCGACGGCAGAACGACGCCGTGCAACTTATGCGCCTGCCTATTCTTTTTTAGACTAATCTGAGATGGAATTATACTTCTCTATTCCTTCTCTAAAAGGCGCGCTAAATTTTTTTTGTTTCGCTCCTTAAATTTTTTGTGCCGCGCGAAAAAAATTATTGTATAGAGACGGGTTTTGGGCAGATTTGAGACGGAAATTATTAGAGACGGATTATTCCCTCTCTATATTTCCTCTCTAATTCTGAAATATTGGAAAATGGAAATGGCAGCGTTAGGGACGGAATTAAGACGGACTTGACATGGAATAGAGAGGGATTATTTTCCGTCTCTAAATACTAGTTTTCTGGTAGTGGTCCTAACTAAATCAACTTCACCATCATCAACTGGTAGGGTAGGATTTGATGAAGAATCAGATGGCTCGCCCTAATGAAATTCTTGGCCACCATCTGATTGATCTTCCATATTGAATAAATCTCTAGGGACTCTCTTCATGACATAATATCATCTTTCTTCCAAATGACCCTTAACATAAAAACACTGATGTACTTGAGTTGCTAGCACAAAAGGATCTTCTTGGTAGCATCTCTTATCAAAGTGCACAAATTTCATTCCATAATTATCTTCTTTAACTTCAAACTAGTCACATTTAAATAACACATATTTTCAAAGTTCATAATAGTTTAACTCAATTATATCAGTAATCGCTCCATAGTATGTTAAACTATCTTTTCTTGGTCTTTAATCCTTAGAGCTTTCAAAGCTTCGAGTTATTGCCTCCACGGTCACTCCACTGTTTTAGGTTTTGCATCTCCCGTCACGCATCTTAGTGTGGAACCTATATCCATTAATAACATATCCAGAAAACTTCTTTGCAACAATATTTGGTCCTCCGGATAGTCTCTTAACAAAGTCTGATATATCATTATTCATCGCAGAAGCTTCAAACCATTCAATGAAATCATTGCTATGACTTTTGGCTTTACTCCACTTTCTTTTCCTAGTATGACTATTAACAATATCCTCATGCTCTCTACAATAAGAAAGTATAACCATCCATTAATGCTTTGTATATAAAAAATATTCACAAAGAATTGTTTAAAAGATTGGCAATAAGAAAATACGTAATGTATTGTTGGACATCATCACAATTGAACAATATGTATCTATGAGCTTTCTTCAATGACTTCTGGTCTAAAAATATTAATTGTTTTGCTCTGATAGGATGGCCAGCAGAAGAGGCATCAACTTGACTGAAACTTGATTTATCACTATTCCTTCCCATTCTATTTGACCTTTTATCCACACCACTATGTAAATACCTTGAGCTAAATGTTAAGCACTCTTCAACTAAATATGCTTTTGCAATAGATCCTTCTGGCGAGACTTATTGCGAACATAAGACTTCAATTTACACATATATCTTTCTGGTGGAAACATGTAGCGACTTTGAACCGGGCCACCTAATCTCACTTCATTCGCTAGGTTAATAGGTAAATGAACCATTATGTCAAAGAAAGAAGGAGTGAAAATTCTTTCTAGCTGGTAAAGA
Source organism: Senna tora (assembly GCA_014851425.1). NCBI lineage: Eukaryota > Viridiplantae > Streptophyta > Magnoliopsida > Fabales > Fabaceae > Senna > Senna tora. The sequence goes on along the minus strand of JAAIUW010000054.1, from coordinate 2,215 downwards.
GTTTCAGCAATCTCTGCTTCCAAATGGATTAAGTCTTCAACCTGTATAACCTTTTGACATAAACAACGAAAGAAGGAACAAAGACCAATCAAAGGAATAGCAACATGGTCAGGCTATAAGCCTTTTATTGGTACTGGTAACAAGTAATGCAACATGAAATGGGCATCGTGACTTTTATAACCCGATACTTTTCTTTCAACAACTTGCACATATCGTGAAATATTTGAGGCACACCCATCTGGTAATTTTGCTGACTTTAAAACACTACAAAAGATTGATTTCTTTGTTGCAGTCATAGAATAGCATGCTCTAGGCAATATAAATTTTTTCTCACTATCCATCTCCCTTGGTTGAAGATTCTTTCTTATTCCCATATCCTGTAAGTCAAGACGAGCTTTATTAAGAGAGTGTCAATTATATTATCACATATATTTTTCTCAATGTGCATTACATTAAGGTTGTGCCGCAATGTGTTATGCTCCCAATATGGCAACTCAAAGAAAATAGATCTCTTCTTCAAAGGATATTTGTCGTTTTCTTTGTGTCTTCCCAAAGACATGGTTTATCTTGTCCAAGTCTTGTAAAAGTTCTTCTCTTCCTAACAATGTAGGTGGAGACCTATGTTCTGTTTTTCCATTGAAAGACCTTGAATTAGATCTCCATGGGTGATTCATAGGTAAAAAAACACGATGATTCATATAACACATCTTTTTACTATGCTTTAAATATTTCAAAGAAGTCCCATAATTGCAGCAAGGACATGCAAACTATCCTTTCGTGCTCCAACCAGACAACATAGCATATGCAGGAAAGTCATTAATAGTCCAAAGAAGGCATGCATGCATTTGAAAGGTTTCATTTTGTAATACCCCGAAAAATTTCAAGGATTAAAGAATGATTTATTTTGGGGCTATGAATTAAAACTTAAAAAAAAGGAATATAGAAAAAGTATGAAAGTTAAAAGAAACCGGAAAGGAATTTTTTTTCCCGAAGATTGTAATACCCGAGGGGTATTTTTGGAATCAAGTCAGATATATAGTAAGACTTAGAATGGTCATTATTTGTAGTTGAAATCTAAGTAAGATAAAATAAAATAAATACATAATGTAATGGAATAATAATAAATAAACAAGTAAATAAATAATAACTGTGTGTATATATATAGATAAATGAACTTAATTAAGATTTGATGGGATAATAAAAAATTGATAGAATTGTGATATTGATGTTACACATTTTTTACTAAAGAAAGTAAAAATAAGTTTTTTGAGAATGTAATAAGATTTTTTTTATATATTAAGATTTTAATAGGTTTGGGGTTGAGAATTTAGGAAATTAAAATAAATATTAAAATTCGGTACACAAGATTATATTTTAGTTAAAATGTGATTACGTGAATTTTAATGATCTCACAGTTTAAATTTGGAAAATTTTCGAACATAAAAATTATACTGGGTAGGAAATTTTTATCTCCAAGAGACTTAATGACAGATATTTTTAATAGGCCTATGATTTTCCAAAATTTTCTAAACTTTCCCATTTTTACCCATAAATAAATCTAAATAAGAAAGTCCCATCAAAAATTTATTTTACCATACCCCAAAGGTTGTCAAATGTCCAAATTACCCTTAAATTCCAAACCCAACATAAGTGAGCATCTTCTTCTCCAGCAAAAGGAAGAACCACGCCATTCTTCTCCATTCCCTTTATCTTGCGATACAGGGAAAACTTCTTTTCAAAATATATATATATATACATATATCTGTTGCATGTGAATAGGATAGACAACATTTTGGGATCTGTAGCCAGTACCCATGTCATATATATTATGTGTGTTTTCCTATATCTATATCCTGAAGTGGCACTGGCCGTGGATTTTCTCGCCTAGGATAGGCCAACATTTCGGTGTAGCCATGGTATTATACTGCATGTGAATGTATTTTGCAATAATAAATATTTTGTCAATCAGGTGATAAGGCTTACATGGATAGGGGCATTCCCTGTGTCTGTGCCGATCACGGTCCTCTGAACGGGGGTCGTGACACATTTCTTGAAACATCACATCTATGCCTATGTCCCTCAGGAATTTTAACTCCTCAATCAACGGTTCTAGATACACATCAATGTCATTTCCAGGTGAATGTGGTCCAGGAATTAATAAGGACAACATATAAAATTATGGCTTCATACACATCCAGGGTGGCAGATTATAAGT
>JAAIUW010000053.1:0-129869 GCA_014851425.1 Senna tora | reverse complement strand
GAAACACTTTGGCGAAAACTGATGAATATCAACGTTCCAAAACACTAATCATCAAAAAAAGATGAATATCATGTTTTGAAACACCCATCGGTGAAAACTAATTAACAAAAAAATCATGTTTCCAAAACATGCATTGGCCAAAACTGATGAATATCAAAATTTTAAAACAAAACTAATTGGCTAAAAGTGATGAATATCAAGGTTTCGAAACACTCACTGACGAAAACAGATGAATATCAAGTTTTCGAAACAATCATCGGCAAAAACTGATGAATATCAAGATTCCAAAATACTAATCGTCGAAAACTGAGGAATATCAAGTTATCGAAACACTCATCGGCAAAAACTGATTAAGAAGAAAATCAAGTTTCGAAACACTCATTGGCAAAAACTAATGAATATCAAGATTCCGAAACACTAATTGGCAAAAACTGATGAATAATAAGTTTTCGAAACATTCATCGGCGAAAACCGATTAACAAGAAAATCAAGTTTTCGAAACACTCATAGGCGAAAACTGATGAATATCAAGTTTTCGAAACACTCACCGACGAAAACTGATTAACAATAAAATCAAGTTTTCGAAACACTCATTGGCGAAAACTGATGAATATCAAGTTTTTGAAACACTCACTGGCGAAAACTGATGAATATCAAGTTTTCAAAACACTGACCGACAAAAACTGATGAATTACAGGTTCTCGAAACAGTCATCGGCGAAAATTGATTAGCAAAAAAATCAAGTTTTCGAAACACTCATTGGCGAAAACTGATGAATATCAAGATTCCGAAACACAATCGGCGTAAACTGATGAATATCAAGTTTTCGAAACACTAATCGGCGAAAATTGATTAACAATAAAATCAAGGTTTCGAAACACACATTGGCGAAAACTGAAGAATATCAAGATTCCGAAACACTAATCGGAGAAAACTGATGAATATGAAGTTTTCGAAACACTCACCGACGAAAACTGATGAATTAATGTTTTCGAAACTCTCATCCGCGAAAATTGATTAACAAAAAAATCATGTTTTCAAAAGACTCATTGGCGAAAACTGATGAATATCAAGATTCCGAAACAGAATCGTCGTAAACTGATGAAATCAAGTTTTCGAAACAGTCATTGGCGAAAACTGATTAACGAGAAAATCAAGTTTTCGAAACACTCATTGGCGAAAACTGAAGAATATCAAGATTCCGAATCACTAATCGTCGAAAATTGAAGAATATCAAGTTTTCGAAACACTCACCGGCGTAAACTGATGAATATCAAGTTTTCGAAACACTAATTGGCGAAAATTGATGAATATCAAGATTCTTAAACACTAATCGGCGAAAACTAATGAATATAAAGTTTTTGAAACACTCATCGACAAAAACTGATTAGCAAGAAAATCATGTTTTTGAAACACTCATTGGCGAAAACTGATGAATATCAAGTTTTCGAAACACTCCGGCGAAAACTTATTAACAAGAAAATCAAGTATTTGAAACACTAATTCGTGAAAATTCATAAATATCAAGTTTTCGAAACACTCTCCGTCGAAAACTAATAAATATAATGTCTTCAATACACTTATCAGCGAAAAATGATAAACAAGAAAATCAAGTTTTCGTGACAGTCAATGGCGAAAACTGATGAATATCAAGTTTTCGAAACACTGATCGGTGAAAACTGATTAACAAGAAAATCAAGTTTTCGAAACACTCATTAGTGAAAACTGATGAATATCAAGTTTTCGAAACACTCACCGGCGAAAATTGAATAACAAAAAAATCAATTTTTTGAAACAGTCATTGGCGAAAACTGATGAATATCAAGTTTCCGAAACATTAACCGACGAAAACTGATGATTATCAAATTTTCGAAATAATCATTAGTAAAAACTGAGGAATATCAAGTTTTCAAAACACTCATCGGCGAAAACTGATTAACAAGAAAATCAAGTTTTGAAACACTCATTGGTGAAAACTGATGAATATTAAGTTTTCGAAACACTCACCGGCGAAAACTGATTTACGTGAAAATCAAGTTTTCGAAACACTCATTGGCGAAAACTGATGAATATCAATTTTACGAAAGACTCATCGGCGAAAACTGATGAATATCAAGTTTTCGAAACACTCATCGACGAAAATTGATTAACAAGAAAATCAAGTTTTTAAAACACTCATTGGTGAAAACTGATGAATATCAAGATTCTGAAACACTAATCAGCGAAAACTGATGAATATCAAGTTTTCGAAACACTCATCGGCGAAAACTGATTAACAAGAAAATCAAGTTTTCGAAATACTCATTGGCGAAAACTGATGAATATCAAGTTTTCAAAACACTAATCGGCGAAAACTGAGGAATATCATGTTTTCGAAACACTCATCGACGAAAACTGATGAATATCAAGTTTTCGAAACACTAATTAGTGAAAACTTTTGAATATCATGTTTTCGAAACACTCATCGGCGAAAATTGATGAATATCAAGTTTCCGAAACACTAATCGGCGAAAATTGAGGCCTATCAAGTTTTTGAAACTTTTATCGGGGAAAACTGATGAATATCAAGTTTTCGAAATACTCATCGGCGAAAAATGATTAACAAGAAAACCAAGTTCTCGAAACACACATTGGCGAAAACTGATGAATATCAAGTTTTCGAAACACTCACCAGCGAAAACTGATGAATATCAAGTTGTTGAAACACTCATCGACGAAAATTGATTAACAAGAAAATCAAGTTTTCGAAACACTCATTGGCGAAAACTGATGAATATCATGTTTTCGAAACACTCATCGGCAAAAACTGATTAACAAGAAAATCAAGTTTTCGAAAATCTCATTGGCGAAAACTGATGAATATGAAGTTTTTGAAACACTGATCGGCGAAAACTAATGAATATCAAGTTTTCAAAACACTCACCGGCGAAATATGATTAACAAGAAAATCAAGTTTTCGAAACAGTAATCGGCGAAAACTGATGAATATCAAGTTTTTAAAACACTCATGAGCGAAAATTGACCAACAAGAAAATCAAGTTTTCAAAACACTTATTGGCGAAATTGATGAATATCAAGTTTCCGAAACACTCACCGGCGAAAACTGATGAATATGAAGTTTTTAAAACACTGATCGGCGAAATTTAATTAGCAAGACAATGAAGTTTTCAAAACACACATTGGAGAAAACTGATGAATATGAAGTTTTCGAAACACTCATCGGCGAAAACTGATTAACAATAAAGTCAAGTTTTCGAAACACTCATTGGCGAAAACTGATGAATATCAAGATTCCGAAACACTCATCGGCGGAAACTGATTAACAAGAAAATCAATTTTTCGGAACACTCGTAGGCGAAAACTAATGAATATCAACTTTCCAAAACACTAATCGTCAAAAACTGATGAATATCATGTTTTTGAAACACCCCTCGGTGAAAACTAATTAACAAGAAAATTATGTTTTCGAAACATGCATTGGCCAAACCTGATGAATATCAAATTTCTGAAACCCTAATCGGCTAAAAGTGATGAATATCAAGTTTTCGAAACAATCTTCGGCAAAAACTGATCAACAAGAAAATCAAGTTTTCGAAACACTCACCGGCGAAAACTAATGAATATAAAGTTTTCGAAGCACTCACTAGCGAAAACTGATGAATATCAAGTTTTCAAAACACTCATTGGCGAAAACAGATGAATATCAAGTTTTCAAAACACTCACCGGCGAAAACTGATTAACAAGAAAATCAAGTTTTCGAAACACTCATTTTCAAAAACAGATGAATATCATGTTTTTGACACACTCATCGGCGAATATAGATTAACAAGAAAATCAAGTTTTCGAAAACGTAATTGGCAAAAACTAATGAATGTCATGTTTTCCAAATACTGATCGGGGAAAATTTATTAACAAGAAAATCAAATTTTTGAAACGCTCATTGGTGAAAATTGTTGAATACCATGTTTCCAAAACACTCACAAACGAAAATAGATGAATATCATGTTTTCAAAACACTCATCGGCGACAACTGATTAACAAGAAAATTACGTTTTCGAAACACTCATTGGCCAAAACTGATGAATGTCAAGTTTCCTAAACACTATTTGGTAAAAAATGAGGAATATAAGTTTTCGAAACAGTCATTGGCAAAAAAATGATGAATATCAAGTTTTCGAAACACTCACCGGCGAAAACAGATGAATATCAAGTTTTCGAAATACACACCGGCGAATATTTATAAACAAGAAAATCAAATTTTCGAAACATTCATTGGTGAAAACTGTTGAATACTAAGTTTTCGAAACACTCACTAGCGAAAATTGATGAATATCATGTTTACAAAAGACTCATCGGCGAAAATTGATCAACAAGGAAATAAAGTTTTCGAAGCACTCACTGGCGAAAACTAATGAATATCAAGTATCCGAAACAATAATCGCCGAAAACTGAGGATTATAAGTTTTTGAAACACTCTTCGGAGAAAATTAATGAATATAAAGTTTTCCAAACGCTCACCGGTGAAAACTGAAGAATATCAAGTTTTCGAAACACTCATCGGCAAAAACTGATGAATATCATGTTTTCGAAACACTCATTGGCGAAAACTGATGAATATCAAGTTTTCGAAACACTCATCCGCGGAAATTGATTAACAAGAAAATCAAGTTTTCGAAACAGTCATGGGGAAAAACTGATGAATATCAAGTTTTCGAAACACACACCGGCGAAAACTGATGAATATCAAGTTTTCCAAACACTAATTGGCAAAAACTAATGAATATCAAGATTCTAAAACACTAATCGGCAAAAACTGATGAATGTCAAGTTTTCGAAACACTCATCGGCGAAAAATGATTAACAAGAAAATCAAGTTTTCGATACACTCATTGGCGAAAATTGATGAATATCATGTTTTCGAAACACAAACCGGCGAAAATTGATGATTATCAAGTTTTCCAAACACTAATTGGCGAAAATTAATGTATATCATTATTAAAAAACACTAATCGGCAAAAACTGATGAATTTCAAGTTTTCGACACATTCATTGGCGAAAACTGATTAACAAGAAAATCAAGTTTTCGAACCACTCATTGGCGAAAACTTATGAATACCAAGTTTCCGAAACACTAATCGACAATAACTAATGAATATCATGTTTTCAAAACACTCATCGGCGAAAACTGATTAATAAGAAAATCAACTTTTGGAAACACTCATTGGCGAAAACTAATGAATATCAAGTTTCCGAAACACTAATCAGCGAAAATTGATGAATATCAAGTTTTCGAAACACTCCTCGACGAAAACTGATTAACAAGAAAATCAAGTTTTCCAAACAGTCATTGGAAAAAACTGATGAATATAATTTTTTTGAAGCACTGACCAGCGAAAACTGAGGAATATCAAGTTTTCAAAACACTCATTGACGAAAACTGATGAATATCATGTTTTCAAAACACTCACCGGCGAATACTGATTAACAATAAAATCAAGTTTTCGAAAAAGTCATTGGCGAAAACTGATGAATATCATGTTTTCGAAATACTCACCGGCGAAAATTTATTAACAAGAAAATCAAGTTTTTGAAACACTCATTGGCGAAAACTGATGAATATCAAGTTTCAGAAACACTCATCGGCGAAAAATGATGAATATCAAATTTTCGAAACACTCATTGGTGAAAACTGATTGACAAGAAAATCATGTGTTCGAAACACTCATTGGCGTAAACTGATGAATATCAAGATTCCAAACACTAATCAGCGAAAACTGATGAATATCAAGTTTTCGAAACACTCATCGGCGAAAACTGATTAAGAAGAAAATCAAATTTCGAAACACTCATTGGCGAAAACTGATGAATATAAAGTTTTCGAAACACTCATCGGCAAATATTTATGAATAGCAAGCTTTCGAAACACTCATCGGCGAAAACTGATTAACAAGAAATTCAAGTTTTTGAAACACTCAATGGCGAAAACTGATGAATATCAAGTTTTTAAAACACTCACCGGTGAATACTGACTAACAAGAAAATCAAGTTTTGAAAACACTCATTGGTGAAAACTCATGAATATCAGGTTTTTAAAACACTAATCGGCAAAAACTTATGAATATCAAGTTTTTGAAACACTCATCGGGAAAAACGGATTGACAAGAAAATCAAGTTTTCGAAACACTCATTGGCTAAAACTAATGAATATCAAGTTTTTGAAACACTAACCGGCGAAAACTGATTAACAAGAAAATCAAGTTTTCGAAAATCTCATTGGCGAAAACTGATGAATATCAAGTTTCCGAAACACTAACCGGCGAAAACTAAGGAATATTAAGTTTTCAAAACACTCATCGGCGAAAAGTGATGAATACCAAGTTTCCGAAACACTCATCGACGACTACAGAATAACAAGAAAATCAAGTTTTCGAAACACTCATTGGCCAAAACTGATGAATATCATGTTTTAGAAACACCCACCGACGAAAACTACTAAATATCAAGTTTTCGAAACACGCACCAGCGAAAACTGATCAACATGAAGTTTTCAACATCAAGTTTTCGAAACACTCATTGGCAAAAACTTATTCCCAAGAAAATCAAGTTTTCGAAACACTCATTGGCGAAAATTAATTAATATCAAGATTTCGAAACACTAATCGTCGAAAACTGATGAATATCAAGTTTTCGAAACTCTAATCGGCGAAAACTAATTAACAAACAAATCAAGTTTTCGAAAGACTCATCGGCGAAATCTGAAGAATATCAAGTTTTTGACACACTCATCGACGAAAACTGACAAGAAAATCAAGTTTTTGAAACACACATTGGCAAAAACTGACGAATATCAAGTTTTCGAAACACTCACCGGCGAAAACTGATTAACAACAAAATCAAGTTTTCGAAACACTAATTGGCAAAAACTGAAGAATATCAAGATTCTTATACACTAATCAGCGAAAACTGATGAATATCAAGTTTTTGAAACACTCATCGACGAAAACTGATTAACAAGAAAATCAAGTATTCGAAACACTCATTGGGGAAAACTGATGAATATCATGTTTTCGAAACACTCACCGGCGAAAACTGTTTAACAAGAATATCAAGTATTTGAAACACTCATTGGCGAAAACTGATAAATATCAAGTTTCCGAAACACTCACCGGCGAAAACTGATGAATATCAAGCTTTCGAAACACTCATCAGCGAAAACTGATTAACAAAAAAATCAAGTTTTCGAAAACTCACCGGCAAAAATTGATGAATATCAAGTTTTCGAAACACTAATTGGAGAAAACTAACGAATATCAAGATTCTTATACTCTAATCAGCAAAACTGATGAATATCAAGTTTTTGAAACACTCATCGACGAAAACTGATTAACAAGAAAATCAAGTTTTCGAAACCCTCATTGGCGAAAACTGATGAATATCAAGATTTCGAAACACTAAACTGCGAAAACTTATGAACAAGAAAACCAAGTATTTGAAACACTAATTCGTGAAAATTGATGAATTTCAAGTTTTTGAAACACTCTCCATCGAAAACTAATAAATATAAAGTTTTCAATACACTCATCGGCGAAAACTGATTAACAAGAAAATCAAGTTTTCGAGACAGTCATCGGCGAAAACTGATTAACAAGAAAATCAAGTTTTCGAAACACTCATTGGTGAAAACTGATGAATATCAAGTTTTCGAAACACTCATTGGCGAAAACTGATGAATATCAAGATTTCGAAACACTAACCTGCGAAAACTGATGAACAAGAAAACCAAGTATTTGAAACACTCATTGGCGAAAACTGATAAATATCAAGTTTCCGAAACACTCACCGTCGAAAACTGATGAATATCATGTTTTCAAAACACTCATCAGCGAAAACTAATTAACAAAAAAATCAAGTTTTCGAAACACTCACCGGCAAAAATTGATGAATATGAAGTTTTCGAAATACTCACCGGCGAAAACTGATTAACAAGAAATTTAAGTTTTCGAAACACTCATTGGCGTAAACTGATGAATATTAAGATTCTTAAACACTAATCGGCGAAAACTTATGAATATTAAGTTTTCGAAACACTCATCGGCGAAAACTGATTAACAAGACAATCAAGTTATCGAAACACTCATTGGCGAAAACTGATGAATATCAAGTTTTCGAAACACTCATCGGCGAAAACTGATTAACAAGAAAATCAAGTTTTCGAAACACTCATTGGCGAAAACTGATGAATATCAAGTTTTCGAAACACTCACCGGCGAAAACTGATGAATATCAAGTTTTCGAAACACTCACCGGCTAAAACTGGTGAATATTATGTTTTTGAAACACTCATCGACGAAAACTGATTAAGAAGAAAATCAAGCTTTCGAAACACACCTTGGGGAAAACTTATGAATATCAAGTTTTCGAAATGCATACCGGCGAAAACTGATTAACAAGAAAATCAAGTATTTGAAACACTCATTGGCGAAAACTGATGAATATCACGTTTCCGAAACATTCACCGACGAAAACTGATGAATATCAAGTTTTCGAAACACTCATCGGCAAAAACTGATTAACAAGAAAATCAAGTTTTCGAAACACTCAATGGCGAAAACTGATGAATATCAAGATTCCGAAACAGTAATCGGCGAAAACTGATGAATATCACGATTTCGAAACACTCATCGGCGAAAACTGATTAACAAGAAACTCAAGTTTTCGAAACACTCAATGGCAAAAACTGATGAATATCTAGTTTTCGAAACACTAATCGGCGAAAACTGAGGAATATCATGTTTTCGAAACACTCATCGACGAAAACTGATGAATATCAAGTTTTTGAAACACTCACCAGCGAAAACTGTTGAATATCAAGTTTTCGAAACACTCATCGGCAAAAACTGATGAATATGAAGTTTCCGAAACACTAATCGGCGAAAACTGAGCAATATCAAGTTTTCGAAACACTCATCGGCGAAAACTGATGAATATCAAGTTTTCGAAACACTCATCGGCGAAAACTGATTAACAAGAAAATCAAGTTTTCGAAACACTCATTGGCGAAAACTGATGAATATCAAGTTTTCGAAACACTCATTGGTGAAAATTGATGAATATCAAGTTTTTGAAACACTCATCGACGAAAACTGATTAACAAGAAAATGAACTTTTTAAAACACTCACTGGCGAAAACTGTTGAATATCATGTTTTCGAAACACTCACCGGCGAAAATTGATTAACAAGAAAATCAAGTTTTCGAAAATCTCACCGGCGAAAACTGATGAATATCAAGATTCCGAAACACTAATCGGCGAAAACTGATAAATATAAAGATTTCGAAACACTAATCGGCGAAATATGATTAACAATAAAATCAAGTTTTCGAAACACTAATCAGTGAAAACTGATGAGTATCAAGTTTTTGAAACACTCATCGGTGAAAACTGATCAACAAGAAAATCCAGTTTTCGAAACACTCACCGGCGAAAATTGATGAATATCATGTTTTCGAAACACTCATCGGCGAAATTTAATTAACAAGAAAATCAAGTTTTCAAAACACACATTGGCGAAAACTTATGAATATGATGTTTTTGAAAACACTCATCGGCGAAAACTGATTAACAATAAAGTTAAGTTTTCGAAACACTCGTTGGCGAAAATTGATGAATATCAAGTGTCGGAAACACTAATCGGCGAAAGCTGAGGAATATAAGTTTTCGAAACACTCATCGGCGAAAACTGATAAACAAAAAAATCAAGTTTTCGAAACACTCATTGGCGAAAACTGATGAATATCAAGATTCTGAAACACTAATCGGCGAAACCTGATAAATATAAAGTTTTTGAAACACTCATCGGCGAAATATGATTAACAAGAAAATCAAGTTTTCGAAACACTAATCGGCGAAAACTGATGAATATCATGTTTTCGAAACACTCATCGGTGAAAACTGATCAACAAGAAAATGAAGCTTTCGAAACACTCATTGGCGAAAATTGATTAATATCAAGTTCTCAAAACACTCACCGGCTAAAATTGATGAATATCATGTTTTCGAAACACTCTTCGGCGAAATTTAATTAACAAGAAAAGAAGTTTTCAAAACACACATTGGCGAAAACAGATGAATATGAAGTTTCTGAAACACTCATCGGCGAAAATTGATTAACAATAAAGTCAAATTTTCGAAACACTCATATGCGATAATTGATGAATATCAAGTGTCGGAAACCATAATTGGCGAAAACTAAGGAATATAAGTTTTCGAAACACTCATCGACGAAAACGGATAAACAAAAAAAATCAAGTTTTCGAAACAATCATTGGCAAAAACAGAAGAATATCAAGATTCCGAAACGCTAATCGGCGAAAATTGATGAATATCAAGTTTTCGAAACACTCATCGGCGAAAACTGATTAACAAGAAGATCAAGTTTTCGAAACACTTATTGGCGAAATCTGATGAAAGTTATGTTTTCAAAATACTCACCGGCGAAAACTGATGAATACCAAGTTTTCGAAACACTTACCGGCGAAAACTGATGAATATAAAGTTTTCGACACACTCATCGGCGAAAACCGATTAACAAGAAAATCAAGTTTTCGAAACACTCATTGGTGAAAACTAATGAATATCATGTTTCTGAAACACTAACTGGCAAAAATTGAGGAATATAAGTTTTTAAAACACTCATTGGTAAAAACTAATGAATATCAAGTTTCTAAAACACTAATCGACAAAAACTGATGAATATCATGTTTTCAAAACACTCATCGACGAAAACTGATTAACAAGAAAATCAAGTTTTCGAAACACTTATTGGCGAAAATTGATGAATATCAAGTTTTCGAAACACTCACCGGCGAAAATTGATTAACAAGAAAATCAAGTTTTCAAAACAATCATTGGCAAAAACTGATGAATATCATGATTTCGAAACACTAATCGGCGAAAACTGCGGAATATAAGTTTTCGAAACACTAATCGGTGAAAACTGATGTATATCAAGTTTTCGAAACACTCACCGGCGAAAACTAATGAATATCAAGTTTTCGAAACACTAATCGACTAAAACTAAGGAATATAAGTTTTTGAAACACTCATCGACTAAAATTGATGAATATCAACTTTTCGAAACACTCATCGGCATAAACCGAGTAACAAAAAAATCTAGTTTTTGAAACACTCATTGGCGAAAACTGATGAATATCAAGTTTTCGAAATACTCATCGGCGAAAACTGATTAACAAGAAAAACACGTTTTCGAAACACTCATTGGCGAAAACTGATGACTATCAAGATTCGGAAACACTAATTGGCAAAAACTGATGAATATGAAGTTTTCGAAACACTCATCGACGAAAATAGGTTAACAAGAAAATCATGTTTTCGAAACACTCATTGCCGAAAACTGATGAATATCAAGTTTCTGAAACACTAATCGGCGAAAACTGAGGAATATAAGTTTTCAAAACACTCATCGACGAACACCGATGAATATCAGTTTTCGAAACACTCACCGGCAAAAACTGATTAACAAGAAAATCAAGTTTTCGAAAATCTCATTGGCGAAGATGAATATCATGTTTTCGAAACACTCACCGACGAATACTGATGAATATCAAGTTCTCAAACACTCATCAGCGAAAAATGATTTACAAGAAAATCAAGTTTTCGAATAAGTCATTGGCGAAAACTGATGAATATCAAGTCTCCGAAATACTAATCGGTGAAAACTGAGGAATATCATGTTTTCGAAACACTCATCGGCGAATACTGATGAATATATAGTTTTCGAAACAATCATCGACAAAAACTAATTAACAAGACAATCAAGTTTTCGAAACACTCATTGGCGAAAACTGTTGAATATCAAGTTTTCAAAATACTCTCCGACAAAAACTAATTAAGAAGAAAATCATGTTTTCGAAACACCCATTGGCGAAAACTGATGAATATCAAGTTTCCGAAACACTCACCGGCAAAAACTGATGAATATGAAGTTTTCGAAACACTCTTCGGCGAAAACAGATTAACACGAAAATCAAGTTTTCGAAACACTCACTGGCAAAAACTAATGAATATCAAGTTTCCAAAACAATAATCGGTGAAAACTGAGGAATATAAGTTTTCGAAACACTTATTAAGGAAAATTGATGAATATCAAGTTTTCGAGACACTCAATGGTAAAAACTGATTAACAAGAAAATCAAGTTTTCGAAACTCTCATTGGCGAAAACTGATGAATATCAAGTTTTCGAGACACTAATCGGCGAAAACTGATGAATATCAAGTTTTTGAAACACTCACCGGCGAAAATCGATTAACAAGAAAATTAATTTTTTGATACCCTCATTGGCGAAAATTAATGAATATCAATTTTTCGAAACACTCACCGACGAAAACTGATGAATTTCAAGTTTTTGAACCAATCATCGGCGAAAACAGATTAACAAGAAAATCATGTTTTCGAAACACTCATCGGCGAAAACTGATGAAAATCAAGTTTCCAAAACACTAATCGGCGATAACTGAAGATTATCAAGTTTTCGAACACTGATCGGCGAAAACTGATGAGTATCATGTTTTCGAAAACACTCATCGGTGAAAATGATTAACAAGAAAATCAAGTTTTCAGAACAGTCATTGGTGAAAACTGATGAATATCAAGATTCCGAAACACTAATCTGCGAAAATTGAGGAATACCGTGTTTTCGAAACACTAGTCGGCAAAAACTGATGAACAGGTAATTCAAGTTTTCGAAACACTTATTGGCGAAAACTGATGAATATCATGATTCCGAAATAGTAATCATCCAAAACTTATGAATATCAAGATTTCGAAACACTCATCAGCGAAAACTAATTAACAAGAAAATCAAGTTTTCGAAACACTCATTGGCGAAAACTGATGAATATCAAGATTCCGAAAATCTAATCGGCGAAAACGGATGAATATCATGTTTTCGAAACAGTCATCAGCAAAAACTGATGAATACCTAGATTCCGAAACACTAATCGTTGAAAACTGAGGAATATCAAGTTTTCGAAACACTCATCGGCGAAAACTGATGAATATCAAGTTGTTGAAACACTCACCGGCAAAAACTGAAGAATATCAAGTTTTCGAAACACTCATCGGCGAAAACTGATGAATATCAAGTTTCCGAAACACTAATCGGCGAAAACTGAGCACTATCAAGTTTTCGAAACACTCATCGGGGAAAACTGATGAATATCAAGTTTTCGAAATACTCATCGGCGAAAACTGATTAACAAGAAAACAAGTTTTCGAAACACTCATTGGCGAAAACTGATGAATATCAAGTTTTCGAAACACTTACCGGCGAAAATTGATGAATATCAAGTTGTCGAAACATTCATCGACGATAACTGATTAACAAGAAAAGCAAGTTTTCGAAACTCTCATTGGCGAAAACTGATGAATATCAAGTTTTCGAAACACTCATCGGCAAAAACTGATTAACAACAAAATCAAGTTTTCGAAAATCTCATTGGCGAAAACTGATGAATATCAAGATTACGAAACACTAATCGGCGAAAACTGATAAATATAAAGATTTCGAAACACTAATCGGCGAAATATGATTAACAAGAAAATCAAGTTTTCGAAACACTAATCAGCGAAAACTGATGAGTATCAAGTTTTTGAAACACTCATCGGTGAAAACTGATCAACAAGAAAATCAAGTTTTCGAAACACTCACCGGCGAAAACTGATGAATATCATGTTTTTAAAACACTCATCGGCGAAATTTGATTAGCAAAACAATGAAGTTTTCGAAACACACATTGGAGAAAACTTATGAATATGAAGTTTTCGAAACACTCATCGGCGAAAACTGATTAACAATAAAATCAAGTTTTCGATACACTCATTAGCAAAAATTGATGAATATTGAGTTTCCGAAACACTATTCGGAGAAAAGTGAGGAATATTAGGTTTCGAAACCCTCATCGGCGAAAACTGATAAACAAAAAAATCATGTTTTTGAAACACTCATTGGCGAAAACTGATGAATATCAAGATTCTGAAACACTAATCGGCGAAACCTGATAAATATAAAGTTTTTGAAACACTCATCGGCGAAATATGATTAACAAGAAAATCAAGTTTTCGAAACACTAATCGGCGAAAACTGATGAATATCATGTTTTCGAAACACTCATCGGTGAAAACTGATCAACAAGAAAATGAAGCTTTCGAAACACTCATTGGCGAAAATTGATTAATATCAAGTTTTCAAAACACTCACCGGCTAAAATTGATGAATATCATGTTTTCGAAACACTCTTCGGCGAAATTTAATTAACAAGAAAAGAAGTTTTCAAAACACACATTGGCAAAAACAGATGAATATGATGTTTCTGAAACACTCATCGGCGAAAATTGATTAACAATAAAGTCAAATTTTCGAAACACTCATATGCGATAATTGATGAATATCAAGTGTCGGAAACCATAATTGGCGAAAACTAAGGAATATAAGTTTTCGAAACACTCATCGACGAAAACGGATAAACAAAAAAAATCAAATTTTTGAAACAATCATTGGCAAAAACAGAAGAATATCAAGATTCCGAAACGCTAATCGGCGAAAACTGATAAATATCAAGTTTTCGAAACACTCATCGGCGAAAACTGATTATCAAGAAAATCAAGTTTTCGAAACACTCATTGGCGAAATCTGATGAAAGTTATGTTTTCAAAATACTCACCGGCGAAAACTGATGAATATCAAGTTTTCGAAACACTCACCGGAGAAAACTGATGAATATAAAGTTTTCGAAACACTCATCGGCGAAGACTGATTAACAAGAAAATCAAGTTTATGAAACACTCATTGGTGAAAACTGATGAATATCAAGTTTCCGAAACACTAATCGGCAAAAACAAGTGAATATAAGTTTTCGAAACACTCACTGGCGAAAACTGATGAATATCAAGTTTCTGAAACACCCATCGGCGAAAACTGATGAATATCAAGTTTTAGAAACACTAATCAGCAAAAACTGATTAACAAAAAAATCAAGTTTTCGAAACACTCATCGGCGAAAACTGATGAATATCAAGTTTTTGAAACACTAACCGGCGAAAACTGATTAACAAGAAAATCAAGTTATCGAAATACTCATTGGCGTAAACTGATGAATATCAAGTTTTCGAAACACTCATCAGCGAAATCTACGGAATATAAGTTTTCGAAATACTCATCGGCGAAAACTGATGTATATCAAGTTTTCGAAACACTCACCGGCAAAAACTGATGAACATCAAGTTTTCGAAACACTCATCGGCTAAAATTGAGGAATATAAGTTTTCGAAACACTCATCGACTAAAATTGATGAATATCAAGTTTTCGAAACACTCATCGGCATAAACCGAGTAACAAAAAAATCTAGTTTTCGAAACACTCATTGGCGAAAACTGATGAATATCAAGTTTTCGAAATACTCATCGGCGAAAACTGATTAACAAGAAAAACACGTTTTCGAAACACTCATTGGCGAAAACTGATGACTATCAAGATTCGGAAACACTAATTGGCAAAAACTGATGAATATGAAGTTTTCGAAACACTCATCGACGAAAATAGGTTAACAAGAAAATCATGTTTTCGAAACACTCATTGCCGAAAACTGATGAATATCAAGTTTCTGAAACACTAATCGGCGAAAACTGAGGAATATAAGTTTTCAAAACACTCATCGACGAACACCGATGAATATCAGTTTTCGAAACACTCACCGGCAAAAACTGATTAACAAGAAAATCAAGTTTTCGAAAATCTCATTGGCGAAGATGAATATCATGTTTTCGAAACACTCACCGACGAATACTGATGAATATCAAGTTCTCAAACACTCATCAGCGAAAAATGATTTACAAGAAAATCAAGTTTTCGAATAAGTCATAGGCGAAAACTGGTGAATATCAAGTTTCCGAAACTCTAATCGTTGAAAATTTAGGAATATCATGTTTTCGAAACACTCATCGACGAAAACTGATGAATATCAAGTCTTCGAAACAATCATCGGCAAAAAGTAATTAACAAGATAATCAAGTTTTCGAAACACTCATTGGCGAAAACTGAAGAATATCAAGTTTTCAAAATACTCACCGAGGAAAATTGATTAACAAGAAAATCATGTTTTCGAAACACTCATTGGTGGAAATTAATGAATACCATGTTTTTGAACCACTCCCTATCGAAAACTGATGAATATGAAGTTTTCGAAACACTCTTCGGCGAAAACAGATTAACACGAAAATCAAGTTTTCGAAACACTCACTGGCGAAAACTGATGAATATCAAGTTTCTGAAACACTAATCGGTGAAAACTGAGGAATATAAGTTTTCGAAACACTCATCGGCGAAAACTGATGAATATCAAGTTTTCGAAGCACTCATCGACGAAAACTAATGAACAAGAAAATCTAGTTTTCGAAACACTCATGGGCGAAAACTGATGAATATCAAGTTTACAGGACAATAATCGGCGAGAACTAATGAATATCATGTTTTCAAAACACTCATCGACGAAAACTGATTAACAAGAAAATCAAGTTTTCGAAACACTCATTGGCGAAAACTGATGAATATCAAGTTTTTGAAACACTCACCAGCGAAAAGTGATGATATCATGTTTTTGAAACACTCATCGGCGTAAACTGATGAACAAGAAAATTATGTTTTTGAAACACTCATCAGTGAAAACTGATGAAAATCAAGTTTCCAAAACACTAATCGGTAATAATTGAAGATTATCAAGTTTTCGAACACTCATCGTCGAAAACTGATGAGTATCATGTTTTCGAAAGACTCATCGGTGAAAATTGATTACCAAGAAAATCAAGTTTTCGAAACACTCATTGGCAAAAACTGATGAATATCAAGTTTTCGAAACACTCATCTGCGTAAATTGATGAATATCAAGTTTTCAAAACACTCATCGGCGAAAACTGATTAACAAGAAAATTAAGTTTTCGAAGCACTCATTGGCGAAAATAGATGAATATAGAGATTCCGAAATACTAATCGGCGAAAACTGATGAATATCAAGTTTTCGAAACACTCTTCGGCGAAAACTGATTAACAAAAAAATCAAGTTTTCGATACAATCATTGGCGAAAACTGATGAATATTATGATTCCGAAAATCTAATCAGCGAAAACGGATGAATATCATGTTTTCGAAACAGTCATCAGCGAAAACTAATAAACAAGAAAATCAAGTTTTCGAAACACTCATTGGCGAAAACCGATGAATATCAAGATTCTGAAACACTAACCGGCGAAAACTGAAGAATATCAAGTTTTTAAAACACTTATCAGCGAAAACTGATTAACAAGAAAATCAAGTTTTTGTAACACTCATTGGCGAAAACTAGTGAATATCAAGTTTTTGAAACACACATCGGCGAAAACTGATTAACAAGAAAATCAAATTTTCGAAACACTCGTTGGCGAAAACTGATGAATATCATGATTCCGAAACACTAATCGGCGAAAACTGATGAATATCAAGTTTTCGAAACACTCATCGGCGAAAACTGATTAACAAGAAAATCAAGTTTTCGAAACAATCAATGGCGAAAACTGATGAATACCATGTTTCCGAAACACTCATCGGCGAAAACTGATTAACAAGAAAATCAAGTTTTCGAACCACTCATCGGCGAAAACTGATGAATATCAAGTTTTCGAAACACTCATCGGCGAAAACTGATTAACAAGAAAATCAAGTTTCCGAAATCCTCATTGGCGAAAACTGATGAATATCAAGTTTTCGAAACACTCATCGGCGAAAACTAATTAGCAAGAAAATCAAGTTTTCGAAACACTCATTGGCGAAAACGGATGAATATCAAGATTCCGAAACACTAATCGGCGAAAACTAATGAATATCAATTTTTCGAAACACTCATCGACGAAAATTGATTAACAAGAAAATCAAGTTTTCGAAAGACTCATGGACGAACACTGATGAATATCAAGTTTCCGAAACACTAGTCGGCGAAAACTGAGGAATATCAAATTTTTTAAACACTCATCAGCGAAAACTAATTAACAAGAAAATCAGGTATTCGAAACACCCATTGGCGAAAACTGATAAATATCAAGATTCCGAAACACTAATCGGCGAAAACTGAGGAATATCAAGTTTTCGAAACAGAAAACTGATTAACAAGAAAATCAAGTTTTCGAAACACTCATTGGCGAAAAATGATGAATATCATGATTCCGAAACACTAATCGTCTAAAACTGATGAATATCAAGTTTTTGAAACACTCATCGGAGAAAACTGACTAACAAAAAAATCAAGTTTTCGAAACACTCACCAACGAAAACTGATGAATATCCAGATTCTGAAACACAAATCGGCGAATACTGATGAATATCAAGTCTTTGAAACACTCATCGGCGAAAAAAACTTATTAACAAGAAAATCAAGTTTTCGAAACTCTCATTAACAAAAACAAATGAATATTAAGATTCCGAAACACTAATCGGCAAAAACTGAGGAATATAATTTTCGAAACACTCACCGGCGAAAACTAATGAATATCAAGTTATCGAACCACTCACCGGCGAAAACTGATGAATATCAAGTTTTCGAAACACTCATCGGCGAAAACTGAAGAATATCAAGTTTCTGAAATCCTTACTGGCGAAAACTGAAGAATATCAAGTTTTCGAAACACTCACCGGCGAAAACTGATTAACAAGAAAATTAAGTTTTCGAAACACTCATTGGCGAAAACTGAAGAATATCAAGATTCCGAAACACTAATCGGCGAAAACTGATGAATATCAAGTTTTCGAAACACTCATCGGCGAAAATTGAGTAACAAGAAAATCAAGTTTTCGAAACACTCATTGGCAAAAGCTGATGAATATTAAGATTATAAAATACAAATCGGCGAAAACTGATGAATATCAATTTTTCGAAACCCTCATCGACGAAAACAGATTAACAAGAAATTCAAGTTTTCGAAACACTCATTGGCGAAAACTGATGAATATCAAGTTTTCGAAACACTCATCGGCGAAAACTGATTAACAAGAAAATCAAGTTTTCGAAACACTCATTGGGGAAAACTGATGAATATCATGATTCCGAAACACTAATCGTCGAAAACTGATGAATATCAAGTTTTTGAAACACTCATCGGCGAAAACTGATTAACAAGAAATTCAAGTTTTTGAAACACTGATGGGCGAAGACTGATGAATATCAAGTTTTCGAAACACTAATCGTGAAAACTGATGAAAATCAAGTTTTCGAAATACTCATCGGCGAAAACTGATTCACACAAAAATCATGTTTTCGAAACACTCATTGGCGAAAACTGATGAGTAACAAGATTCCGAAACACTAATCGGCGAAAACTGATGAATATCAAGATTTCGAAACACTCATCGGCGAAAACTGATAAACAAGAAAATCAAGTTTTCGAAACACTCTCCGGCGAAAACTAATGAATATTAAGTTTTCGAAACACTCATCGACCAAAACGAATGAACAAGAAAATCATGTTTTCGAAACACTCATTGGCGAAAACTGATGAATATCAAGTTTCCGAAACACTCACTGGTGAAAACTGAGGAATATCAAGTTTTCAAAACACTCATTGGTAAAAACTGATGAATATCATGTTTTCAAAACACTCATCGGCGAAAACTGATTAACAAGAAAATCAAGTTTTCGAAACACTCATTGGCAAAAACTGATGAATATCAAGTTTTCGAAACACTCATCGGCGAAAATTAATTAACAAGAAAATCATGTTTTCGAAACACTCATTGGCGAAAACTGATGAATATCAAAATTCCGAAACACTAATCGGCGAAAACTGATGAATATCATTTTTTCGAAACACTCATCGGCGAAAACTGATTAACAAGAAATTCAAGTTTCGAAACACTCATGGGCGAAAACTGATGAATATCAAGTTTCCGAAACACTGATCGGCGAAAACTGAGGAATATCAAGTATTCGAAAGACTCATCGGCGAAAACTGATTAACATGAAAATCAAGTTTTCGAAACACTCATTCGCGAAAAATGATGAATATCATGATTCCGAAACACTAATCCGCGAAAACTGAGGAATATCAAGTTTTTGAAACACACATCGGCGAAAAATGATGAATATCATGATTCTGAAACACTAATCGCCGAAAACTGATGAATATCAAGTTTTTGAAACACTCATCGGCGAAAACTGACTAACAAAAAAATCAAGTTTTCGAAACACTCACCAGCGAAAACTGATGAATATCCAGATTCCGAAACACTAATCAGCGAAAACTGATGAATATCAAGTTTTCGAAACACTCATCGACGAAAAAAACTTATTAACAAGAAAATCAAGTTTTTGAAACACTAATTAACAAAAACAGATGAATATCAAGATTCCGAAACACTAATTGGCGAAAATTGAGGAATATGAATTTTTGAAACACTCATTGGCGAAAACCGATGAATATCAAGTTTTCGAAATACTCACAGGCGAAAACTGATTAACAAGAAAATCAAGTTTTCGAAACACTCATTGGCGAAAACTGATGAATACCAAGTTTTTGAGACACTCACTAGCAAAAACTGATGAATATCAAGTTTTCGAAACACTCATCGGCGAAAACTGATTAACAAGAAAATCAAGTTTTCGAAACACTCATTGGCAAAAACAGATGAATATCAAGTTTCCGAAACACTCACCGGCGAAAATTGAGGAATATCAAGTTTTTGAAACACTCATCGGCGAAAATTGATTAACAAAAAAATCAAGTTTTCGAAACACTCATTGGCGAAAACTGATGAATATCAAGTTTCCAAAACACTAATCGGTGAAAACTGATGAATATAAAGTTTTCAAAACACTCACCGGCGAAAACTGATTAACAAGAAAATCAAGTTTTCGAAACACTCATTGGCGAAAACTGATGAATATCAAGTTTTTAAAACACTAATCAGCGAAAACTGAGGAATATCAAGTTTTTGAAACACTCATCGGCAAAAACTGCTTAACAAGAAACTCAAGTTTTCGAAACCCTCTTTGGAAAAAATAGATGAATATTAAGATTCCGAAACACTAATCGGCGAAAACTGATGAATATCAAGTTTTCGAAACACTCATCGGCGAAAACTAATTAACAAGAAAATCAAGTTTTCGAAACACTCATTGGGGAAAACTGATGAATATCAAATTTTTGAAACACTCACCGGTGAAAACTGATGAATATCAAGTTTTTGAAACACTCATTGCTAAAAACTGATGAATATCAAGATTCTGAAACACTAATCGGCAAAAACTGATGAATATCAAGTTCTCGAATCACTCATCGACGAAAACTGGTTGATAACACTCATTCTAATCATAATATTTCGTATCATTTGACAAGGTTTTATTGTGTTTATTGTGTCCAAATGCATGCTTTGATGGTATGTTGATTCATATGAGTGTTGGATTTAATTCTTGCTAATTCCATGAGTTTATTGCATAAATTGTGTTAATTTCATAACATTAGCATTTGTGCAAATTTAAATTCATGATTGGAATTTTCACAAGTGTTTTTGGATGTTTTGTAGGTTATCTAGAGGAGGATTAGCAAGAAGATCAACATTTGGGAGCTATAATGCAAGCGAGGGAGAAGAACCGGGCAAAAACCAAGCAAAAATGACAAGTTTTCAATTCTGCTCTCCGCGGCGAGCATAATTGTTGAAAAGGCCATGTCTGCTCGCTGCAGCGAGCAACATCATATAAGCCTGCGTTTTATATCAGAAATTCACTTTTGGGTCGAATTTGTGGGCCCCACTCACCCTAATCTGGCCTAATTTTGCCCCAATACATTAGGGTTAAGGGAGGAGGCTAAGAGAGATCATAGACACTTCATCTTTTCTCCAAGTTCTCACCTTCCTCTCATCTCCAAGTCTCCATTTTCATTCCCTCTTAATCTTCTTCACTCCACCTCCATTCTCACTCGTTTCTTCTGCAACATTCATCATCATCCATGGCTGGGCACGGTTTGGAGAAGCTTGGTGGAGCATTTTTCATCTGCATGAGTGGCTAAACTTCTAGTGCTTTGGAGGAGGATGATTAGGGCTTGAGCTTTGGCACTTACTGGGGAGTTGTTCTTGTTTTCCATCTACTTCTCTTTATAGATTCATTATTATCTTGTTGATTTTGATGGATTTGTATTGATTGTGCTTCCATGGTTGTGCAGCTCAACTTGGTTGTAGTTGGACATTAGGGATTGATATAGATTTGTGATTTGTATTTTCATTCTCCCATTGTGGGTTTTGATTACATTGGATTTGGTTAATTCTTATTGTAGTATTGATTCATTGTGCAAGTTACTCTAATGACAATGGTATTTGTTGAGTTGAATTCTTATCTATATTAAATTCCCCATTTGCTTCATTGATGGTATTTGATTAGGCTTGTTAATTGTCCGGTTGGTTAATTGCATTCTCTCATTAATTTACCTAGGTTTAGTGGTCACTAAACTACTTTAGGAATTGGCCTTTCATTGATTAACTCCACACTTTTTGATAGCAAGGATAGCCCAAAGCATTCTCCAACAAAGCATATTCATCACATTTCATTCTCCTCAATTTACTTTAGCTTTTAAAATATTGAAAATCCCAAAAAGTGTTAGTTCTAGTTCAATTTAGTTGCATTTAATTCCATTTAGTTTCATTGCACACCAAGTGTTTGTTAAATTGCCTCAAAGACATCCATTTTTGTGTTAATTGTGCATATTTGCTCATAGAGTCCATAGGCTTCGCGAGAGAGAATCGACCTAGGTTGTGCCACTAGCTGCACTTTCTAGTATTAATTTGATTGGTGAACGCGGCCTCTCACCAATTTGGCTCCGTTGCCGGAGAGCCATTTTGGTTCTTTTTGCAATTGTGCTAGATTTTTACGAAACAGGTTGTCTTCGCGTGATCCCTTCGGGAATTGCATAGTTTAAGTTTAATTTAATTGTCTTTGTGTTTTCGTTTGTGTTTTTGGTTTTGTGTTCCTAAGTAGTTTATTCTTGTTTCAGCATTTAGATTGCATCCTTTTTGTTTCATTGTTTTACTGTTTTTCTGTGTGTTTTCTTCCTTTTGTTTGTTTGTATAGTGCATGCTAAGAAGTTCTAGAGGAGACCTAATTCCATTGGATTTAGAAATCAAAAGAACTCTTAGGAAAATAAGAAAACTCAAAAAGGAAGTAATTAAGGCTAACCAAGAAAGAGAAAGAGAACTAGCAATAGAAGAAATGGCCGAAGAAGAAGGTAATAATAGGATGGACAATAGGGAAAGGAATGAAGAAGGTAATGATGGGGTAGATCAACCTAAAAAGTCTATTAAACAATTGAATCAATTTGATGATAATTTTGAATCTTTGGTTGGTGCTACTCGTACTTTTACTACTGATTTTGAAATTAAAGGTTCTCTTGTGCACTCACTTCCAAAATTTCATGGTCTTCTAGGGGAGAACCCGTATACACATCTAAGCTCTCTCCACATGCATTGCATGACGATGAAGCCCGTTGGGGCTAAACTTGAAGAAGTCATGTGGAAGGTTTTCCATCTCACTCTGGAAGGGAAGGCAAAGGTTTGGTATATGAGTTTGCCAAGGTACACCCCAGATGCTTACCAAACATGGGATAATTTGAAGAAGCACTTTATTGAAAAATATTATCCTTCAAAGAAAGTCACCGCAACATGAAAAGAAATTGCATCTTCAAGGCAAGAAGAGGGTGAAACATTCTATGGATATTGGACACGTGTTCAGGATATGGTAGCAAAATGTCCAAACCATCAAATGCCACTAGAGCACCTGGTCCAACCTTTTGTTTATGGGTTAACTAATGAAGATGAAAAAATGCTCAATGCAGCTGCTAATGGGTCCATAGAAGACATGCCCCCTGATGAAGCAATGGAGTTTATTAAGAAGTCTGCCTTGAGTAGGCAGAACATTACCACAAGGGATACCCGAGGAGTAAAAGAGATATCTCCAGCAGATCGTGATCCATTGTTGGTGAAAGTGGTGCATGAACTGTCTGCACTAGCCAAGAGGATGGATGGACTAAGCATCCAATCTCCACAGTCACCAACTCAACAGCTAGCTATGGTATGTGCTAGTTGTACATTCTGTGATTCCCCTATGCACATATCAGCAGATTGCCCTGGTCAATATGAAGATGTGAATGCAATGTATCAAGCACGGCCTGGGCAATACCAACAAAGGGACCCTTACTCCAATACATATAATCCTAGTTGGAGAGATCACCCTAACTTCAGATATGGGAATAGCGGTAATCAGAATACTCAAGGGTTTGGCAGTGGGCAAAGTCAAGGGAACTATCCTTCTAGAGGAGAAAATTCTTATGGTGGTCAATACTCAAATTTTCAAGGATCTTTATCTAGCCAAGCACCAAAATAGAACACCACCAATGCCATGGTTCCCATTAGCCAAGGTGCACCCTCTTCAAGCAATGATGAGATTAAACAACTTCTAGTGAAAGGGTTCTCAGATATTGGTGCAAAATTTGACCAAGAGCGTAGTATCACTGATGATAAAATCAAGGCCGTCGCCTCACACGTTGACTCATGCTTCACCAATATCATGAACAAATTTGAACAAATGGAAGTAAAGCATGACAACCTGAACTCATTTGTCACTCAGCTGTCTAACAAGAAGAGTGATGAACAAGCTAGATCAAGTGGAGCGACGCCTTCTAACACGGTGATCAATCCTAAGTCACTGAATGCCATAAGCCTTAGAAGCGGCAGAAAGGTCAGACTTGAAGACAAGGAAGATGATGAAGAAATTGTCTGTGAAAGTCCTCCTTTATCACCACTCAAGCTTTCTGAGAGCTCTAAAGAAACTAGGCTGTGGGAAAAAGTTGAAGAAAAGAAGAAGGAGCAACAAGAGGAACCAAAAGAAAAAAGGAACAAAAGTAGATGGAAGAAGCAATTAACAAAGCCATCTCCACCCAAAAAGGTAAGGAGGTAAGTATAAGTGATCTTCCCTTTCCTAATTCATATTTGCTGAGTAAGAAGGTCAAGGAAGTTAAAACTAATGAAGAGGCGCTGAAATTATTTACCAAGTTAGAAGTTAATATTCCTTTGTTAGAGTTGGTAAGAAAAGTGCCTAAATATGCAAAAGTTTTGAAAGAGCTTTGTACAAACAAGAGAAGATTTAGACCAAATGAGAGAGTTCAAGTGAGCTCTAATGTTTCTGCTCTTTTCAAACCCCAAATCCCGGTCAAGTGTCAAGACCCGGGGTCTTTCACAATCCCTTGTACTATTGGTAAGGTTACTATAGGGGGTGCATTACTTGATCTAGGGGCTGCTATTAATGTCATGCCTAAATCTGTTTATCAGGCCCTAGGTGTTAAAACACTCCAACCCACTGCAGTAATCTTACAATTAGCAGATAGGTCTATTAGGCGACCTGATGGGATTATAAAGGACATTTTGGTCCGAGTGAAAGATTTGATTATTCCAGCTGATTTCTATGTTCTTGATATGGCTGCGGGAATGCCTCAAGATTCCACTCTTATTTTAGGTAGTCCCTTTTTGCGAACTGCTAACACTTTGATTAGCATGAAAGAAGGAACGATCTCTATGGAAGTGGGAGATCATAAAATTAATTTTAATATGTATGAGGCCATGAAGCATCCATATGAGGACTATTTTTTACTTGGGGTTAGTGCAATAGATGTAATCATGGAAGATGAACATGTAGGTTATAATTTTGATGATGATAATTCTGAATCTACTGTTGATGCATTTTCTGATGGTTATTTTTCATTCACTGAACTTTTGCATGCTGATGATGACACTCTTGCTTCATTCTCTTCTTTATATTCTTTTCCATCTACTTGCTCTTGTGGAGGTGATCCCTCATGTCTTAACTGCATGTCATTTGATTGTACACATGGTACCCCACAATCTGATACATTTTCTGTAATTAGTTATTCTTTGGATTCTGTTTCTTCTTTGAGCAGTTATGATGGCCCTTTGGGGAAGTTATTCATTGAGTTTTCAGGTGAGTCAAGCAATGAAGCGGGGAAGGTGATCTAAAACAAAGTTCAATACATTCTGCCATGTGAAGACCCCCTTGCTGCTTCTCCGCCTTCTCACCTATTCCAAGGGCAACATAATAAAAGAAAGGAGATCGCGGTTGAGGCTGAGTCAACCGAAGAAGGGAACATACTACCAAGGTTTGAATGCATGGAAGTTGAGGCAAGTGGTAAAAATGAAATTTTAAAGGGAAGTACTCTTGCCACTTTAGATGTTCAAAAATTAGTTCCTTCTGTAATTCAACCTCCCACTCTAGAGCTCAAAGAGCTCCCTTCAAATCTAAAGTATGTTTTCTTAAAGTCAAATAACCAATTACCAGTGATCATTGCTAATGGGTTATCTGACGAGAATGAAGGGAAGCTTTTAAACCTTTTGAGAAAACATAAAAGAGCAATAGGATGGACTTTATTAGATATACCAGGGATTAGTCCCACAATTTGTACACATAGAATTCTACTAGAGGAGGGGTCGCAGCCCAAGCGGCAACCCCAAAGGAGGTTGAATCCTTTGATTTTAGATGTGGTCAAGAAAGAGGCCACTAAGCTTTTGAGTGCGGGTATTATATACCCAATTTCTGATAGTAAATGGGTTAGCCCTGTGCAGGTTGTACCAAAGAAGAGTGGGATTACAATAGTGAGAAATGAGAAGGATGAGTTGATTCCCACTAGATTCCAGAATTCGTGGCGCATGTGTATTCACTATAGAAAGTTAAATGACGCCACTAGAAAGGACCATTTCCCTTTACCCTTTATTGACCAGATGCTTGAGAGGCTTGCTGGTAAGTCTTATTACTGTTTCCTTGATGGATTCTCTGGTTATTTTCAGGTACCAATTGCTCCAGAGGATCAAGAAAAGACCACTTTTACTTGCCCCTTTGGTACATTTGCATATACGAGAATGCCTTTCGGTTTGTGTAATGCTCCTCGTACATTTCAGCGTTGTATGATGTCTATTTTTTCTGATTTTCTTGAACAATGCATGGATGTATTTATGGATAATTTTACAGTTTATGGAGAATCATTTGATGCATGTTTAGACAGCTTAGATAAAATTCTTGCTAGATGTTCTGAAAAAGGTCTTGTGCTAAATTATGAAAAGTGCCATTTTATGGTTGATCAAGGAATTGTTTTAGGACATTTAATTTCTAGAAAAGGGATTGAGGTGGATAAATCAAAAATAGAAGTAATCTCCTCCCTCCCATACCCCACATGTGTTAAAGAGATAAGATAATTTTTGGGTCATGCAGGGTTCTATAAGAGGTTCATTAAGGATTTTAGCAAAATTGTATATCCATTGTCTCAATTACTTCAAAAAGATGCAGAGTTTAACTTTAGTGAAGCTTGTAAGGTAGCATTTGATGAACTTAAAGCTAGGCTTGTGACACCACCTATTCTTACTGCGCCTAACTGAAATTTACACTTTGAAATTTCTTGTGGCATCTAAATTTGCAGTGGGAGCCATGTTAGGGCAAAAGGAGAACAAAATGTCTAGGGTGATTGCTTATGCTTCCAAGACATTGGACTCGGCTTAGATCAATTACACCACTACTGAGAAGGAACTTTTTGCCGTAGTCTTTGCCTTGGAAAAATTTCGTCCTTACTTGTTAAATTCTAGAGTTGTTGTGTATTCTGACCATGCAGCAGTTAGGTACCTCTTTTCAAAGCCTCACTCCAAGCCGAGGCTACTTAGGTGGGCCCTTCTCCTACAGGAATTTGATATGGTGATAAAAGATAGAGCAGGAGCGGAGAACCACGTAGCATATCATTTGAACCATTTGCCAAATGATACTCAGGGAGTAGACAATTCTAATTCCATTTTTGATATAGTTCCTAATTGTTCATTGTGTACCATTGCTCGGCGTGAGTCTTGGTACGGCCACATTGTTAATTTCAACACTAGTGGAGTAACTCCTCCATCCTTGTCTACATTTTAGGTTCAAAAGCTAAAGCACGATGCCAAATTCTATGCTTGGGATGCGCCACATCTTTGGAGGTTGTGTGCTGACCAAGTCATACGAAGATGCATACCAGAAGAAGAGCAAGAAAGTATCCTCTCAGCCTGCCATACCTTGTCTTGTGGAGGGCACTTTAGTGGGAAAAAGACTTCTAGAAAGATCTAAGACAGTGGGTTTTATTGGCCAAACCTAGTCAGGGATTCTATAAACTTTTGTAAAGCATGTGATAGATGCCAACATTTTGGGGATATAGGTTGGAAACACGAGATGCCCCAACAACCTATCCTTTTTTGTGAGCTTTGTGATGTTTGGGGAATAGATTTTATGGGTCGTTTCCCTCCGTCCAATGGATTTTTATATATTTTGTTGGCTGTGGACTATGTTTCAAAGTGGGTAGAAGCTATCCCAACTAGGAAGGATGATGCCCAAACTGTGTCAAAGTTTATCAAATCCCACATCCTATGTAGGTTTGGAGCACCTAGAGCGATCATCAGTGACCAGGGCACCCATTTCTGCAACAGGCTTTCCAATAACCTGTTGACAAAACATGGTGTCGAACATAAAGTTTCCACTACTTACCATCCACAAACAAATGGCCAGGCTGAGGTGTCAAACAGGGAAATCAAGAGAATTTTAGAAAGGATCGTCCAACCTTCAAGAAAAGATTGGAGCTTAAGGCTGGAAGAAGCCTTATGGGCTTACCGAACTGCTTTCAAGACCCCAATTGGTATGTCCCCATACCAGTTGGTTTTTGGGAAGGCATGTCATCTTCCAGTAGAGCTCGAACATAAAGCATACTGGGCAGTCAGAAAGTGCAATTTGGACCTTGAAGCTGCTGGTGAGGAGAGAAAGCTTCAGATGCAAGAGCTGGACGAGTTAAGAACTGAGGCATATGAAAACTCGAGACTCTACAAAGAAAAGACAAAGAAGATACATGATAGTGGAATCTTGAGGAAGAGTTTCATTGTCGGCGACAAAGTGCTGAAGTTCAAGGCTCGTTACAAGTTTAAACAAGGGAAGCTGCAAACTCAATGGGATGGCCCTTATACTGTGACAAGGGTGTTCCCCTATGGTGCTATTGAGATAAAAGAGGATGTGAGTGAGGCAACACACCTTGTTAATGGCCATTTGTTGAAATTGTACAAGGAGAGCTTCAAGCCCCCATAATGGGCCAGGTCGTCTCTTTCCCTTCTCCTGTATTGTGGTATTTTGATTGTTTTTGCGATGCATTGCTTAAGATAAGTGTGGGGAAGAGACATTCCAGTAGTTGGTAGATATAGAATTTGTTTTCCTTATTTAAATTATTTTCCTTATGTGTTTATTTTGTCTTGTATTTTTCGCTCCCTGGATGATGAAATTATCGTGTGATCACGCTTGATGTTTGACCAATCAAACATTCCAGTAGTTGGATCTTTGTGGTTGCCATGTGATGAGAATTTGGAGTGATCTTCGTTGATTAAGATGTTAGAAATTTGGACCAATAGGTTTAGAATATTTAAGAATTAGTTGTGTTAATGTTTTTAATTATATTTAGTTTTGGTCAATGTTTCTTTTTTCTCCCCCCCCCCAATTTTGCTCTCTGCTCGCTGCAGTGAGCAAAATGCTAGCTGCAGCGAGCAGGCCCTTTTAAAAAGGGCTTGCTGCTCGCTATAAGGAGCACTTTGCTCACTATAGCGAGCAGGCCCTTTAAAAAGGGCCTTGCGAGTAGTACGGGGTCTGACCCCATTTTTTTTTATTAATTTTTTTTTTAATTATTTTATTTATTTATTTAAGTTGCTTTTTTTAAAATATATATATTTATATATTCTTTTACTTTTATTTTTTTTAATATATTTATATTTATAAATAAATAAATATATATATATATATATATATTTCAATTCTTCTTTCTTCTTCCCCGTAACCCTCTCCCCTCCATTCTTCTTTCCTCCTTTCTTCCCCAACCTTCCAAACCACCATAGCCACCAAACCCTTCCTCCATTTCAAACCTCCATAACCAAATCCCCCCACCACACCACCATAACCCCTACAAACCGTACCCACCCCCACCTCGTACCCACTCCAGCCCATAACCCCTCCACTCTTCCATTCTTCCTCTTCCCCTCTCTTTCCTAACCCCTCCACCCCGTACCCACCCTCCCCCACCCCTCCAAACCGAACCCTTCCCCACCCCACCCTTCTCCAACCCATAACCCCCCCACCCCATACCCACTCCAGCCCATAACCCCTCCACTCTTCCATTCTTCCTCTTCCCCTCTCTTTCCTAACCCCTCCACCCCGTACCCACCCCACCCATAACCCCTCCACTCTTCCATTCTTCCTCTTCCCCTCTCTTTCCTAACCCCACCCTTCTCCAACCCACATTTTCTTTCTTCTCCGATTTAGGTAATCTTCTATTTATTTATTTGTTTATTTTTTTAATTATTTTATTTACTTATTATATATATATATATTTATATATATTTATTTTAATTTTATTTTCTTGTTTTCTGAAATTTCTATTTAGTTGGTTTAATTTTGTTAGATTTAGGCATTAGGTCCTATGACAAGCATTAGGTATTTTTGATAAATAGTCTTATTTAGATTTGACTTTTAGTTAGTTTTTTTCTCATTTACCTATGCTTAATCCAATTTAATTTTCTTATTTATCTGAATGTCTTAGTTAATTAGTTAGTTTCTTGTTGTGCTGGTGTGTTAGCTAGATAATTAGGTTGTGGAAAATCTGAAACACTAATCGGCGAAAATTGATGAATATCAAGTTTTCGAAACACTAATCGGCGAAAACTGATTATCAAGAAAGTCAAGTATTCGAAACACTCATTGTCGAAAACTGATGAATATCAAGTTTCCGACACACTCATCGTCGAAAACTGATGAAGATCAGCTTTTCGAAACACTCATCGATGAAAATTAATTAACAGGAAAATCAAGTTTTTGAAACACTCATTGGTGAAAACTAATGAATATCAAGTTTTCGAAACACTAATCGCAGAAAACTGATGAACATCAAATTTTCGAAACACTCAACGGCGAAAACTGATTAACAAGAAAATCAAGTTTTTGAAACACTCATTGGGGAAAACTGAAGAATATTAATATTCCGGAACACTAATTGGCGAAAACTGATGAATATCAAGTTTTCGAAACACTCATCGGCGAAAACTGAGTAACAAGAAAATCAAGTTTTCGAAACACTCATTGGCAGAAACTGGTGAATATCAAGTTTTCAAAACACTAATTTACGGAAACTGATGAATATCAAGTTTTCGAAACACTCATCGGCGAAAACTAATGAATATCATGTTTTTGAAACACTCATCGGCGAAAACTGATTAACAAGAAAATCAAGTTTTCGAAACACTCATTGGCGAAAACTGATGAATATCAAGTTTTCGAAACACTCATTGGCGAAATCTGATGAATATCAAGTTTCCAGAAACTAATCGACGAAAATTGATGAATATCAAGTTTTTAAAACACTCATCAGTGAGAACTGATAAACAAGAAAATCATGTTTTCGAAACACTCATCGGCGAAATTTGATTAACAGGAAAATCAAGTTTTCGAAACACTCATTGGCGAAAACTGAAGAATATCATGTTTCCAAAATACTCATTGGCAAAAACTGATGAAATCTAGTTTTCGAAACAGTCATCGGCGAAAACTGATTAACGAGAAAATCAAGTTTTCGAAACACTCATTGCCGAAAACTGATGAATATCAAGTTTCAGAAACACTAATCGGCGAAAACTGATGAAAATCAAGTTTTCGAAAAACTTATCGGCGAAAAATGATTAACAAGAAAATCAGGTTTTTGCAACACTCATTGGCAAAAACTGATGAATATCACGTTTCCAAAACACTAATTGTAACATCCGCCTCTCCGAGATGATGAATTGATTGTTTGTTAGATTAATCCAGTTGTTGTATGTGTTTGATGCATTTAGAAGCATATAGAATTGCATTAGTGTTAGAGTGATTAAGTTTAGAGGGACTTAGATGAAAGGAAAGACGAGTTCAATGGAAATGGGACATGGATGTAAAAAAAAAGTGATATGGGGATAACAAATTATAATTTTAGCCAAGGGTCACAATAACTACCAGAATTTTGAACACTTCCCGCCAAAGTGTCAAGGATGAACACAGAGTTTCATCTAAGATCATGATGATTGCTAAGTGAACCTAGGGACTTAATTGTCATTTTTCCTAAATGACCATGACCATGACTATTTAAAGCTAAGAGAGGAAGAGAGTCACACACACACACACCATTTCCATAAAACAAGAGAGAGAGAGAGAGCTAGAGAGAAGGTGGAGAAAACTTGGAGGAGTGGGATTGAAGAACTCGATTCCAGCTAGGATAATCCGTAGGAAAGCATCTACACATCACAAGAAACGTAATTAAGCTCGGAAACAAGGTAATCAAAGCTTCCTTCCTCTCATTTTTGAAATTTATGGTTTTAGCTCAAATGGAGAAATTCTTGAATATGATGTTTTAAGCTGAAAGAGGGGATTAAAACTTGCATTTCTGAGTTTTAGAACTTGAATGGATGCTTAGATGATGTAGCATGTATGCTAGAATGCTAGAAAATGGAAAATTTGGTTATGGGTATGGGTATGGGTTTTGTGTATCTTCATATGGAAATTTAAAGCATGAAAAGGCATGTTTTGAGCTGAAATTTTCAGGGGTTTTGTTGTGAAAATAGTAGGGGTTAAGTTCCACTTTTGGTTTTCAAGTTTTGGGGCTTTAATTTGGACAAAATGAAGGTTTTTAAAACATTTCCGCCCCGTATCAGCCGGCTGATAGCTAGAACAGCCGGCTGATGCGTTCAAATGTTGCCTAGAAAATTTTCCAGATTATGAACAGCCGGCTGATAGCTTAGAACAGCCGGCTGATGGGTTTAAATTTTCCAGAAAATGTTCATATTTTTCCCAGAAACATGCATATTTTGCCCAGAAATTTCCAGAATTGGAACAGCCGGCCGATGGCTTAAGAACAACCGGCTGTTGTGTTTCTAAAGTGGCTGAATTAGCTCTCCATAGAGCTATCAGCCGGCTGATAGGTCCTAACAGCCGGCTGATTGGTCTCTGGAAAATTTTATTCTTCAAAATTAAGGGCAAATCAGCCGGCTGATGGCCCCCAATCAGCCGCTGATAGGCCCCTTTTTTGCATAGTGAACTTAATCACTTTAAATGATGTTTTAAGCACTTAATTTCATTCTCAAACATGATGCTCAATGATTTTAAAGTAATTTGAAATATGAATCAAGGGGAAATAACATAAAAAGAAAGAAAAGAGAGCTAGTATTCAATGTACATGTATCGGTAAAGAATGGGTCCATAATCGATTGACCAATTGTCGGTATGGGACGGCTATTGGGATTTCCACGGTCGTGTCTTTATTTGGAATGGTAAAACATCCAATCGATTAAGAATATGATTTTATAAAAACACCGTGTTGGTTACCGAATTTTAAGCTAGTATGCCCTATGTGGCCATTTAAGAGCGACATGCTTAAAATTAGGCGAACCATGATTGGGACCTATTTCTTTTCAATATATGTATAGGTGAATAGCATATCACGGAGATGAATTGTTGACTCTTAAAGGAAAGATACGATGCATATAAATTGTTGATCCACAGGGAAAGACACAATGCTTGCAATAGGTTGATCCTTAAGGGAAGACGCAATGCATCCTATGAATGTATGTGTTCAAGGAATTGAACAGTTGATCCTCTGGGACAACATGATGAATCCTAGGTATAAATGAATGTTATGAGAGGCAAATTGTTGATCCTTCGGGAAAGAAGCAAATGGTCCTCTAATGATGATGTTATGAGGGACGAATTGTTGATCCTTCGGGAAACACACAAAGGGTCCTACAATGATGATGAATGTATAGATGTGTGCGAGTGTTCGCGTTGCGGCACTCCCGATGCTCATATGTTTTATGAAATTGGGGCTAGATGCCCACATGTTTATTATGTGTTATTTCAGTACCCTTGAGATTATGAATGATGATGGTTTGATGAAATGTTTTATGTATATTCATATTTCTCTAATTTATGATGTTTTGCAAAGATGAGGACGATACTTTTCCATACCATACCAGTTAATGGATTGAATAAGTGTTTTGAAATGATGTGTCAAATGTTGCATTCACCAGAATACATGCTATGTTTTATTATGCTTCAAAGAATTGAATGATAATGCATCCATGTTTTAAATGTTATGAAATGTATAAGGAAATGCAGGGATTTTGTGTATGATGATACAGTGGTACACAGTAACGGTTTTCAAAACAGGTTGCTATGATTACTGAGATTATAAATCTCACGATTACGTTGATGTTTATCAGATGCCTAGGTACTTAGTCACATTGGAGGCCAAGCTGGAATGGAGGCATGATCCAGTACTAGGCTGGGTCGTAGTGATTAGGGATGTGATAGTACATGTAGTAACTCAACTGACGCCTTCTCAAGGATTATGATCATGTAGTACATGTTTTTGTTTTGTTTATTTTGGAATCCCCATTCCCTTGACTTTGTCCTTTAGTATCTTTTTGGAAAGGTTACAAAGTCCTAGTAGTTAATATGTATAGGAAGGGATGGAGGACATGTTTGAGTTTGTATATGAATGGTATGTAAGTAAGAACTAGAGTCTTTATCCACTAGTAGGTTAAGGGCTAAGATCTTAAGATGCTTGCTATCTTTAGATCTTCTCCTTTCATGGAACTCTAGCTTTGATGATGGATGGTACGTATATTATATATGTTTATAGTAAATAGAAGGTTATGTAGTGAAGATGCTTGTGTTTGTTTTTAATTTAATGCTTCCGCTGAGAGAGACGAGTGACATACCAGAGAGTAGAAACCCAAACCAACTCAACTAAATTAATTAACTTGGTAAAATTTTAATGAACTAGGGTAAGAAAGGCTAGTAACACACTAATTCATATCAACTATATACTTAAATGGACGTAGGGAATTGGGGTGTTACACTAATCAGCAAAAACTGAGGAATATCAAGTTTTCGAAACACTCATCGGCGAAAACTAATTAACAAGAAAATTACGTTTTCGAAATACTCTTTGGCGAAAACAGATGAATATCAAGATTTCGAATCCTAATCGTCGAAAACTAATGAATATCAAGTTTTCGAAACACTCATTGGCGAAAATTGATTTACAAGAAAATCAAGTTTTCGAAACACTCATTGGCGAAAATGGATGAATATCAAGTTTTCGAAACACTCATTGGAGAAAACTGATGAATATCAAGTTTTCAAAACACTCATTGGTGAAAACTGATTAACAAGAAAATCAAGTTTTTGAAACACTCATTGGCGAAAACTGATGAATATCAAGTTTCCGAAACACTAATCGGCGAAAACTGAAGAATATCAAGTTTTCGAAACACTCATCGGCGAAAACTGATTAACAAGAAAATTAAGTTTTCTGAAATACTCTTTGGCGAAAACATATGAATATCAAGATTCCAAAACACAAATCGTCGAAAACTGATGAATATCAAGTTTTTGAAACACTCTTCCGCGAAAACTGATTGACAAAAAATCAAGTTTTCGAAATTCTCACTGGCAAAAACTGATGAATATCAAGTTTTCGAAACACTCATCGGCGAAAACTGATTAACAAGACAATCAAGTTTTCAAAACACTCATTGGCGAAAACTCATGAATATCAAGTTTCCGAAACACTAATTGGTGAAAATTGATGAATATAATCTTTTTGAAACACTCATAGGTGAAAACTGATTAACAAGAAAATCAAGTTTTTGAAACACTCAGTGGCGAAAACTGATGAATATCAAGTTTCCGAATCACTAGTCGGCGAAAAGTGTGGAAATTCAAGTTCTTGATACACTCATTGGCGAAAATTGATGAATATCATGTTTCCAAAACACTTATCGGCGAAAACTGATGATAATCAATTTTTCGAAACGCTCAACGGCGACTACTTAATAACAAGAGAATAACGTTTTCCATGCACTCATTAGCGAAAACTGATATTTATAAAGTCTTCGAAACACTCACCGGCGAAATATATTGAGTATCAAGTTTTAAAAACACTCCCCCGCGAAAATTGATCAATATCATGTTCTCGAAACACTCTTTGGCGTAAACTGAATCCCAAGAAAATCACGTTTTGGAAACACTAATTGGCAAAAGCTGGCGAATATCAAGTTTCCGAAACTGTGGAATATCAAGTTTTCGAAACACTCATTGGCGAAAACTGAAGAATATCAAGTTTTCGACACACTCATCAGCGAAAACTGATTAAAAAGAAAATCTAGTTTTCAAAACACTCATTGGCGAAAACTGATGAATATCATGTTTTCGAAACACTCATCGGCGAAAACTGATTAACAAGAAAATCAAGTTTTCGAAACACTCATTGGAGAAAACCGATGAATATTAAGATTCTGTAACACTAATCGGCGAAAATTGATTAACATCATGTTTTCGAACCACTAATCGGCGAAAGCTGATTAACAAGAAAATCAAGTTTTCTAAACAATCATTGGCGAAAATTGATGAATATCAAGTCTCCAAAACACTCATCGATGAAAACTGAGGATTATAAGTTTTCGAAACAATCATCGGCGAAAGTGGATGACTATCAAGTTTTCGAAACACTCATCGGAGAAAACTGATTAATAAGAAAATCAAGTTTTCGAAACACTCATTACCGAAATTTGATGAATATCAAAATTCCGAAACACTAATCGACGAAAACTTATTAATATGAAGTTTTCGAAACACTCATCGGCGAAAACTGATGAACAAGATAATGAAGTTTTCGAAACACTCATTGGCCAAAATTGATGAATATAAAGTTGTCGAAACATTCATCGGCGAAAATTGATTAACAAGAAAATTAAGTGTTCGACACACTCATTGGCGAAAGCTGATGAATATCAAGTTTTCGAAACACTCATGGGCGAAAACTGATTAACAAGAAAATCAGGTTTTCGAAACACTCATCCGCGAAAACTAATGAATATCAAGTTTTTGAAACACTCAACGGCGAAAAATAATGAACAAAAAATTCAAGTATTTGAAACATTCATAGGGTAAAATTGATGAATATCAAGTTTTCAAAACAATCACCAGTAAAAATTAATGCATATCATGATTCCGAAACACTAATTAGCGAAAACTGATTAACAGGAATATTAACTCTTCGAAACACTCATCTGGAAAAACCTTTGAATATCAAGTTTCCGAAACACTAATCGGCGAAAACTGATGAATATCAAGTTTTCGAAACACTCATCGGCGAAAACTGATTAACAAGAAAATCAAGTTTTCGAAACACTCATCGGCGAAAACTGATTAACAATAAAATCAAGTTTTCGAAACACTCATTGGCGAAAACTGATGAATATCAAGTTTTCGAAACACTCACCGGCGAAAATTGATGAATATTAAGTTTTCAAAACACTCATCAGCGAAAACTGATTAACAAGAAAATTATGTTTTCGAAACACTCATTGGCGAAAATTGATGAATATAAAGCTTTCGAAACACTCATTGGCGAAAACTGAGTAACAAGAAAATCAAGTTTTCGAAACACTCATTGGCGAAAATTGATGAATATCAAGATTCCAAATCACTAATCGGCAAAAACTAATTAACAAGAAAATCAAGTTTTCTAAACAATCATTGGCGAAAACTGATGAATATCAAGTTTCCAAAACACTCATCGGCGAAAACTGATGAATATCAAGTTTTCGAAACACTCATCGGCGAAGACTGATTAACAAGAAAATCAAGTTTTCGAAACATCATTGCCAAAAACTGATGCATATCATGTTTCCGAAACACTAATTAGCGAAAACAAATGAATATCAAGTTTTCGAAACTTTC
This sequence comes from Senna tora, assembly GCA_014851425.1. Classification (NCBI taxonomy): domain Eukaryota; kingdom Viridiplantae; phylum Streptophyta; class Magnoliopsida; order Fabales; family Fabaceae; genus Senna; species Senna tora. The sequence continues at coordinate 91,914 of JAAIUW010000053.1, read as the reverse complement.
TCCGGCGAAACCTGATTAACAAGAAAATCAAGTTTTCGAAACACTCATTGGCGAAAACTAATGAATATCAGGTTTTCGAAACACTCACCACCGAAAACTGATTAACAAGAAAATCATGTTTTCGAAATACTCATTAGCGAAAACTGTTGAATATCAAGATTCCGAAACACTAATCGGCGAAAACGGATGAATATCAAGTTTTCGAAACACTCATTGGCGAACACTGATCAACAAGAAAATCATGTTTTCGAAACACTCATTGGCGAAAACTGTTGAATATCAAGTTTTCGAAATAGTCACCGACGAAAACTGATTAACAAAAAAAATCAAGTATTTGAAACAATCATTGGGGAAAAATAATGAATATCAAGTTTTCGAAACACGCATCGGCGAAAACTGAGCAACATCAAGTTTTCGAAACACTTATTGGCGAAAACTGATTACCAAGAAAATCAAGTTTACGAAACACTCATTGATGAAAATTGATGAATACCAACTTTCCGAAACACTAATCGGCGAAAACTAATGAATATCATGTTTTTGAAACTCTCATTGGTGAAAACTGATGAGCAAGAAAATCATGTTTTCGAAACACCCATTGTCGAAAACTGATGAATATCAAGATTCTGAAACACTAAATGGCGGAAATTGATGAATATCAAGTTTTCGAAACACTCATCGGCGACTACTGAATAACAAGAAAATCAAGTTTTCGAATCACACATTGGCCAAAACTGATGAATATCAAGTTTTCGAAACACTCATCGGCGAAAACTGATTAACAAGAAAATCAAGTTTTTGAAAAACTCATTGGCGAAAACTGATGAACACCAAGTTTCCGAAACACTCACCAGCCAAAACTGATGAATATCAACTTTTCGAAACACTCATCGGCGACTACTGAATAACAAGAAAATTATGTTTTCGAAACACTCATTGGCCAAAACTGATGAATATGAAGTTTTAGAAACACTCACCGTCGAAAACTAATGAATATCAAGTTTTCGAAACACTCACCGGCGAAAACTTATCAACATCAAGTTTTCAAAACACTCATTGCCGAAAACTGATTACCAAGAAAATCAAGTTTTCGAAACACTCATTGGCGAAAACTAATGAATATCAAGATTCCGAAACAGTAATCATCAGAAACTGATGAGTATCTACTTTTTGAAACACTCATCAGTGAATACTGATTAACAAAAAAATCAAGTTTTCGAAACTCACATTGGGGAAAACTGATGAATATCATGAGTCCGAAACACAAATCGGCGGAAATTGATGAATGTCATGTTTTCAAAACACTCTTCGATGAAAACTGATTAACAAGAAAATCAAGTTTTCGAAACACTCATTGGCAAAAACTGATGAATATCAAGATTTCGAAATGCCCATCGGCGAAAACTGATTAACAAGGAAATCAAGTTTTCGAATCTCTCATTGGCGAAAACTGATGAATATCACGATTCTGAAACACTAATCGGCATAAACTAATGAATATCAAGTTTTCGAAACACTCATCGGCGAAAACTGATTCAAAAGAAAATCTAGTTTTTGAAACACTCATTGGTGAAAACTGATGAATATAAAGTTCCCAAAACAGTAATCGGCGAAAACATAGGAATATAAGTTTTCGAAACGCTCATCGGCGAAAACTGATGAATATCAAGTTTTCGAAACACTCACCGGCGAAAACTAATTAACAAGAAAATCAAGTTTTCGAAACACTCATTGGCGAAAATTGATGAAGATTAAGATTCTGAAACACTAATCGGCGACTACTAATGAATATCAAGTTTCGAAACACTCATCGGCGAAAACTGATTAACAAGAAAATCATGTTTTCGAAACACTCATTGCCGAAAACTTATCAATATCAAGTTTCCGAAACAATCACCAGCAAAAACTAATGAATACCAAGTATTCGAAACACACATTGGCGAAAACTTATTAACAAGAAAATCAAGTTTTCGAAACACTCATTGGCGAAAGCTGATGAATATCAAAATTTCGAAACACTAATCGGCAAAAACTAATGAATATCAAGTTTTCGAAACACTCATTGGAAAAAACTGATCAATATCAAGTTTCCGAAACACTCATTGCCCAAAAATGATGAATATCAAGTTTTAGAAACACTCACCGCCGAAAACTATTGAATATAAAGTTTTCGAGACACTCACCGGCGAAAACTTATCAACATCAAGTTTTCAAAACATTCATTGGCGAAAATTGATTACCAAGAAAAACAAGTTTTCGAAACACTATTTGGAGAAAACTGATGAATATCAAGATTCCGATACACTAATCGACGAAAATTGATGAATATCAAGATTCCAAAACACTAATCGGCGAAAACTGATGAAAATCAAGTTTTCGAAACATTCAGCGGTGAAAACTGATTAACAAGAAAATCAAGTTTTCGAAACACTCATTCGCGAAAACTGATGAATATCAAGATTTCCAAACACTAATCGGCGAAAATTGATGAATATCTAGTTTTCGAAACACTCATCGGCGAAAACTGATTAACAAGAAAATTTAGTTTTCGAAACACTCATTGGCGAAAACTTATGAATATCAAGTTTCCGAAACAATCACCAGCAAAAACTAATGAATACCAAGTATTCGAAACACACATTGGCGAAAACTTATTAACAAGAAAATCAAGTTTTCGAAACACTCATTGGCGAAAGCTGATGAATATCAAAATTCCGAAACACTAATCGGCAAAAACTAATGAATATCAAGTTTTCGAAACACTCATTGGAAAAAACTGATCAATATCAAGTTTCCGAAAAACTCATTGCCCAAAACTGATGAATATCAAGTTTTAGAAACACTCACCCTCGAAAACTAATGAATATCAAGTTTTCGAAACACTCACCGGCGAAAACTTATCAACATCAAGTTTTCGAACACTCATTGGTGAAAACTGATTAACAAGAAAATCATGTTTTGGAATCACTCATTGGCGAAAACTGATGATTGTCAAGATTCCGAAACTGTCACTGGCGAAAACTGTTTAACAAAAATATCAAGTTTTGGAAACACTCATCGGCGAAAACTGATTAACATGAAATTCAAGTTTTCGAAACACTCATGGGCGAACACTGATCAATATCAAGATTCCGAAACACTAAACGGCGAAAACTGATGAATATCAAGTTTTCGAAACACTCATCGGCGAAAACTGATTAACTAGAAAATCAAGTTTTAGAAACACTCATTGGCTAAAACTGATGAATATAAAGTTCCCAAAATAGTAATCGGCGAAAACTGAGGAATATAAGTTTTCGAAACACTCATCGGTTAAAACTGATGAATATCAAGTTTTCGAAACACTCACCGACGAAAACTAATTAACAAGAAAATCAAGTTTTCGAAACACTCATTGGCGAAAATTGATGAAGATTAAGATTCTGAAACACTAATCGGCGACTACTAATGAATATCAAGTTTCGAAACACTCATCGGCGAAAACTGATTAACAAGAAAATCTTGTTTTCGAAACACTCATTGCCGAAAACTTATCAATATCAAGTTTCCGAAACAATCACCAGCAAAACTGATGAATACCAAGTATTCGAAACACACATTGGCGAAAACTGATTACCAAGAAAATTAAGTTTTCGAAACACACATTGGCGAAAACTGATGAATATCAAGATTTCGAAACACTCATCGGCGAAAATTGATTAACAAAAATATCAAGTTTTCGAAACACTCATTGGCGAAAACTGATGAATATCAAGATTCTGAAAGACTAATCGGCGATAACTGATTAATATCATGTTTTCGAAACACTCACCGGCGAAACTTGATTAACAAGAAAATCAATTTTTCGAAACACTAATTGGCGAAAACAGATGAATATCAAGTTTCTGAAGCACAAATCGGCGAAAACTGATGAATATCAAGTTTTCGAAACACTCATAGATAAAAATTGATTAACAAGAAAATCAAGTTTTCGAAACACTCATTGGCAAAAACGGATGAATATCAAGTTTTCACAACATTCACCGGCGAAAACTTATTATAAAGAAAATCAAGTATTTGAAACACTCATTGGTGAAATCTTATGAATATCAAGTTTCTGAAACACTCATCGGCAAAAATTGATGAATATCAAGATTCCGAAACTCTCATCGACGAAAACTGATTAACTAGAAAATCAAGTTTTCGAAACACTGACCGGCAAAAATTGATGAATATGAAGTTTTCGAAATACTCACCGGCGAAAACTGATTAACAAGAAATTCAAGTCTTCGAAACAGTAATTGGCGAAAACTGATGAATATCAAGATTCTTAGACACTTATCGGCGAAAACTGATGAATATCATGTTTTTGAAACACTGTTCGACAAAAACTGATTAACAAGAAAATCAAGTTTTTGAAACACTCATTGGCGAAAACTGATGAATATCAAGTATTTGAAACACTCATTGGCAAAAATTGAAAAATATCAAGTTTCGAAACACTCATCAGCAAAAACTGATGAATATCGAGTTTTCGAAACAATCAATGGCGAAAACTGATGCATATCAAAATTCCGAAACAATAATCGGCGAAAACTAATATCAAGTTTCGAAACACTCATCGGCAAAAACTGATTAACAAGAAAATCAAGTTTTCGAAACACTCATTGGTGAAAACTGATGAATATCATGTTTTTGAAACACTCACCTGCGAAAACTGATTAACAAGGAAATCAAGTTTTCGAAGCACACATTGGCAAAAATTGATGAATATCAAGATTCTGAAACACTAATCGGCTAAAACTGATGAATATCAAGTTTTTGAAACACTCATCGGCGAAAACTGATTAACAAGAAAATCAAGTTTTTGAAACACTCATGGGCGAAAACTGATTAATATCAAGTTTTCGAAACACTAACCGGCGAAACATGATTACCAAGAAAATCAAGTTTTCGAAACACTCATTGGCAAAAACTGAAGAATATCAAGTTTCTGAAACACTCACCGGGGAAAACTGATGAATTTCAAGTTTTCAAAACACTTATTACCAAAAACTAATGAATATCTAGTGTTTGTAACACTCACTAGGAAAATTGATGAATATCAAGTTTTCAAAACACTCATCGACAAAAACTGATTAACAAGAAAATGAAGTTTTCGAAACACTCATTGGCGAAAACTGATGAATATCAAGATTCTGAAACACTAATCGGCGAAAACTAATGAATATCAAGTTTTCGAAACACTCATCGGCGAAAATTGATTAACAAGAAAATCAAGTTTTCGAAACACTCATTGGCGAAAACTGATGAATACCATGTTTGCAAAACACTCAACGGCGGAAACTGATGATTATCAAGTGTTCGAAACACTCATCGGCGAAAAATGATGTATATCAAGTTTTCGAAACACTCATCGGCAAAAACTAATTATCAATAAAATCAAGTTTTCGAAACACTCATAGCCGAAAACTAATGAATATCAATTTTCCGAAACACTAATCGGCGGAAAGTGATGAATATCAAGTTTCGAAGCACTCATCGGCGAAAACTGATTAACAAGAAAATCAAGTTTTTGAAACACCCATTAGCGAAAACTAATGAATATCATGTTTTTCAAACACGCACTGGCGAAAACTGATGAAATTCAAGTTTTCGAAACACTCATTCGCGAAAATTGATTGGCAAGAAAGTCAAGTCTTCGAATCACTTATTGGCGAATACTAATGAATATCAAGTTTTTGAAACACTAATCGGCGAAAACTGATGAATATCATGTTTTCGAAACACTCATCGGTGAAAACTGATTAACAAGAAAATCAAGTTTTTGAAACACACATGGGGAAAAACTGATGAATATCAAGTTTACGAAACACTCACCGACGAAAACTGATTAACAAGAAAATCAAGTTTTCGAAACACTCATTGGCGAAAACTGATGAATATCAAGTTTCCGAAACACTCACCGGGGAAAACTGATGAATTTCAAGTTTTCGAAACACTCATTGGCGAAAACTGATGAATATCAAGTTTTCGAAACACTCATTAGCCAAAATTGATGAATATTAAGTTTTCGAAACACTCACCGACGAAAACTGATTAACAAGAAATTCAAGTTTTCGAAACACTCATTGGCGAAAACTAATGAATATCAAGATTTTTAAACACTAATCGGCGAAAATTGATGAATATCAAGTTTTTGAAACAGTCATCGACGAAAACTGATTAACAAGAAAATCAAGTTTTCGAAACACTCATTGGCGAAAACGGATGAATATCAAGTTTTCGAAACACTCACCGGCAAAAACTGATGAATATCAAGTTTTCCACGCACTCATCGGCAAAAACTGATAAACAAGAAAATCAAGTATTTGAAACACTCATTGGCGAAACTTGATGAATATCAAGTTTCCGAAACACTAATCGGCGAAAATTGTTGAATATTAAGTTTTCGAAACAATCATCGGCGAAAACTGATTAACAAGAAAATCAAGTTTTCGAAACACTCAATGGCGAAAACTGATTAACAAGAAAATATTGTTTTCGAAACGCTCATTGGGGAAAACTGATGAATATCAAGTTTTCGAAACACTCAGTGGCAAAAACTGATTAATAACAAAATCAATTTTTCGAAACACTCATTGGCGAAAACTGATGAAAATCAAGTTTCCGAAACACTCACCGACGAAAACTGATGAATATCAAGTTTTCGAAACACTGATCGGTAATAATGGATTAACAAGAAAATCAAGTTTTCGAATCACTCATTGGCGAAAACTGATGAATATCAAGTTTTCGAAGCACTCATCGGCAAAAATTGATTAACAAGAAAATCAAGTTTTCGCAACACACAATGGCAAAAACTGATGAATATCATGTTTTCAAAACACTACTCGGCGAAAACTGATGAATATCAAGTTTTCAAAACACTCTTTGACGAAAATTGATTAACAAGAAAATCAAGTTTTCGAAACACTCATCGGCGAAAACTGAGGAATATCATGTTTTCGAAACACTCATCGGCGAAAACTGATTAACAAGAATATCAAGTTTTCGAAACACTCATTGGAAAAAAACTGATGAATATCAAGTTTCCGAAACACTCATCTGCGAAAACTAATGAATATCATGTTTCCGTAACACTCATCAGCGACTACTGAATAACAAGAAAATCAAGTTTTCGAAACACTCATTGGCGAAAACTGATGAATATCATGATTTCGAAACACAAATTGTCAAAAAAAGATGAGTATCAAGTTTTCGAAACACTCATCGGTGAAAACTGATTAACAAAAAATATCAAGTTTTCCAAACACTCATTGGCGAAAACCGATGAATATTAAGATTCCGAAACACTAATCGGCGAAAACTAATGAATATCAAGTTTTCAAAACACTCACCGGCGAAAACTGATGAATATCAAGTTTTTGAAACACTCATCGGCGAAAACTGATTAACAAGAAAATCAAGTTTTCGAAACACTCATTGGCGAAAACTAATGAATATCAAGTTTGCGAAACACTCATCGAAGACAACTGATGAATATCAAGTTTACGAAACACTCATCGGCGACTACTAAATAACAATAAAATCAAGTTTTCGAATCACTCATTGGCCAAAACTGATTAATATCAAGTTTTAGAAACACTCACCGGCGAAAACTAATGACTATCAAGTTTTGGAAACACGCAGCGGCGAAAACTGACGAAATTCAAGTTTTCGAAACACTCACTGGCGAAAACTGATTGACAAGAAAATCAAGTTTTCGAAACACTCATTGGCGAAAACTAATGAATATCAAGTTTCCAAAACACTAATCGGCGAAAACTTATGAATATCAAGTATTTGAAACACTCATCGGCGAAAACAGATTAACAAGAAAATCAAGTTTTCGAAACACTCATTGGCGAAAACTGATGAATATCAAGTTTTCGAAACACTCATCGGCGAAAACTGATTAACAAGAAAATCAAGTTTTTGAAACACTCATTGTCGGAAATTGATGAATACCATGTTTCTGAAACACTCACCGGCGAAAACTTATGAATATCATGTTTTCGAAACACTCACCGGCGAAAACTGATGAATATCAAGTTTTCAAAACACTCATCGGCGAAAACTGATTAACAAGAAAATCATCTTTTCGAAACGCTCATGGGCGAAAACTGATTAATATCAAGTTTTCGAAACACTCACCGGCGAAAACTAATTAACAAGAAAATCATGTTTTCGTATCACTCATTGGCGAAAACTGATGAATATCAACTTTACGAAACACTCATCGGCGAAAAATGATTATCAAGAAAATCATGTTTTCGAAACACTTATTGGCAAAGAATAATGAATATCAAGTTTTCGAAACACTAATCGACGAATATTGGTCTATTTCAAGTTTTCGAAACAATCACCCGCGAAAACTAATTAACAAGAAATCAAGTTTTCGAATCACTCATTGGCGAAAACTGATGAAGATCAAGATTCCAAAACAGAAATCGGCGAAAACTGATGAATATTAAGTTTTCGAAACACCCATCGGCGAAAATTGATTGACAAGAAAATCAAGTTTTCGAAACACTCATTGGCGAAAACTAATGAATATCAAGTTTTCGAAACACTGACCGGTGAAAACTGATTAACAAGAAAATCAAGTATTCGACACACTCATTGGCGAAGACTGATGAATATCAAGTTTTCAAAACACTCACCAGCGAAAACTGATGAATATCAAGTTTTCGAAATACTCATCAGCGAAAACTGATGAATATCAAGTTTTTCAAACACTCATCGACGAAAATCGATTAACACTCTTTGGTGAAAACTGACGAATATCAAGTTTTCGAAAACTTGATTTTCTTGTCAATCAATTTTCGCCGATAAGTGTTTCGAAAACTTGATATTAATCTGTTTTCTCCGGTGACTGTTTCGAAAACTAAATATTTATCAATTTTCGCAAATGAGTGTTTCCAAAACTTAATTTTCTTGTGACTCAGTTTTCTCCGATGAGTGCTTCGAAAACTTGATATTCATCAGTTTTCGCCGGTAAGTGTCTTGAAAACTTGATATTCATCAGTTTTGCCAATGGGTGTTTCGAAAAAATGATTTTCTTGTTAATCAGTTTTTGCCAATGCGTGTTTCGATAACTTGATATTCATCAGTTTTCGCCGATGAGTATTTCGAAAACTTGATATTCATCAGTTTTCACCGGTGAGTGTTTCGAAAACTTGATATTTATCAATTTTGGCAAATGAGTGTTTCGAAAACCTGATTTTCTTGTTATTCAGTAGTCGCCGATAAGTGTTTCGAAAACTTGATATTCATCAGTTTTCGCCAATGAGTGTTTCGAAAACTTGATTTTCTTGTTAATCAGTTTTCACCGATGAGTGTTTCAAAAACTTGATATTCATCAGTTTTCGCCGATTAGTGTTTCGAAAACTTAATATTCATCAGTTTTCGGCGGCGAGTGTTTCGAAAACTTGATATTCATCAGTTTTCGCCAATGAGTGTTTCAAAAACTTGATTTTCTTGTCAATCAGTTTTCTCCTGTGAGTGTGTCAAAAACTTGATATTCCTCAGTTTTCGCCAATGCGCGTTTCAAAAACTTGATTTTCTTGTCAATCTGTTTTCGCCGATGAGTGTTTCGAAAACTTGATATTCAACAATTTTCGCCGGTGAGTGTTTAAAAAATATGAGATTCATCAATTTTCGCCATTTAGTGTTTCTAAAACTTGATTTTCTTGTCAATTAGTTTTCGCCGATGAGTGCTTCGAAAACTTCATATTCATCAGTTTTCACCGGTGAGTATTTCGAAAACTTGATATTAATTTCGCTAATGCGTGTTTCGAAAATTTGATATTCATCAGTTTTCACCGGTGAGTATTTCGAAAACTTGTTATTCATCAGTTTTGACCAATGATTGTTTTGAAAACTTGATATTCATCAGTTTTTGCCAATGACTATTTTGAAAACTCATGAATATCATGTTTCCGGAATGCTAATCGGCGAAAACTGATGAATATCAAGTTTTCGAAACACTCATCGGCAAAAACTGATGAATATCAAGGTTTCCAAACACTCATCAGCGAAAACTGTTGAATATCAAGTTTTTAAAATGTTCATCGGCGAAAACTGATTAACAAGAAAATCATGTTTTCAAAACACTCATTGGCGAAAACTGATGAATATCAAGTTTTCGAAACACTCATCGGCGAAAACTGATGAATATCAAGTTTTCGAAACACTCATCGGAGAAAACTTGATATTTAGCAGTTTTCGGCGATTAGTGTTTCGGAAACATTATTTTCTTGTTAATCAGTTTTCGCTGATAAGCGTTTCGAAATATTGATATTCCTCAATTTTTGCCAATTAGTGTTTCGAAAACTTGATTTTCTTGTTAATCAGTTTTCGCTAATGAGTGTTTCAAAAAATTGATATTCATCATTTTTCGCCGATGAGTGTTTCAAAAACTTGATATTATTGTTCATCAATTTTCGCCGATCAGTGTTTCGAAAACTTGATATTCATGAGTTATCGTCGATGAGTGTTTTAAAAACTTGATATTCATCAGTTTTCACCAGTGAGTGTTTCGAAAACTGGATTTTCTTGTTAATCAGTTTTCGCCGATGAGTGTTTCGAAAACTTGATATTCATCAGTTTTCGCCGGTGAGTGTTTCGAAAACTTGATATTCATCAGTTTTCGCCAATGAGTTTTTTGAAAACTTGAATTATTTTTTAATCAGTTTTGGCTGGTGAGTGTTTCGATCACTTGATATTCATCAGTTTTCGCCAATGAGTGTTACAAAAACTTGATTTTCTTGTCATTCAGTTTTCGCTGATGAGTGTATCGAAATCTTGATATTCATCGGTTTTCGTCGGTGAGTGTTTCGAAAACTTAATATTTATCAATTTTTGCAAATGAGTATTTCGAAAAATTAATTTTCTTGTGAATCAGTTTTCGCCGATGAGTGTTTCGAAAACTTGATATTCATCAATTTTCGCCAATGAGTGTTTCAAAAACTTGGTTTTCTTGTTAATTAGTTTTCGCCGATGAGTGTTTCGAAAACTTAATATTTATCAGTTTTCGCTGGTGAGTGTTTCGAAAGCTTGATATTCATCAGTTTTCGCTGATGAGTGTTTCGAAAACTTGATATTCATCAGTTTTCGCCGGTGAGTGTTTCGGAAACATGATATTCATCAGTTTTCGCCAATGAGTGTTTCGAAAACTTGATTTTTTTGTTATTCCGTTTTCGCTGGTGAGCGTTTTGAAAACTTCATACTCATCAGTTTTCGCCAATGAGTGTTTCAAAAACTTGATTTTCTTGTCAATTAGTTTTCGTCGATGAGTGTTTCGAAAACTTGATATTCATCAAATTTCGCCGGTGAATGTTTCGAAAACTTAATATTTATCAATTTTGGCGAATGAGTGTTTGGAAAACTTAATTTTCTTGTGAATCAGTTTTCGCCGATGAGTGTTTCAAAAACTTGATATTCATCAGTTTTCGCCAGTGAGTGTTTCAAAAACTTGATATTCATCAATTTTTGCCCAATGAGTGTTTCGAAAACTTGATATTCATTTGTTTTCGCCGGTGAGTGTTTCAAAATCTTGAAATTCATTAGTTTTCGCCAATGGTTGTTTCGAAAATTTGATTTTCTTTTTAATCAGTTTTCGCCAATGCGTGTTTCGAAAATTTGATATTCATCAGTTTTTTCCGGTGAGTATTTCGAAAACTTGATATACATTAGTTTTCACCAATGGATGTTTCTAAAGCTTGATATTCATCAGTTTTCGCCAATGAACGTTTCGAAAACTTTATTTTATGCTTAATTAGTTTTCGCCGATGAGTGTTTCGAAAACATGATATTCAGTAGTTTTCGCCGATTAGTGTTTCGGAAATTGGATATTCATCAGTTTTCGTCAATGAGTGTGTCGGAAACATGATTTTCTTGTTAATCAGTTTTTGTCTATGAGTGTTTCAAAAACTTGATATTCATTAATTTTTGCCGATTAGTGTTCCGGAATCTTGATATTCATGTGTTTCCGACAATGAGTGTTTCGAAAATTTGATTTTCTTGTTAATCAGTTTTCGCCGATGAGTGTTTTGGAAATTTGATATTCATCAGTTTTCGCCAATGAGTGTTTCAAAAACTTGATTTTCTTTTCAATCAGTTTTCGCCGATGAGTGTTCCGAAAACTTGATATTCATAAGTTTTCGCTGGTGAGTGTTTCGAAATCTTGATATTCATCAGTTTTCGCCAGTGAGGGTTTCAAAAACTTGATTTTTTTGTGAATCAGTTTTCGCCAATAGGTGTTTCGAGAACATGATATCGATTAGTTTTCGCTGGTGAGTGTTTAGAAAATTTAATATTCATCAATTTTGGCCAATGTGTGTTTCCAAAACTTATTTTTCTTGTGATTCAGTAGTCGCCGATGAGTGTTTCGAAAACTTGATATTCATCAGTTTTCGCCGGTGAGTGTTTCAAAAACTTGATATTCATTAGTTTTCGCCAATGGGTGTTTCGAAAACTTGATTTTCTTGTTAATCAATTTTCGCCATTGCGTGTTTCGAAAGCTTGATATTCATCAATTTTTGCCAGTGAGGGTTTCGAAAACTAGATATTCATCAGTTTTCACCAGTGAGTAGTTCGAAAATTTGATATTCATCAGTTTTCGCCAATGAGTATTTCGAAAACTTGATATTCTTGTTAATCAATTTTCGCCGATGAGTGTTTCAAAAACTTGATATTCATCAGTTTTCGCCGGCGAGTGTTTCGAAAACTTGATTTTTTTGTGAATCAGTTTTCGCCGATGGGTGTTTCGAAAACATGATATTGATCAGTTTTCGCTGGTGTCTGTTTTGAAAACTTGATATTCATCAGTTTTCGCTAATGAGTGTTTCCAAAACTTATTTTTCTTGTGATTCAGTAGTCGCTAATGAGTATTTCGAAAACTTAATACTCTTCAGTTTTCGTCGGTGAGTTTTTTGAAAACTTGATATTCATTACTTTTTGCCAATGGCTGTTTCAAAAACATGATCTTCTTGTCAATCAGTTTTTGCCATTGCGTATTTCAAAAACTTGATATTCATCAGTTTTCGCCAGTGAGTATTTCGAAAACTTGATATTCATCAGTTTTCGCAAACGAGTGTTTCGAAAACTTAATATTCATCAGTTTTCGCCAATGAGTGTTTCGAAAAACTTGATTTTCTTGTTAATCAGTTTTCGCCGGTGAGTGTTTTGAAAACTTGATATTCTGTTTTCGCTGATTAGTGTTTCTAAAATATGTTTTTCTTGTTAATCAATTTTCCCCGATGAGTGTTTCAAAAACTTGATGTTCATCAGTTTTCGCCAGTGAGTGTTTCGAAAACTTTATATTCATTAATTTTTGCTAATGAGTGTTTCGAAAACTTCAATTTCTTTTAATCAATTATCGCCGATGAGTGTTTCGAAATCTTGATATTCATCAGTTTTCGTCGGTGAGCGTTTCGAAAACTTGATATTCATTAGTTTTCGCCAATGGGTGTTTCAAAAACTTTATTTTCTTGTTAATCAATTTTCGCCATTGCGTTTCGAAAACTTGATTTTTTTGTTAATCAGCTTTCGCTGGTGAGTATTTCGAAAACTTGATATTCATCAGTTTTCGCCAATGAGTGTTTCGAAAACTTGATTTTCTAGTTAATCAGTTTTCGCTGATGAGTGTTTTGAAAACATGATATTCAGTTTTCGCTGATTAGTGTTTTGAGAACATGTTTTTCTTGTTAATCAGTTTTCGCCGATGAGTGTTTCAAAAACTTGATATTCATCAGTTTTCGCCAGTGAGTGTTTCAAAAACTTGATATTCATCAATTTTTGCCAATGAGTGTTTCGAAAACTTAATGTTCTTTTAATCAGTTTTCGCCGATGAGTGTTTCGAAAACTCGATATTCATCAGTTTTCGTCGAGGAGTGTTTCGAGAACTTGATATTCATCAGTTTTGGCCAATGAGTGTTTCGAAAACTTGATTTTCATGTTATTCAGAAGTCGCCATTGAGTGTTTCGAAAACTTGATATTCATTGATTTTCGCCGTTGAGTGGTTCGAAAACTTGATTTCCTTGTTAATCAATTTTCGCCAATGAGTGTTTCGAAAACATGATATTCATAAATTTTCGCCGGTGTGTATTTCGAAAAGTTGACATTCATGAGTTTTCACCATTGACTATTTCGAAAACTTGATATTCATCAGTTTTCGCCGATGAGTGTTTCGAAAACATGATTTTCTTGTTAATCATTTTTCGCCGATGAGTGTTTTGAAAACTTGATATTCAACAGTTTTCGCTGATTAGTGTTTCGAAAACATGTTTTTCTTGTAAATCAGTTTTCGCCGTTGAGTGTTTCGAAAACTTGATATTCATCAGTTTTCGCCGATTAGTGTTCTGGAAACTTGATATTCATCAGTTTCCGCCAATGTGTGTTTCGAAAACTTGATTTTCTTGTTAATCAGTTTTCGTCGATGAGGGTTTCGAAAACTTGATTTTCTTGTTTATCAACTTTCACCGATGAGTGTTTCAAAAACTTGATATTCATCAGTTTTCGACGGTGAGTGTTTCGAAAACTTGATATTCATCAGTTTTCGCCAATGAGTGTTTCGAAAAACTTGATATTCATCAGTTTCCGCCAATGAGTGTTTCGAAAACTTGATTTTCTTGTTAATCAGTTTCACCGATGAGAGTTTCGAAAACTTGATATTCTTAGTTTTCGCCGATGAGTGTTTCGAAAACATGATAATCATCAGTTTTCGCTTATTAGTGTTTCAGAAACTTGATATTCATTAGTTTTTTCCAATGAGTGTTTCGAAAACATGATTTTCTTGTTAAACAGTTTTCGCAGGTGAGTGTTTAGAAAACTTGATGTTCATCAGTTTTCGCCAAAGAATGTTTCGAAAACTTTATTTTCTTGTTAGTTAGTTTCGCCGATGAGAGTTTTGAAAACTTGATATTCATAAGTTTGCGCCGGTGAGTGTTTCGGAAACTTGATATTCTTCAGTTTTCACCAATGAGTGTTTCGAAAACATGATTTTCTTGTTAATCAGTTTTCACCGGTGAGTGTTTCAAAAACTTGATATTCATCAGTTTTCGCCGGTGAGAGTTTCGAAAACTTGATATTCATCAGTTTTCGCCAATGAGTGTTTCGAAAACTTGATTTTCTTATAAATTTGTTTTTACCGATGAGTGTTTTGAAAACTTGATATTCATCAATTTTCGCCGGTGAGTGTTTCGAAAACTTGATTTTCTTGTTAATCAGTTTTTACCGGTGAGTGTTTCGAAAACTTGATATTGATTAGTTTTTGCTGATGAGTGTTTTGAAAACTTGATATTCATTAGTTTTCGCCAATGAGTGTTTCGAAAACATGATTTTCTTGTTATTTGGTAGTCATCGATGAGTGTTTCGAAAATTTGATAATCATCAATTTTCCCCAGTGAGTGTTTCAAAATTTGATATTCATCAGTTTTTGCCAATGGGTGTGTCAAAAACTTGATTTTCTTGTCAATCTGTTTTCGCCATTGCGTGTTTCGAAAACTTGATCTTATTAGTTTTCGCCGGTGAGTGCTTCGTAAACTTGATATTCATCAGTTTTCACCAATGACTGTTTCAAAAAATTGATATTCATCAGTTTTCGCCAATGAGTGTTTCGAAAACTTGATATTCATCAGTTTTCGCCAATGAGTGTTTCGAAAACTTGATTTTTTTGTTAATCAATTTTCGTCTAGGAGTGTTTCGAAAACTTGATTTTCTTGTTTATCAGTTTTCACCGATGAGTGTTTCAAAAACTTGATATTCATTAGTTTTCGACGGTGAGTGTTTCGAAAACTTGATTTTCTTGCTAATCAATTTTCGCCGATGAGAGTTTCGAAAACTTGATAATCATCAGTTTTCGCCGATTAGTGTTTCGGAACCTTGATATTCATTAGTTTTCGCCAATGAGTTTTTCAAAAACTTGATTTTCTTATTAATCAGTTTTCCTCGGTAAGTGTTTCGAAAACTTGATTTTCTTGTTATTCAGTAGTCGCCGGTGAGTGTTTCGAAAACATGATATTCATCAGTTTTCACAAAGGAGTGTTTCGAAAACTCCATTTTCTTGTTAATCAGTTTCTCTCGATGAGTGTTTCAAAAACTTGATATTGATCAATTTTCCCCTTTGAGAGTTTCAAAAACATGATGTTCATCGGTTTTCGCCAATGAGAGTGTTGAAAACCTGATTTTCTTATTATTCAGAAGTCGATGATTATTATTTCGAAATCTTGATATTCATTAGTTTTCGCCACTTAGTGTTTCGAAAACTTGACATTCGTTAGTTTTCGCTAATGGATTTTTCAAAAACTTGATTTTCATGTTAATCAGTTTTCGTCGATGAGTGTTTCGAAAACTTGATATTCATCAGTTTGCGCCGGTGAGTGTTTCGGAAACTTGATATTCATCAATTTTCGCCAATGGGTGTTTCGTAAACTTGATTTTCTTGTTAATCAGTTTTTGCCGATGAGTTTTTCGATGACTAGATATTTAGCAGTTTTAGCCGATTAGTGTTTCAGATACTTGATGTTCATCAGTTTTCCCCAATGAGTGTTTCAAGAACATGATTTTCTTGTTAATCAGTTTTCCCCGATGATTTTTTCGAAAACTTGATATTCGTCAGTTTTTGCTGATGAGTGTTTCGAAAACTTGATTTTAATCAGTTTTCGCGATGAGTGTTTCGAGAACTTGATATTCATCAGTTTTCGTCGATTAGTGATTTAGAAACTTGATATTCATCAATTTTCGCCAATGAGTGTTTCGAAAACTTGATTTTCCTGTTAATTAGTTTTCGCTGGTGAGTGTTTCGAAATCTTGATATTCATCAGTTTTCGCCGATGAGTGTTTTGAAAACTTGATTTTCTTGTTAAACAGTTTTCGCCGATGAGTGTTTCGAAAACATGATAGTCATCAGTTTTCGCTGATGAGTATTTCGAGAACATGATATTCATCAATTTTTGTTGATGACTGTTTTGAAAACTTGATTTTCTTCATAAACTGGTTTCACTGACGAGTGTTTCGAAAACTTGAAATTCATCAGTTTTTACGGGTGAGTATTTCGGAAACTTGATATTCATCAGTTTTCGCCAATGAGTGTTTCGAAAACTTGATATTCTTGTTAATCAGTTTTCGCCGATTAGTGTTTCAAAAACTTGATATTCATCAGTTTCCGCCGGTGAGTGTTTCAAAACTAGATATTCATCAGTTTTCACCAAAGAGTGTTTCGAAAACTTGATTTTCTTGTTAATCAGTTTTCGCCGATGAGTGTTTCGAAAACTTGATATTCATCGGTTTTCGCCGGTGAGTATTTCAAAAACTAGATATTCATCAGTTTTCACCAATGAGTGTTTGGAAAACTTGATTTTCTTGTTAATCAGTTTTCGCTGATGTGTATTTCAGAAACTTGATTTTCATCAGTTTTCGCCGGTGAGGGTTTCAAAAACTAGATATTCATCAGTTTTGCCTAATGAGTGTTTCAAAACTTGATTTTCTTGTTCATCAGTTTTCGCCGATGACTGTTTTGAAAACTTGATATTCATCAGTTTTCGCTGATGTGTATTTCGAAAACTTGATATTCATCTGTTTTCCCCGATAAGGGTTTTGAAAACTTGATTTTCTTGATCAACAGTTGTCTCCGATGAGTGTTTTGAAAACTTTATATTCATCACTTTTAGCCGTTGACTGTTTCGGAAACTTGATATTCATCATTTTTCGCCAATGAGTGTTTCGGAAACTGGATATACATCAGTTTTCGCCAATGCGTGTTTCGATATCATGATTTTCTTGTTAATCAGTTTTTCGCTGGTGAGTGTTTCGAAAACTTGATATTCATCAGTTTTCGCCAATGGGTGTTTCGAAAACTTGATTATCTTGTTAATCAGTTTCCGCCGATGAGAGTTTCGAAAACTTGATATTCATCAGTTTTCGCCAATGAGTGTTTCGAAAACTTGATTTTCTTGTTAATCAGTTTTCGCTGATGAGTGTTTCCAAAACTTGATATTGATCAGTTTTCGCCTTTGAGTGTTTCAAAAACATGATGTTCAATGGTTTTCCCCAATGAGAGTGTCGAAAACTTGATAGTCATCAGTTTTCACAAATGAGTGTTTCGAAAACTTGATTTTCTTGTTAATCAGTTTTCGCCGATTTGTGTTTCGAAAATTTGTTATTCATCAGTTTTCGCAAATGACTGTTCAGAAAACTCGATTTTCTTGTTTATCACTTTTCGCCGATTAGTATTTCGAAAGCATGATATTCATCAGTTTTTGCCGGTGAGTGTTTTGAAAAGTTGATATTCATTAGTTTTCGCCAATGAGTGTTTCGAAAACTTGATTTTCTTGTTAATCAGTTCTTGCCGTTGAGTGTTTCAAAAACTAAATATTCATCAGTTTTCACCAATGAGTATTTCGAAAACTTGATTTTCTTGTTAATCAGTTTTCGTTGATGAGTGTTTTGAAAACTTGATATTCATTGGTTTTCGCCGGTGAGTGTTTCAAAAACTAGATATTCATCTGTTTTCGCTAATGTGTGTTTTGAAAACATAATTTTCTTGTTAATCAGTTTTCGCTGATGAGTGTGTCGAAAACTTGATATTCATCAGTTTTCGCCGGTGAGTGTTTCAAAAACTAGATATTCATCAGTTTTCAGCAATGAGTGTTTTAAAAACTTGATTTTCTTGTTAATCAATTTTCGCCGATGATTGTGTTGAAAGCATGATATTCATTAATTTTCGCCTGTGAGTGTTTCCAAAACATGATATTCATCAGTTTTTGCCAATGAGTGTTTCGAAAACTTGATTTTCAAGTTTATCAGTGTTCGCCGATGAGTGTTTCGAAAACTTGATATTCATCAGTTTTCGCTGATGAGTGTTTCGAAAACTTGATATTCATCAGTTTTCGCCGATGAGTGTTTCGAAACCTTGATTTTCTTGTTAAACAGTTTTCTCCGATGAGTGTTTCAAAAACGTGATATTCATCAGTTTTCGTTGATGAGTATATCGATAACTTGGTATTCATCAGTTTTCGCGGATGAGTGTTTTGAAAACTTGATTTTCTTGTTAAACAGTTTTCTCCGATGAGTGTTTCAAAAACTTGATATTCATCAGTTTTTGCTGATGAGTATATCGAAAACTTCATATTCATCAGTTTTCTCCGATGAGTGTTTTGAAAATTTGATATTCATCAATTTTTGCAATGAGTGTTTCGAAAACTTGATTTTCTTGTTAATCAGTTTTCGCCAATGAGTGTTTCGAAAACTTGATTTTCTCGTTAATCTGTTTTCGCCGATGAGTGTTTCGAAAACTTGATATTCATCAGTTTTCGCCAATGAGTGTTTCGAAATGTTGTTTTTCTGGATAATCAGTTCTCGCCGATGAGTGTTTAGAAAACTTGATATTGATCAGTATTCGCCAATGAGTGTTTCGAAAACCTGATTTTCTTCTTAATCAGTTTTCTCCGATGATTATTTCGTAAACGTGATATTCATCAGTTTTCCCCAGTTAGAGTTTCGAAAACTTGATTTTCTTGTTAATCAGTTTTCACCATGAGTGTTTCGAAAACTTGATTTTCTTGTTAATCTGTTTTCGCCGGTGAGTGTTTCGAAGACTTGATATTGATCAGTTTTCGCCGATGAGTGTTGCGAAACCTTGATTTTCTTGTTAAACAGTTTTCTCCGATGAGTGTTTCAAAAACGAGATATTCATCAGTTTTCGCCGATGAGTGTTTCGAAAACTTGATATTCATCAGTTTTCGCCGATGAGTGTTTCGAAAACTTGATATTCATCAGTTTTCGCCGGTGAGTGTTTCAAAAACTAGATATTCATCAGTTTTCACCAATGAGTGTTTCGAAAACTTGATTTTCTTGTTAATCAGTTTTAGCATATGAGTGTTTCGAAAACTTGATATTATTTAGTTTTTGCCGGTGAGGGTTTGAAAAACTAGATATTCATCAGTTTTCACAAAAGAGTGTTTTAAAAACTTGATTTTCTTGTTAATCTGTTTTCGCCGATGAGTGTTTCGAAATCTTGATATTCATCAGTTTTTGCTGATGAGTATTTCGAAAACTTGATATTCATCAGTTTTCCCCGATGAGTGTTTTGAAAACTAGATTTTCTTGATCAATAGTTGTCTCCGATGAGTGTTTCGAAACCTTGATATTCATCAGTTTTCGCCGGTGAGTGTTTCGGAAACTTGATATTCGTTAGTTTTAGCCAATGAGTGCTTCGAAAACTTGATTTTCTTGTTAGTCAGTTTTCGCCGATGAGTGTTTCGAAAACTTGATATTCATCAGTTTTCGCCAATGAGTGTTTCAAAAACTTGATTTTGGTGTTAATCAGTTTTCGCTAATGAGTGTTTCGAAAACTTGATATTCACCAGTTTTCGCTGGTGAGTGTTTTGAAAACTTGATATTCATCAGTTTTCGCGAATGAGTGTTTTGAAAACATGATTTTCTTGTTAATCAGTTTTCGCTTGTGAGTGTTTTGAAAACTTGTTATTCATCAGTTTTCACCAATGAGTGTTTCGAAAACTTGATTTTCTTGTTAATCAATTTTCGTCGATGAGTGTTTCGAACACTTGATATTCATCAGTTTTCGCCGATTAGTGTTTCGAAAACTTGATATTCTTTAGTTTTCGCTTATGAGTATATCGAAAAGTTGATATTCATCAGTTTTCGCCGATGATTGTTTTGAAACCTTGATATTCATCAGTTTTCACCGATAAGTGTTTCGAAAACTTGATTTTTTTGTTAATCCGTGTTCGCCGATGAGTGTTTCGAAAACTTGATTTTCTTGTTTAACAGTTTTCTCCGATGGGTGTTTCGAAAGCTTGATATTCATCAGTTTTCGCCAATGAGTGTTTCGAAAACATGATTTTCTTGATAATCAATTTTCGCCGATGAGTGTTTTGAAAACATGATATTCATCAGTTTTTGCCGATGAGTGTTTCGAAAACTTGATATTCATTAGTTTTAGCGAATGAGTGTTTCGAAAACTTGATTTTCTTGTTAATCCGTTTTCGCCGATGACTGTTTTGAAAACTTTATATTCATCAGTTTTCGCAAATGATTGTTTAGAAAAGTTGATTTTCTTGTTTGTCAGTTTTTGCCGATTAGTGTTTCGAAAGCTTAATATTCATCAGTTTTCGCTGGTGAGTGTTTCGAAAACTTGATATTCATTAGTTTTCGCCAATGGTGTTTCAAAAACTTGATTTTCTTGTTAATCAATTTTCGCCATGAGTGTTTCGAAAAGTTGTTATACATCAGTTTTCGCAAATGAGTGTTTCGAAAACTTGATTTTCTTGTTTATCAGTTTTCGCCGATTAGTGTTTCGAAAGCTTGATATTCATCAGTTTTCGCCGGTGAGTGTATCGAAATGTTGATATTCATTAGTTTTCGCCAATGAGTGTTTCGAAAACTTGATTTTCTTGTTAATCAGTTCTTGCCGTTGAGTGTTTCGAAAACTAGATATTCATCAGTTTTCACCAATGAGTGTAACGAAAACTTTATTTTCCTCTTAATCAGTTTTCGTCGGTGAGTGTTTCGAAAACTTGATATTCATCGATTTTTGCCAGTGAGTGTTTCAAAAACTAGATATTTATTAGTTTTCACCAATGAGTGTTTCGAATACTTGATTTTCTTTTTAACCAATGTTCACCGATGAGTGTTTCGAAAACTTGATATTCTTCAGTTTTCGCCGGTGAGTGTTTCAAAAACTAGATATTCATCAGTTTTTACCAATGAGTGTTTCGAAAACTTGATTTTCTTGTTAATCAGTTTTCGCCAATGAGTGTTTCGAAAACATGATATTCTTCAGTTTTCGCCGGTGAGTGTTTCAAAAACTAGATATTCATCAGTTTTTACCAATGAGTGATTCGAAAACTTGATTTTCTTGTTAATCAGTTTTCGCCGATGAGTGTTTCGATAACATGATATTAATCAGTTTTTGCTGATGAGTATATTGAAAACTTGATATTCGTTAGTTTTAGCCGATGAGTGTTTCGAAAACTTGATTTTCTTGTTAATCAGTTTTTGCCGATGAGTGTTTCGAAAATTTGATATTCATCAGTGTTTGTTGATGAGTACATCGAAAACTTGATATTCATCAGTTTTCGCCGATGACTTTTTTGAGAATTTGATTTTCTTGGAAAACAGTTTTCGCCTATAAGAGTTTAGAAAATGTGATATTCATCAGTTTTCGTTGATGAGTATATCGAAAACTTGATATTCATTAGTTTTCTCCGATGAGTGTTTCGAAAACTTGATATTCATCCATTTTTACAATGAGTGTTACAAAAACTTGATTTTCTTGTTAATCAGTTTTCGCCAATGAGTGTTTCGAAAACTTGATTTTCTTGTTAATCAGTTTTCGCCGATGAGTGTTTTGAAAACCTGATATTCATCAGTTTTCGCCAATGAGTGTTTCCAAAACATGATTATATTGTTAATCAATTTTCGCCAATAAGTGTTTCGAAAACTTGATATTCATCAATTTTCTCCAATGAGTGTTTCGAAAACATGATTTTCTTGTTGATCAATTTTTGCCGATGAGTGTTTCGAAAACTTGATAGTCATCAGTTTTCGCTGATGAGTATATCGAAAACATGATATTCATCTGTTTTCGCCGATGAGTGTTTAAAAAACTATATATTCATCAGTTTTCACCAATGAGTGTTTCGAAAACTTGATTTTATTGTTAATCAGTTTTCGCCGATGAGTGTTTCAAAAACTTGATTTTCATCAATTTTCACCGATTAGTGTTTTGAAAATTTGATATTCATCTGTTTTCGCGACTGAGTGTTTCGAAAACTTGATTTTTTTTGTCAATCAATTTTCGTCGATGAGTGTTTCAAAAACTTGATATTGATCAGTTTTCGCAAATGAGTGTCTCGAAAACTAGATTTTCTTGTTTATCAGTTTTCGCCGATGAGTGTTTCGAAAGCTTGATATTCATCAGTTGTCGCCGGTGAGTGTTTCGAAAACATGATATTCATCAGTTTTCGCCAATGAGTGTTTCGAAAATATGCTTTTCTTGTTTACCAGTTTCGCCGATGAGTGTTTCAAAACCTTGATATTCATCAGTTTTCGCCGGTGAGTGTTTCGAAAACTTGATATTCATTAGTTTTCGCCAATGAGAGTTTTGGAAATTGATTTTTTGGTTAATCAGTTTTCGCCGGTGAGTGTTTCGAAAACTTGATATTCATCAGTTTTCGCCAATGAGTGTTTCTAAAACTTGATATTCACTAGTTTTCGCAAATGAGTGTTTCGAAAACTTGATTTTCTTGTTAATCAGTTTTCGCCGATGCGTGTTTCGAAAACATGATATTCTTCAATTTTCGCGGGTGAGTGTTTCAAAAACTAGATATTCATCAGTTTTCACCAATGAGTGTTTCGAAAAATTGATTTTCTTGTCAATCAGTTTTCGCCGATGAGTGTTTCGAAAACTTGGTATTCAATAGTTTTTGCCAATGAGTGTTTAAAAAACTAGATATTCATCAGTTTTCACCAATGAGTATTTCGAAAACTTGATTTTCTTGTCGATCAACTTTCGCCGATGAGTGTTTTGAAAACTTTTTTTTTCTTGTTAATCAGTTTTCTCCGATGAGTGTTTCAAAAACTTGATATTCATCAGTTTTCGCCGGTGAGTGTTTCAGAAAATTGATATTAATCAGTTTTTGCCAATGAGTTTTTCGAAAACTTCATTTTCTTGTTAATAAGTTTTCGACGGTGAGTGTTTCGAAAACTTGATATTCATCAGTTTTCGCCAATGAGTGTTTCAAAAACTTGATATTCATCAGATTTCGCCAATGAGTGTTTCGAAAACTTGATTTTCTTGTTAATCAGTTTTCGCCGATGAGTGTTTGGAAAACTTGATATTCATCAGTTTTCTCCGATGAGTGTTTCGAAAACTCTATATTCATCAGTTTTCGCCGGTGAGTGTTTCAAAAACTATATATTCATCAGTTTTCACCATTGAGTGTTTCAAAAACTTGATTTTCTTGTTAATCAGTTTTCGCCGATCAGTGTTTCGAAAACTTGATATTCATCAGTTTTTGCCGATTAGTGTTTTGAAAACTTGATATTCATCAGATTTCGCCAATGAGTGTTTCGAAAACTTGATTTTCTTGTTAATCAGTTTTCGCTGATGAGTGTTTCGAAAACTTGATATTCATCAGTTTTCGCAATTGAGTGTCTCGTAAACTTGATTTTCTTGATTTTCAGTTTTCGCCGATGAGTGTTTCGAAAACTTGATATTCATCAGTTCTCGCCGGTGAGTGTTTCGAAAACTTGATATTCATCAGTTTTCGCCAATGAGTGTTTCGAAAATATGCTTTTCTTGTTTACTAGTTTTCGCCGATGAGTGTTTCAAAAGCTTGATATTCATCACTTTTCGCCGGTGAGTGTTTCGAAAACTTGATATTCATTAGTTTTCGCCAATTAGAGTTTTGGAAATTGATTTTTTGGTTAATCAGTTTTCGCCGGTGAGTGTTTCGAAAACTTGATATTCATCAGTTTTCGCCAATGACTGTTTCTAAAACTTGATATTCACTAGTTTTCGCAAATGAGTGTTTCGAAAACTTGATTTTCTTGTTAATCAGTTTTCGCCGATGCGTGTTTCGAAAACATGATATTCTTCTGTTTTCGCCGGTGAGTGTTTCAAAAACTAGATAGTCATTAGTTTTCACCAATGAGTGTTTCCAAAAATTGATTTTTTTGTCAACCAATTTTCGCCGATGAGTGTTTTGAAAAGTTTATTTTCTTGTTAATCAGTTTTCTCCGATGAGTGTTTCAAAAACATGATATTCAACAGTTTTCGCCGGTGAGTGTTTCAGAAAATTGATATTCATCAGTTTTCACCAATGAGTGTTTCGAAAACTTGATATTCATCACCTTCGCCAATGAGTGTTTCGAAAACTTGATTTTCTTGTTAATCAGTTTTCGCCGATGAGTGTTTGGAAAACTTGATATTCATCAGTTTTCTGCGATGAGTGTTTCGAAAACTTGATATTCATCAGTTTTCGCCGGTGAGTGTTTAAAAAACTATATATTCATCAATTTTGACCAATGAGTGTTCCGAAAACTTGATTTTGTTGTTAATCAGTTTTCGCCGATGAGTGTTTCAACAACTCGATTTTCATCAGTTTTCGCCGATTATTGTTTTGAAAATTTGGTATTCATCATTTTTCGCCAATGAGTGTTTCGAAAACTTGATTTTTTTGTCAATCAGTTTTCACCGATGAGTGTTTCAAAAACATGATATTCATCAGTTTTTGCAAATGAGTGTTTCGAAAACTTGATTTTCTTGTTTATCAGTTTTCGCCGATGAGTGTTTCGAAAACTTGATATTCATCAGTTTTCGCCGGTGAGTGTTTCGAAAACTTGATTTTCATCAGTTTTCGCCTATGAGTGTTTTGAAAACTTGATTTTCTTGTTAATCAGTTTTCGCCGATGAGTGTTTCGAAAACTTGATATTCATCAGTTTTCGCCGGTGACTGTTTCAAAAACTTGATATTCATCAGTTTTCGACAATGACTGTTTCGAAAACTTGATTTTCTAGTTAACCAGTTTCGCCGATGAGTGTTTCGAAAACTTGGTATTCAATAGTTTTTGCCAATGAGTGTTTCAAAAACTAGATATTCATCCGTTTTCACCAATGAGTATTTCAAAAACTTGATTTTCTTGTCAATCAGTTTTCGTCGATGAGTGTCTTGAAAACTTTTTTTTCTTATTAATCAGTTTTCTCTGATGAGTGTTTCAAAAACTTGATATTCATCAGTTTTCGTCGGTGAGTGTTTCAGAAAATTGATATTAATCAGTTTTTGCCAATGAGTGTTTCGAAAACTTGATTTTCTTGCTAATCAGTTTTCGCCGGTGAGTGTTTCGAAAACTTGATATTCATCAGTTTTCGCCGGTGAGTGTTTCGAAAACTTGATTTTCTTGTTATTCAGTTTTCGCCCATGAGTATTTGGAAAACTTGATATTCATCAGTTTTCTCCGATGAGTGTTTCGAAAACTTGTTATTCATCAGTTTTCGCCGGTGAGTGTTTAAAAAACTCTATATTCATCAATTTTCACCAATGTGTGTTTAGAAAACTTTATTTTGTTGTTAATCAGTTTTCGCCGATGAGTGTTTCGAAAACTTGATTTTCATCAGTTTTCACTGATTAGTGTTTTGAAAATTTGATATTCATCAGTTTTAGCCAATGAGTGTTTCGATAACTTGATTTTTTGTTAATCAATTTTCGCCGATGAGTGTTTCAAAAACTTGATTTTCTTGTTAATCAGTTTTCGCAACTGAGTGTTTTAAAAACTTGATATTCATCAGTTTTGGCCAATGAGTGTTTCGAAAACTTGAGTTTATTGTTAATCAATTTTCGCCAATGAGTGTTTCGAAAGCTTGATATTCATCAGGTTTCGGCGGTGAGTGTTTCGAAAAATTGATATTCATCAGTTTTCACCAATGAGTGTTTCAAAAACTTGATTTTCTTGTTAATCAATTTTTGCCGATGAGTGTTTCAAAAACTTGATATTCTTTAGTTTTCGCCGGTGAGTGTTTCAAAAACTAGATATTCATCAGTTTTCATCAATGAGTGTTTCGAAAACTTGATTTTCTTGTTTATCAATTTTCGCCGATGAGTGTTTCGAAAACTTGATATTCTTCAGTTTTCACCGGTGAGTGTTTCAAAAATTGATATTCATCACTTTTCGCCAATGAGTGTTTCGAAAACTTGATTTTCTTGTTAATCAGTTCTCGCTGATGAGTGTTTCGAAAACTTGATATTCATCAAATTTTGCTGGTGAGTGTTTCAAAAACTAGATATTCATCAGCTTTCACCAATGAGTGTTTCGAAAACTTGATTTTCTTGTTAATCAGTTTTCGCCGATGAGTGTTTTGAAAACTTGATATTCATCAGTTTTCACCGGTGAGTGTTTCGAAAACATGATATTCATCAGTTTTCGCCAATGAATTTTTCGAAAACTTGATTTTCTTGTTAATCAGTTTTTGCCGGTGAGTGTTTTGAAAACTTGATATTCATCAGTTTTCGCCGATGAGTATTTCAAAAACTTGATTTTCTTGTTAATCAGTTTTCGCCGATGAGTGTTTTGAAAACTTGATATTCATCAGTTTTCGCGGGTGTGTGTTTCGAAAACTTGATATTCATTAGTTTTTGCCGATGAGTGTTTCGGAAACTTTATATTCATCAGTTTTCGCCAATGAGTGTTTCAGAAATTGATTTTCTTGTTAATCAGTTTTCGCCAATGAGTGTTTCGAAAACTTGATATTCATCAGTTTTCGCCGATTAGTGTTTCGAAAACGTGATATTCATCTGTCTTCGCCAATGAGTGCTTCAAAAACTTGATTTTCTTGTTAATCAGTTTTTACTGATGAGTGTTTCGAAAACTTGATATTCATCAGTTTTTGGCGATTAGTGTTTCGAAAACTAGATATTCTTCAGTTTTCGCCAATGAGTGTTTCGAAAACTTGATTTTCTTGTTAATTAGTTTTCCCCGAAGAGTGTTTCGAAAACTTGATATTCATCAATTTTTGCCAATAAGTGTTTCGAAAACATGATTTCCTTGTTAATCAGTTTTCTCCGATGAGTGTTTCAAAAACTTGATTTTCTTGTTTATCAGTTTTCACTGATGAGTGTTTCGAAACCTTGATTTTCATCAGTTTTCGCCGGTGAGTGTTTTGAAAACTTTATATTCATCAGTTTTTGCCAATGAGTGTTTCGAAAATTTGATTTTCTTGTTAATCAGCTTTCGCCGATGAGTGTTTCGAAAAGTTAATATTCTTCAGTTTTCGCCGGTTAGTGTTTCAAAAACTAGATATTCATCAATTTTCACCAATGAGTGTTTCGAAAACTTTATTTTCTTCTTAAACAGTTTTCGCCGATGAGTGTTTCGAAAACTTGATATTCATTTGTTTTCGCTGATGAGTATTTCAAAAACTTGATATTCATCAGTTTTCGCCGATGAGTGTTTTGAAAAGTTTATATTCATGTGAACCAGTTTTCTCCGATGAGAGTTTCGAAAACTTGATATTCATCAGTTTTCGCCGATGAGTGTTTCGAAAACTTAATATTCATCAATTTTCGCCAATGAGTGTTTCGAAAACTTGATTTTCTTGTTAATCAGTTTTCGCCGATGAGTGTTTCGAAAACTTGATATTCATCAGTTTTCGCCGGTGAGTGTTTCGAAAACTTGATATTCATCAGTTTTTGCCGGTGAGTGTTTCAAAAACTGTATATTCATCAGTTTTAACCAATGAGTGTTACGAAAACTTGATTTTGTTGTTAATCAGTTTTCGCCGATGAGTGTTTCAACAACTCGATTTTCATCAGTTTTCGCCGATTATTGTTTTGAAAATTTGATATTCATCATTTTTCGCCAATGAGTGTTTCGAAAACTTGATTTTTTTGTCAATCAGTTTTCACCGATGAGTGTTTCAAAAACATGATATTCATCAGTTTTTGCAAATGAGTGTTTCGAAAACTTGATTTTCTTGTTAATCAGTTTTTGCCGTTGAGTTTTTTGAAAACTTGATATTCATTAGTTTTTGTTAGTGAGTGTTTCGATATGTTAATATTGATAAGTTTCCGCCAATGAGTGTTTGGAAAACTTGATTTTCTTGTTAATCAGTTTCCGCCGATGAGTCTTTCGAAAACTTGATATTCATCAATTTTCGCCAGTGAGTGTTTCGAAAACTTGATATTCATCAGTTTTCACCAATGAGTGTTTCGAAAACTTGATTTTCTTGTTAATCAGTTTTCGCTGATGAGTGTTTCGAAAACTTGGTATTCAATAATTTTTGCCAATGAGTGTTTCAAAAACTAGATATTCATCAGTTTTCACCAATAAGTGTTTCGATAACTTGATTTTCTTGTCAATCAGTTTTCGCCGATGAGTGTTTTGAAAACTTTATTTTCTTGTTAATCAGTTTTCTCCGATGAGTGTCTCAAAAACTTGATATTCATCAGTTTTCGTCGGTGAGTGTTTCAGAAAAATTGATATTCATCAGTTTTCGCCAATGAATGTTTCGAAAACTTGACTTTCTTGTTAATCAGTTTTCGACGGTGAATGTTTCGAAAACTTGATATTAATCAGCTTTCGCTAATGGGTGTTTCGAAAACATGATTTCCTTGTTGATCAGTTTTCGCCGATGAGTGTTTTGAACACGTGATATTCATCAGTTTTCACCGGATAGTGTTTCGAAAACTTGATATTCATCAGTTTTCGTCAGAGAGTGTTTCGAAAACATTATATTCATCAGTTTTCGCCAATGAGTGTTTCGAAAACTTGATTTTCTTGTTAATCAGTTTTGGCCGATGAGTGTTTCGAAAACTTGATTTTCATCAGTTTTCACTGTTTAGTGTTTCGAAAAGTTGATTTTCATCAGTTTTTGCCAATGAATGTTTCGAAAGCTTGATTTTCTTGTTAATCAATTCTCGCCGATGAGTGTTTCGAAAACTTGATATTCTTGTTAATCAGTTTTCGCCGATGAGTGTTTCGAAAACTTGATATTCATCAGTTTTCGCTGGTGAGTCTTTCGAAAACTTGATTTTCTTGTTAATCAGTTTTCGCCGATATGTGTTTCGAAAACTTGATATTCATCAGTTTTCGCCGATGAGTGTTCCAAAAACTAGATATTCATCAGTTTTCAGCAAAGAGTGTTTCGAAAACTTGCTTTTCTTCTTAATCAGTTTTCGCCGATGAGTGTTTCGAAAACTTGGTATTCATCAGTTTTTGCCAGTGAGTGTTTCAAAAACTAGATATTCATCAGTTTTCACCAATGAGTGTTTCGAAAACTTGATTTTCTTGTTAATCAGTTTTCGCCGATGAGTGTTTCGAAAGATTGATATTCATCAGTTTTTGCCAGTGAGTGTTTCAAAAACTAAATATTCATCAGTTTTCGCCAATGAGTGTTTCGAAAACTTGATTTTCTTATTAATCAGTTTTCTCCGAAGATTGTTTCGAAAACATGATATTAATCAGTTTTGGCCAGTGAATGTTTCATAAACTAGGTATTCATCAGTCTTCACCAATGAGTGTTTTAAAAACATGATTTTCATGTTAATCTGTTTCTGCCGAAGAGTGTTTCGAAAACTTGATATTCATCAGTTTTTGCCGATGAGTGTTTCAAAAACTTGATATTCATCAGTTTTTGCCAATGAGTGTTTCAAAAACTTGATTTTCTTGTTAATCAGTTTTTGCTAGTGAGTGTTTCGAAAACTTGATATTCATCAGTTTTTGCCAATGAATGTTTCGAAAACTTGATTTTCTTGTTAATCAGTTTTCGCCGGTGAGTGTTTCGAAAACTTGATATTCATCAGTTTTCGCCGGTGAGTGTTTTGGAAACTTGATATTCATCAGTTTTCGCCAATTAGTGTTTCAAAAACTTGATTTCCTTCTTTACCAGTTTTCGGCGATGAGTGTTTCGAAAGCTAGATATTCATCAGTTTTCGCCGGTGAGTGTTTCGAAAACTTGATATTAATTAGTTTTCGCCAATGAGAGTTTCGGAAGTTGATTTTCTTGTTAATCAGTTTTCGCCAGTGAGTGTTTCGAAAACTTGATATTCATCAGTTTTCGCCAATGAGTGTTTCTAAAACTTGATATTCATCAGTTTTCGCAAATGAGTGTTTCGAAAACTTGATTTTCTTGTTTATCAGTTTTCGCCGATGAGTGTTTCGAAAGCTTGATTTTTATCAGTTTTCACCCGTGAGTGTTTCGAAAACTTGATATTCATCAGTTTTCACCAATGAGTGTTTCAAAAACTTGATTTTCTTGTTAATTAGTTTTCCCCGATGAGTGTTTCGAAAACATGATTTCCTTGTTAATCAGTTTTCTCCGATGAGTGTTTCAAAAACTTGATTTTCTTGTTTATCAGTTTTCACTGATGAGTGTTTCGAAACCTTGATTTTCATCAGTTTTCGCCGGTGAGTGTTTTGAAAACTTTATATTCATCAGTTTTCGCCAATGAGTGTTTCGAAATTTTGATTTTCTTGTTAATCAGCTTTCGCCGATGAGTGTTTCGAAAAGTTAATATTCTTCAGTTTTCGCCGGTTAGTGTTTCAAAAACTAGATATTCATCAATTTTCACCAATGAGTGTTTCGAAAACTTTATTTTCTTCTTAAACAGTTTTCGCCGACGAGTGTTTCGAAAACTTGATATTCATCAGTTTTCGCTGTTGAGTATTTTGAAAACCTGATGTTCATCAGTTTTCGACGATGAGTGTTTTGAAAAGTTTATTTTCATGTTAATCAGTTTTCGCCGATGAGTGTTTCGAAAATTTGATATTCAACAGTTTTCGTCAATGAGTGTTTCGAAAACTTGATATTCATCCGTTTTCGACAATGAGTGTTTCGAAAACTTGATTTTCTTCTTAATCAGTTTTTGCCAATGACTGTTTCGAAAACATGATATTCATTCGTTTTCGCCAATGTGTGTTTCGATAACTTGATTTTCCTATTAATCAGTTTTCATCGATGAGTGTTTCAAAAATGTGAAATTCATCAGTTTTCGCCGGTGAGTATTTCAGAAACTTGATATTCATCAGTTTTCGCCAATGAGTGTTTCGAAAACTTGATTCTCTTGTTAATCAGTTTTCGCCGGTGAGTGTTTCGAAAACTTGATTTTCTTGTTTATCAGTTTTTGCCGATGAGTGTTTCGAAAACTTGATATTCATTCGTTTTCACCGGTGAGTGTTTCGGAAACTTAATATTTATGAATTTTCGCCAATGAGTGTTTCAAAAACTTGATTTTCTTGTTAATCAGTTTTCGCCGATGAGGGTTTCGAAAACTTGATATTCATCAGTTTTTTCCGATTAGTGTTTCGGAAACTTGATATTGATTAGTTTTCGCCAATGAGTGTTTCAAAAACTTGATTTTCTTGTTAATCAGTTTTCGCCGATGAGTGTTTCGAAAACTTGATATTCATCAGTTTTCGCTGATGAGTGTTCTGAAAACCTGTATTAAATAGGGAAGGGGATAAAATATATACATATATATATATATATATATATATATATATATATATATTAGTTATTATTTATTTAATTGTTAATTATTTTATTAATTAATTATATTACTTTTTATTAATTAATTAATTAATTATTATTAAATTATTATAATAATTATTATTATTATTTAGTTAATGTAGTATTTAATTATTTATTTATTTTTATTTTTGTTATTATATATATATTATTTATAAATAATTATTTCTTTAATTGGGGATCGGGGTGTCGTGATTACTAATTAGAAAGGGTATATATAAAAAAAAAAGAGACAATAGGAAAAGAGAGAGATGGACTAGAGGAAGAGAGAGGGAGAAAACGTGAAGGGAAAGAGAGAGGGAGCAATGCATGCAAACGGAGAGGAAGAAGGCGAAGGAGGGACGATTCGCCGGAAATGTTCAACGTCTGTCAAACCTCCCACTAATCGAATCAAAGGTTGGTAACCCCAATTTCATTTGAAACCCCCAATTTCTTCATTTTTAGGGATTTCTTCGATCCACCTTCGATTGGGTTGTTTTGACGGTAGATTGAGACCTATGAGGTGTTCTTGAACACCTAGTTGAGGTAAGAATCGAGGCTATACCCTTTGGTTTAGCCGAATTCGAATTTGAAAGGATTTGGGGTTGAAATTCCAATTATTCCTAATTTGGAGAAATTATTGATAATTAGGAATTGAGCTTAGATTTGAGTAAACAAGCTTGGACTGGAATTACTGAAATTATATTGTTGAAATATTAGCTGAATAAGACCACTGAAGAGCTGGCCCGAGGTTACTAATGTGGAAGCTTGACATTAACGTGCCGGGTCCCTGCTCGATTGCCCAATTACACTTTAAGGGTGATGTTGAGGGCTCCAAACATCTTCTTTTCAATCTTAAACACCCTAGAATAATTCTAAATATGCTATCAAGCATCATGAATTATTTTAGGTACTTTCTTGTTTCTCAAGGATGGAAACGTGCGGAACAATAAAGTCCAAAATTTAAAATGGCAATTTAATTCCTTCGTAATTATTAGGAAACCTTAAGTAGGATAATTTAGAAGCATATCGAGGTTTAGTAACTGAAATCCAAGGCTCCAAAATTAATTCAAGGTGAGCGATAATTATACGAAACCAAGTATGTAGCACTTGAGACTCTCATGGAAGAGAGGGAAGACGGATAAGACCAAGAACTTGGTTCTTGGCGATGTCTAGATGCATTTTTAGGCACGAGCATGTCATATGCATATGAATTGCATATAGTTTGAGATGTTAACCACATGAATGCATTCGTTAGGAAACCACGACTCGTCTGGAGCTAGGACTAGAGCAAGGAAGCCGTCCAGGTGAGGGGTTTCCCATCCTTGCCCTACAGGGTTGATTGAGGATTTGGATATGTGGTTTGCCTACTTGCCTATTTGTAAGAATTACTTAGTGGTTAACATGCTACTGTTTTTATGTGAAAATATTTGTATATGTGTGTTTGACTACAGGTAAAGAGGTACTGGAGGGTATCCATGTGATGACATGAGATACGCCGAACAGTACAAGCAAGGGGGTAAGTTGTTAATTGAGTCCAAGGTTTGGTTTAGCCTATTAATTAGAAACTCATTAAAGAAATCGTATAGAAGTTGTTAGTAAACGTCGACGTTTTACGGTAATTGAAGTTAGGAACGGCCTTAAAGGTAGGTTATGATCTAATCAAAGGTCTAGGTATTGAATAAGGATTAAAAAGATCTCATAAATGGATTACTGAGTCATAGGGAGGTTCACACCACCTAGGTAAAGTCAATTTAGGATAGAAATGGGTAGATAGAGTCAGAATCCCAGCTGAGAGCTCGGGGTGAGAAACGAGTCAGAAAAGATTGGCCCGTTGAGGCCATTGCCCTAGCCTGGCACGAGGGTCAGTTAAATATTAAAAGATTTGCCCGTTGAGGCCATTGCCCTAGCCTGGCACTAGGGTCAGTTAAATATTAAAAGATTTGACTGTTGAGGCCATTGCCCTAGCCTGGCACTAGGGTCAGTTAAATATTAAAAGATTTGACTGTTGAGGCCATTGCCCTAGCCTGGCACTAGGGTCAGTTAAATATTAAAAAATTTGCCCGTTGAGGCCATTGCCCTAGCCTGGCACTAGGGTCAGTTATATATTAAAAGATTTGCCCGTTGAGGCCATTGCCCTAGCCTGGCACTAGGGTCAGTTAAAGATTAAAAGAATTTGCCCGTTGAGGCCAATGCCCTAGCCTGGCACTAGGGTCAGTTAAGTGATTTACAGTTTTCATATTATATGTTAAAATGTGATTGCTCGTTTACGAGAAGCATGATAGAAAAGCATGATCCGTAGGTTTATCTGTGATTTTAATGTTATATTAATATTGCCTATCGTAATATAACATTTGATAAACTGGACTTTTATGCGCATGTGATTGTGGGTGTTTCCCTTTCCCCAGCTGTAGTGGTACCCGCCGCGACGCCGAGGATGGGAAGCTTCTCACTGAGTCTAGTTGACTCACTCCCTCTGCTTCAATGTTTCAGATACAGTGATCGGGCAGGCATTGACGTCCGGACAGTGATACGGACATCAAACCATCCTTACGCTCTTGTTCGCGCGGGTGGACACCTTTTTGTTATTTTGATTCTCTTGGTTGTTCATATTATAACTTGTAAGGGTTGTATATATATTTACAACTTTCGATATGTACTTACTCTAGACTTGTCGGCTTCACATGTACTTAAAGACAGCGTCCAGTTGGGGATAAACTAGGATATATGTTTGAGTATATAAACTTCTGCATGTGAATAGGATATATCGTACGCATTGAGGCGTACGGTCAATATGATATGGTTATATATTATGTGTGCTTGCTGCATGTGAATAGGATATATCGTACGTATTGAGACGTACGGTCAATATGATAATAATATTTACATTATGAGTGCTGATAAATATATCTATACTCTGGATTGAGCTGAAGCGGTATTGAGCGAACCGCAGATTGCAGGTTAACTAGGACACCAGTGAGGTGCGGCCACTAGTATGATATATATATATTGGTTGTGTAGCAGGGTAGTTATAGTCATGTTTACAAGATAAGGATTACGGGTTTAGAGGTAAAAATCTATTCTCGTGCCGGTCACGTACTCCCGATTTGGGGTCTTGACACTGATATTCATATGTTTTCGCCGATTAGTGTGTCGGAAACTTGATATTCATCAGTTTTCGCCACTGAGTGTTTCGAAAACTTGATTTCCTTGTTAATTAGTTTTCACCGATGAGTTTTTCGATAACTTGATATTCATCAATTTTCACCAATGAGTATTTCGAAATCTTGATTTTCATGTTAATCAGTTTTCACCAGTGAGTGTTTCGAAAACTTGATATGCATCGATATTCGTCGGCGAGTGTTTCAAAAACTAGATATTAATCAGTTTTCACCAATGAGTGTTTCGAAAACTTGATTTTCTTCTTAATCAGTTTTTGCCGATGAGTGTTTCGAAAACTTGATATTCTTCAGTTTTCGCCGGTGAGTGTTTCAAAACTAGATATTCATCAGTTTTCACCAATGAGTTTTTCGAAAACTTTTTTTCTTGTTAATCAGTTTTCGCCGATGAGTGTTTCGAAAACTTGATATTCATCAGTTTTCACTGATGAGTATTTCGAAAATTTGATATTCATCAGTTTTCGCCAATGAGTGTTTTGAAAACTTGATTTTCTTGTTAAACAATTTTCTGCGATGAGTGTTTCAAAAACTTGATGTTCATCAGTTTTCGTCGGTGAGTGTTTCGGAAGATATTCTTCAGTTTTCGCCAATGATTGTTTTGAAAACTTGATTTTCTTTTTTATCAGTTTTCACCGATTAGTGTTTTGGAGACATGATATTCATCAGTTTTCGAAAGCTTTTGCAACTGAGTGTTTCGAAAACTTGATTTTCTCCTTATTCAAATTTCGCCGACGAGTGTTTCGAAAACTTGATTTTCTTGTTAATCAGTTTTCGCCGATGCGTGTTTCGAAAACTTGATATTCAACAATTTTCGTCGGTGAGTGTTTTGTAAACTTGATATTCATCAGTTTTTCCCAATGAGTGTTTCGAAAACTTGATTTACGTGTTAATCAGTTTTCATCGATGGGTGTTTCAAGAACTTGATATTCATCAGTTTTCGCCGGTGAGTGTTTCGGGAACTTGATATTCATCATTTTCGCCGGTGAGTGTTTGGGAACTTGATAGTCATCAGTTTCGCCAATGAGTGTTTAAAACTTAATTTTCTTTTTATCATTTTTCGCCGATTAGTGTTTTGGAAACATGATATTCATCAGTTTTCGAAAGTTTTAGCCACTAAGAGTTTCGAAAACTTGATTTTCGCCTTATCCAGTTTTCGCCGATGAGTGCTTCGAAAACTTGATATTCTTCTTAATCAGTTTGCTCCGATAAGTGTTTCAAAAACTTGATATTCATCAGTTTTTGCTGATGACTGTTTTCGAGAACTTGATATTCATCAATTTTCGCCGATGAGTACTTTGAAAACTAGGTTTTCTTGTTAACAGTTTTCTCCGATGAGTGTTTCGAAAATAAGATATTCATCAGTTTTTGCTGGTGAGTGTTTCAAAAACTTGGTATTCTTCAAGTTTCGCCAATGAGTGTTTCTAAAACTTGATTTTGTTCTTAATTAGTTTTCGCCGGTGAGTGTTTCAAAAACTCCATATTCATCAGGTTTCGCCAATGAGTGTTTCGAAAACTTGATTTTCTTCTTAATCAGTTTTCACCGATGAGTGTTTTGAAAACTTGATAATCATCAGTTTTCGCCGCTGAGTGTTTCAAAAACGAGATATTCATCAGTTTTCACCAATGAGTGTTTCGAAAATTTGATTTTCTGGTTAATCAATTTTCGCCGATGAATGTTTCGAAAACTAGATACTTATCTGTTTTCGCCGATGAGTGTTTTGAAAACTTGATATTTATCAGTTTTCGCCGATGAGTGTTTTGAAATTTTCATTTTACTTTTAATCAGTTTTTGCCGATGAGTGTTTCGAAAACTTGATTATCTTGTTAATCAGTTTTAGCCGATGAGTGTTTCGAAAACTTGATATTTATAAGTTTTCGCCGATTAGTGTTTCGGAAACTTGATATTCATCAGTTTTCGGCAATGAGTGTTTCGAAAACTTGATTTTCGTGTTAATCAGTTTTCACCGATGAGTTTTTCGAAAACTTGTTATTCATCAGTTTTCGCCGATGAGTGTTTCGAAAACTTGATATTCATCAGTTTTCGCCAATGAGTGTTTCGAAAACTTGATTTTCTTGTTAATCAGTTTTCGCCCATGAGTGTTTCGAAAAGTTGATATTCATCAGTTTTCGCAAATGAGTGTTTCGAAAACTTGATTTTCTTGTTAATCAGTTTTCGCCTACGAGTGTTTCGAAAACATGATACTCATCAGTTTTCGCCTGTGAGTGTTTCAAAAACTAAATATTCATTAGTTTTCACCAATGAGTATTTCGAAAACTTGATTTTCATGTTAATCAGTTTTCGCCGATGAGTTTTTCGAAAACTTTATATTCATCAGTTTTCGCCGATGAGTGTTTCGAAAACTTGATATTCATCAGTTTTCCACGGTGAGTGTTTTGAAAACTCGATTTTCTTGTTAATCAAGTTTCGCCGATGAGTGTTTCGAAAACTTGATATTCATCAGTTTTCGCCGGTGAGTGTTTCGGAAACTTGATATTCATCAGTTTTCGCCAATGAGTGTTTCGAAAACTTGATTTTCTTGTTAATCAATTTTCGCCGATGAGTGTTTCGAAAACTTGATATTCATCAGTTTTCGCCGGTGAGTGTTTCGAAAACTTGATATTCATCAGTTTTCGTGGATGAGTGATTTGAAAACTTCATTTTCTTGTTAATCAGTTTTCGCCGATGCGTGTTTTGAAAAATTGATATTCAACAATTTTCGTCAGTGAGTGTTTTGTAAACTTGATATTCATCAGTTTTTCCCAATGTGTGTTTCGAAAACTTGATTTACGTGTTAATTAGTTTTCATCGATGGGTGTTTCAAAAACTTGATATTCATCAGTTTTCGCCGATGAGTGTTTTGAAAACTTGATTTTCTTGTTAATCAGTTTTTGCCGATGAGTATTTCGAAAACTTGATCTTCATCATTTTTCGTCGGTGAGTATTTCGGAAATTTGATATTCATCAGTTTTCGCCGGTGAGTGTTTTGGGAACTTGATATTCATCAGTTTTCGCCAATGAGTGTTTCGAAAACTTAATTTTCTTTTTTATCATTTTTCGCCGATTAGTGTTTTGGAAACATGATATTCATCAGTTTTCGAAAGTTTTCGCCACTAAGTGTTTCGAAAACTTGATTTTCCCCTTATGCAGTTTTCGCCGATGAGTGCTTCGAAAACTTGATATTCTTGTTAATCAGTTTGCTCCGATAAGTGTTTCAAAAACTTGATATTCATCAGTTTTGCTGATGACTGTTTTCGAGAACTTGATATTCATCAATTTTCGCCGATGAGTACTTTGAAAACTAGATTTTCTTGTTAAACAGCTTTCTCCGATGAGTGTTTCAAAAATAAGATATTCATCAGTTTTTGCTGGTGAGTGTTTCGAAAACTTGATATTCATTAGTTTTCGCCAATGAGTGTTTCGAAAACTTGATTTTCTTGTTAATCAGTTTTCGCCAGTGAGTGTTTCAAAAACTTGATATTCATAAGTTTTCGCTGAAGAGTGTTTCGAAAAGTTGATTTTCTTATTTATCAATTTTCGCCGATGAGTGTTTCGGAAACTTGATATTCATCAGTTTTCGCCGATGAGTGTTTCAAAAACGAGATATTCATCAGTTTTAACCAATGAGTGTTTCGAAAACTTGATTTTCTGGTTAATCAGTTTTCGCCGATGAATGTTTCGAAAACTAGATACTTATCTGTTTTCGCCGATGAGTGTTTTGAAAACTTGATATTTATCAGTTTTCGTCGATGAGTGTTTTGAAATTTTCATTTTACTTTTAATCAGTTTTCGCCGATGAGTGTTTCGAAAACTTGATTATCTTGTTAATCAGTTTTAGCCGATGAGTGTTTCGAAAACTTGATATTTATAAGTTTTCGCCGATTAGTGTTTCGGAAACTTGATATTCATCAGTTTTCGGCAATGAGTGTTTCGAAAACTTGATTTTCGTGTTAATCAGTTTTCACCGATGAGTTTTTCGAAAACTTGTTATTCATCAGTTTTCGCCGATGAGTGTTTCGAAAACTTGATATTCATCAGTTTTCGCCAATGAGTGTTTCGAAAACTTGATTTTCTTGTTAATCAGTTTTCGCCCATGAGTGTTTCGAAAAGTTGATATTCATCAGTTTTCGCAAATGAGTGTTTCGAAAACTTGATTTTCTTGTTAATCAGTTTTCGCCTACGAGTGTTTCGAAAACATGATACTCATCAGTTTTCGCCTGTGAGTGTTTCAAAAACTAAATATTCATTAGTTTTTCACCAATGAGTATTTCGAAAACTTGATTTTCATGTTAATCAGTTTTCGCCGATGAGTTTTTCGAAAACTTTATATTCATCAGTTTTCGCCGATGAGTGTTTCGAAAACTTGATATTCATCAGTTTTCCACGGTGAGTGTTTTGAAAACTCGATTTTCTTGTTAATCAATTTTCGCCGATCAGTGTTTTGAAAACATGATATTCATTAGTTTACGCCGATTAGTGTTTTAAAAACTTGATATTCATCAGTTTTCGCCAAGGACTGTTTCGAAAACTTGATTTTCTTGTTAATCAGTTTTCACCGATGAGTCTTTCGAAAACATGATACTCATCAGTTTTCGCCGGTGAGTGTTTCGAGAACTTGATATTCATCAGTTTTCGTCGATGAGTGATTTGAAAACTTCATTTTCTTGTTAATCAGTTTTCACCGATGTGTGTTTCGAAAACTTGATATTCAACAATTTTCGTCGGTGAGTGTTTCGTAAACTTGATATTCATCAGTTTTTCCCAATGAGTGTTTCGAAAACTTGATTTACGTGTTAATTAGTTTTCATCGATGGGTGTTTCAAAAACTTGATATTCATCAGTTTTCGCCGATGAGTGTTTTGAAAACTTGATTTTCTTGTTAATCAGTTTTTGCCGATGAGTGTTTCGAAAACTTGATCTTCATCAGTTTTCGTCGGTGAGTGTTTCGGAAATTTGATATTCATCAGTTTTCGCCGGTGAGTGTTTTGGGAACTTGATATTCATCAGTTTTCGCCAAT
Organism: Senna tora; assembly: GCA_014851425.1. Lineage (NCBI taxonomy): Eukaryota > Viridiplantae > Streptophyta > Magnoliopsida > Fabales > Fabaceae > Senna > Senna tora. Next base: position 51,671 of record JAAIUW010000053.1, on the reverse strand, counting down.
GAGTGTTTCGAAAACTTAATTTTCTTTTTTATCATTTTTCGCCGATTAGTGTTTTGGAAACATGATATTCAACAGTTTTCGAAAGTTTTCGCCACTAAGTGTTTCGAAAACTTGATTTTCCCCTTATCCAGTTTTCGCCGATGATTGCTTCGAAAACTTGATATTCTTGTTAATCAGTTTGCTCCGATAAGTGTTTCAAAAACTTGATATTCATAAGTTTTTGCTGATGACTGTTTTCGAGAACTTGATATTCATCAATTTTCGCCGATGAGTACTTTGAAAACTAGATTTTCTTGTTAAACAGCTTTCTCCGATGAGTGTTTCAAAAATAAGATATTCATCAGTTTTTGCTGGTGAGTGTTTCGAAAACTTGATATTCATTAGTTTTCGTCAATGAGTGTTTCGAAAAGTTGATTTTCTTCTAATTAGTTTTCGCCGGTGACTGTTTCAAAAATTTGATATTCATAAGTTTTCGCCGATGAGTGTTTCGAAAACTTGATTTTCTTGTTATTCTGTATTCACCGATCAGTGTTTTGAAAACTTGATATTCATCAGTTTTCGACAGTGAGTGTTTCAAAAACTTGATATTCATCAGTTTTCGCCAATGAGTGTTTCGAAAACTTGATTTTCTGGTTAATCAGTTTTCGCCGATGAATGTTTCGAAAACTAGATACTTATCTGTTTTCCGCCGATGAGTGTTTTCAAAACTTGATATTTATCAGTTTTCGCCGATGAGTGTTTTGAAATTTTCATTTTACTTTTAATCAGTTTTCGCCGATGAGTGTTTCGAAAACTTGATTATCTTGTTAATCAGTTTTAGCCGATGAGTGTTTCGAAAACTTGATATTTATAAGTTTTCGCCGATTAGTGTTTCGGAAACTTGATATTCATCAGTTTTCGCCAATGAGTGTTTTGAAAACATGATTTTCTTGTTTATCAGTTTTCGCCGATGAGTGTTTCGAAAACTTGATATTCATCAGTTTTCGCCAGTTAGTGTTTCGGAAACATGATATTTATCAATTTTTGCCAATGAGTGTTTTGAAAACATGATTTTCTTGTTAATTAGTTTTCGCTGGTGAGAGTTTCGAAAACTTGATATTCATCAGTTTTCGCCAATGAGTGTTTCGAAAACTTGATTTTCTTGTTAATCAGTTTTTGCCGATGAGTGTTTCGAAAACTTGATATTCATCAGTTTTGGCCGGTGAGTGTTTGAAAAACTAGATATTCAACAATTTTCACCAATGAGTGTTTCGAAAACTTGATTTTCTTGTTAATCAGTTTTCGCCGATGAGTGTTTTAAAAACTTGATATTCATCAGTTTTCGCCGGTGAGTGTTTCAAAAACTTGATATTCATCAGTTTTCGCCGATGAGTGTTTTGAAAACTTGATTTTCTTGTTAATCAGATTTCGCCGATGAGTGTTTCGAAAACTTGATATTCATCAGTTTTCGCTGGTGAGTCTTTCAGAAACTTGATATTCATCAGTTTTCGCCAATGAGTGTTTCAAAAACTTGATTTTCTTGTTAATCAGCTTTCCCCGACGAGTGTTTCAAAAATTTGGTATTCATCAGTTTTCGCCGATGAGTGTTTCGAAAACTTGATATTCATCAGTTTTCGTGGATGAGTGATTTGAAAACTTCATTTTCTTGTTGATCAGTTTTCGCCGATGCCTGTTTCGAAAAATTGATATTCAACAATTTTCGTCAGTGAGTGTTTCGTAAACTTGATATTCATCAGTTTTTCCCAATGAGTGTTTCGAAAACTTGATTTACGTGTTAATCAGTTTTCATCGATGGGTGTTTCAAAAACTTGATTTTCATCAGTTTTCGCCGATGAGTGTTTCGAAAACTTGATTTTCTTGTTAATCAGTTTTTGCCGATGAGTGTTTCGAAAAGTTAATATTCATCAGTTTTCGTCGGTGAGTGTTTCAGAAACTTAATATTCATCAGTTTTCGCCGATTAGTGTTTCGGAATCTTGATATTAATCAGTTTTCGCTAATGAGTCTTTCGAAAACTTAATTTTCTTTTTTATCATTTTTCGCCGATTAGTGTTTTGGAAACATGATATTCATCAGTTTTCGAAAGTTTTCGCCACTAAGTGTTTCGAAAACTTGATTTTCCCCTTATGCAGTTTTCGCCGATGAGTGCTTCGAAAACTTGATATTCTTGTTAATCAGTTTGCTCCGTTAAGTGTTTCAAAAACTTGATATTCATCAGTTTTTGCTGATGACTATTTTCGAGAACTTGATATTCATCAATTTTCGCCGATGAGTACTTTGAAAACTAGGTTTTCTTGTTAAACAGTTTTCTCCGATGAGTGTTTCGAAAATAAGATATTCATCAGTTTTCGCAGGTGAGTGTTTCGAAAACTTGATATTCATCAGTTTTCACCAATGAGTGTTTCGAAAACCTGATTTTCTTTTTAATTAGTTTACGCCGGTGAGTGTTTCAGAAACTTGATATTCATCAATTTTCGCTGATGAGTGTTTCGAAAACTTGATTTTCTTGTTAATCAGTTTTCGCCGATGAGTGTTTTGAAAACATGATAATCATCAGTTTTCGCCGCTGAGTGTTTCAAAAACGAGATATTCATCAGTTTTCACCAATGAGTGTTTCGAAAATTTGATTTTCTGGTTAATCAGTTTTCGCCGATGAATGTTTCGAAAACTAGATACTTATCTGTTTTCGCCGATGAGTGTTTTGAAAACTTGATATTTATCAGTTTTCGCCGATGAGTGTTTTGAAATTTTCATTTTACTTTTAATCAGTTTTTGCCGATGAGTATTTCGAAAACTTGATTATCTTGTTAATCAGTTTTAGCCGCTGAGTGTTTCGAAAACTTGATATTCTTCAGTTTTCGCCGATTAGTGTTTCGGAAACTTGATATTCATCAGTTTTCGGCAATGAGTGTTTCGAAAACTTGATTTTCGTGTTAATCAGTTTTCACCGATGAGTTTTTCGAAAACTTGTTATTCATCAGTTTTCGCCGATGAGTGTTTCAAAAACTTGATATTCATCAGTTTTCGCCAATGAGTGTTTCGAAAACTTGATATTCATCAGTTTTCGTGGATGAGTGATTTGAAAACTTGATTTTTTTTGTTAATCAGTTTTCGCCGATGAGTGTTTCGAAAACTTGATATTCATCAGTTTTCGCCGGTGACTGTTTCGGAAACTTGATATTGATCAGTTTTCGACAATGTGTGTTTCGAAAACTTTATTTTCTTGTTGATCAATTTTCGCCGGTGAGTTTTTCAAAAACTAGATATTCATCAGTTTTCGCCGATGAGTGTTTCGAAAACTTGATATTCATAAGTTTTAGCCGATGAGTGTTTTGAAAACTTGATATTCATTAGTTTTCGCCGGTGAGGGTTTCAAGAACTTGATATTAATCAGTTTTCACCAATGAGTGTTTTGAAAACTTGATTTTCTTGTATATCAATTTTCGCCGATGAGTGTTTCGAAAACTTGATATTCTTCAATTTTCGCCGGTGAGTGTTTCAGAAACTAGATATTCATAAGTTTTCACCAAAGACTGTTTCGAAAATTTGATTTTTTTCTTAATCAGTTCTCCCCGACGAATGTTTCGAAAATTTGATGTTCATCAGTATTCGCCAATGAGTTTTTCGAAAACTTGATTTCTTGTTCATTAGTTTTCACCTATGAGTTTTTCGAAAACTTGATATTCATCTGTTTTCGCAAATGAGTGTTTCGAAAACTTGATTTTTTTGTTTAACAGTTTTCGTCGATGAGTTTTTCGAAAGCTTGATATTCATCAGTTTTCGCAGGTGAGTGTTTCAAAAACAAGATATTCATCAGTTTTCACCAACGAGTGTTTCGAAAACTAGATATTCATCAGTTTTCACCAGTGAGTGTTTCGAAAACTTGATATTAATCAGTTTTCACCAGTGAGTGTTTCGAAAACATGATTTTCTTGTTAATCAGTTTTCGCCGACGAGAGTTTCCAAAACATGATATTCATTAATTTTCGCCAATGAGTGTTTCGAAAACATGATATTCATCCGTTTTCTCCGATGAGTGTTTCGAAAATTTGATTTTCGTGTTAATAGTTTTCGCCGATGAGTTTTCGAAAACTTGATATTCATCAGTTTTTGCCAGTGAGTGTTACGAAAACTTGATATTCATCAGTTTTCGCCAACGATTGTTACGAAAACCTGATATTCAACAGTTTTCTCCGGTGAGTGTTTCAGAAACATGATATTCATCAGTTTTCGCCGATGAGTGTTTCGGAAACTTGATATTCATCAGTTTTCGCCGGTGAGTGTTTCAAAAACTAGATATTCATCAGTTTTCACCAATGAGTGTTTCGAAAACTTGATTTTCTTGTTAATCAGTTTTCACCGATGAGTGTTTCGAAAACTTGATATTCAACATCTTTCTTCGGTGAGTGTTTCGGAAACTTGATATTCATTAGTTTTCGCCAATGAGTGTTTCAACTTGATTTTCTTGTTAATCAGTTTTCGCCTATGAGTGTTTCAGAAACTTGATATTCATCAGTTCTCGCCAATGAGTGTTTCAAAAACTTGATTATCTTGTTAATCAGTTTTCGCCGGTGAGTGTTTTGGAAACTTGATATTCATCAGTTTTTACCAATGAGTGTTTCGAAAACTTGATTTTCTTGTTAATCAATTTTCGCCGATGAGTGTTTCGAAAACTTGATATTCATTATTTTTCGCCAATGAGTGTTTCAAAAACTTGATTTTCTTGTAAATTAATTTTTGCCGGTGAGTGTTTCAAAAGCTTGATATTCATCAGTTTTCGCCGGAGAGTGTTTCGGAAACTTGATATTCATCAGTTTTCGTCGGTGAGTGTTTCGGAACCTTGATATACATCAGTTTTCGCTAATGTGTTTCGAAAACTTGATTTTCTTTTTTATCAGTTTTCGCCGATTAGTGTTATGGAAACATGATAATCTTCAGTTTTCAAAATTTTTTGCCACTGAGTATTTCGAAAACTTTATTTTCTCCTTTTTTATTTTTCGCCGATGAGTGTTTCGAAAACTTGATTTTCCTGTAAATCAGTTTTCGCCGATGAGTATTTTGAAAACTTGATATTCAATATTTTTCGCCGGTGAGTTTCGGAAACTTGATATGCATCAGTTTTCGCCAATGAGTGTCTCGAAAACTTGATTTCCGTGTTAATCAGTTTTCACCGATGAGTGTTTCAAAAATTTCATATTCGTTAGTTTTTGCCGATGAGTGTTTTGAAAACTTGATATTCATCAGTTTTCACCGATGAGTGTTTTGAAAACTTGATTTTCTTGTTAATCAATTTTCGCCGATGGGTGTTTCGAAAACTTGATCTTCATCAATTTTCGCCGGTGAGTGTTTCGAAAACTTGATATTCATCAGTTTTCGCCGGTGAGTGTTTCAGAAACTTGATATTCATCAGTTTTTGCCATTGAGTATTTCGAAAACTTGATTTTCTCCTTATTCAGTTTTCGCCGATGAGTGATTTGAAAACTTGATTTTCTTGTTTATCAGTTTTTGCTGATGAGTATTTCAAAAACTTGATATTCATTAGTTATCACTGAAGAGTATTTTGAGAAATTGATATTTATTAATTTTCGCTGATAAAGGTTTTGAAAACTAGATTTTCTAGTAAATCAGTTTTCGCCGGTGAGTGTTTTGGAAACTTTATATTCATTAGTTTTCGCCGGTGATTGTTTCAAAAACTTGATTTTCTTGTTAATCAGTTTTCACCAGTGAGTGTCTCGAAAAATAGATATTCACCATTTTTCACCAATGAGTGTTTCGAAAACTTGATTTTCTTGTTTATCAGTTTTCGTTGATGAGTATTTCGAAAACTTGTTGTTCATCATTTTTTGCGGTGAGTGTTTCAAAAACAGAAATTTTTTAGTTTTGGCGGTGAGTGTTTCAAAAACTAGATATTAATCAGTTTTCACCAATGAGTCTTTCGAAAACTTGATATTCATCAATTCTCGCCGATGAGTGTTTTGAAAACTTGATTTTCGTGTTAATCAGTTTTCGCCGATGAGTGATTCGAAAACTTGATATTCATCGGTTTTCGCTGGTGAGTGTTTCAAAAACTAGATATTCATCAGTTTTTACCAATGAGTGTTTCGAAAACTTGATTTTCTTGTTAATCAGTTTTCGCCGATAAGTGTTTCGAAAGCTTGATATTCATCAGTTTTCGCCGATGAGTGTTTCGAAAACTTGATATTCATCAGTTTTCGCAAATGAGTGTTTCGAATAAATGATTTTCTTGTTAATCAGTTTTCGCCGATGAGTGTTTCGAAAACTTGATATTCATCAGTTTTCGCCGATTAGTGTTTCGAAACTTGATATTCATCAGTTTTCGCCAAAGAGTGTTTCGAAAACTTGATTTTCTTGTTAATTAGTTTTCGCCAATGAGTGTTTCAGAAACAGGATATTAATCAGTTTTCGCCAATAATTGATTCAAAAACTTGATTTTCTTGTTAATCAGTTTTTATCGATGAGTGTTTTCGAAAGCTTGATATTCATCAATTTACGACGGTGAGTGTTTCAAAAACTTGATATTCGTCAGTTTTCGCAAATGACTGTTTCAAAATCTTGGTTTACTTACTTATCAGTTTTCGTCGATGAGTGTTTCGAAACTTGATAATCATCGATTTTCGCCGGTGAGTGTTTCAAAAACTAGATATTCATCAGTTTTTACCAATGAGTGTTTCGAAAACTTGATTTTCTTGTTAATCAGTTTTTGCCGATGAGTGTTTCGGAAATTTGATATTCTTCAGTTTTCGTCGGTGAGTGTTTAAAAAACTAGATATTCATCAGTTTTCACCAATGAGTGTTTTGAAAACTTGATTTTCTTGTTAATCAGTTTTCGTCGATGAGTGTTTTGAAAACTTGATTTTCTTGTTAAACAGTTTCTGCGATGAGTGTTTCGAAAACTTGATGTTCATCAGTTTTCGCCGGTGAGTGTTTCGAAAACTTGATTTTCATCAGTTTTCGCCTACGAGTGTTTCGAAAACTTGATTTTCTTTTTTATCAGTTTTCGTCGGTTAGTGTTATGGAAACATGATATTCTTCAGTTTTCGAAAGTTTTCGCCACTGAGAGTTTCGAAAACTCGATTTTCTTGTTATTTAGTTTTCGCCGATGAGTGTTTCGAAAACTTGATATTCAACAGTTTTCGCCGGTGAGTTTCAAAAACTTGATATTCATCAGTTTTCGCCAATGTGTGTTTCAAAAACTTGATTTCCGTTTTAATCAGTTTTCACCGATGAGTGTTTCGAAAACTTGATATTCATCAGTTTTTGCCGATGCGTGTTTCGAAAACTTGATATTCATCCGTTTTCACCAATGAGTGTTTTGAAAACTTGATTTTCTTTTTAAACAGTTTTCTACGATGAGTTTTTCGAGAACTTGATATTCATCAGTTTTCGCCGGTGGGTATTCCGGAAACTTGATATTCATCAGTTTTCGCCAATGAGTGTTTCGAAAACTTGATTTTCTTTTTTATCAGTATTCGTCGATTAGTGTTATGGAAACAAGATATTCTTCAGTTTTCGAAAGTTTTCGCCACTGAGTGTTTCGAAAACTTGATTTTCTCCTTATTCAGTTTTCGCCGATGAGTGTTTCGAAAACTTGATTTTCTTGTTAATCAGTTTTTGCTGATGAGTGTTTCGAAAATTTGATATTCAACAGTTTTCGCCGGTGAGTTTCGGAAACTTGATATTCATCAGTTTTCGCAAATGAGTGTTTCGAAATCTTGATTTCTTGTTAATCAGTTTTCGGCCACGAGTGTTTCGAAAACATGATATTCATCAGTTTTCGCCTGTGAGTGTTTCAAAAACTAGATATTCATCAGTTTTCACCAATGAGTGTTTCGAAAACTTGATTTTCTTGTTAATCAATTTTCGCCGATGAGTGTTTCGGAAACTTGATATTCATCAGTTTTCGCCAATGAGTGTTTGGAAAACTTGTTTTCATATTAATCAGTTTTCGCCGGTGAGTGTTTCGAAACATGATATTCATCAGTTTTCGCCGATGAGTGTTTCAAAAACTTGATATTCATCAGTTTTCGCGGGTGAATGTTTCAAAAACAAGATATTCATCAGTTTTCACCAATGAGTGTTTCGAAAACTTGATTTTCTTGCTAATCAGTTTTTGCCGATGAGTGTTTCGAAAACTAGATAATCATCATTTTTTGCCGATGAGTGTTTCGAAAACTTGATATTCATTAGTTTTGGCGGTGAGTGTTTCAAAAACTAGATATTAATCAGTTTTCACCAATGAGTCTTTCGAAAATTGATATTCATCAATTCTCGCCGATGAGTGTTTTGAAAACTTGATTTTCGTGTTAATCAGTTTTCGCCGATGAGTGATTCGAAAACTTGATATTCATTAGTTTTTTGCCGGTGAGTGTTTCAGAAACTTGATATTCATCAGTTTTTGCCAATGAGTGTTTCGAAAACTTGATTTTCTTGTTAATCAGTTTTCGCCGATAAGTGTTTCGAAAGCTTGATATTCATCAGTTTTCCCTGATGAGTGTTTCAAAAACATGATATTCATCAGTTTTCGCCAATAAGTGTCTTGAATACTTGATTTTCTTGTTAATCAGTTTTTGCCGATCAGTGTTTCGAAAACTTGATATTCATCAGTTTTCGCCGATTAGTGTTTCGGAAACTTGATATTCATCAGTTTTCGCCAATGAGTGTTTCGAAAACTTGATTTTCTTGTTAATCAGTTTTCGCCGGTGAGTGTTTTCAAAACATGATATTTTTCAGTTTTCACCAATGAGTGTTTTGAAAACTTGATTTTCTTGTTAATCAGTTTTCACCGATACGTGTTTCGAAAACTTGATATTCATCAGTTTATGCCGGTGAGTGTTTCAAAAACTCGATATTCATCAATTTTCGCCAATGAGTATTTCAAAATCTTGGTTTACTTACTTATCAGTTTTCGTCGATGAGTGTTTTAAAAACTTGATAATCATCAATTTTCGCCGGTGAGTGTTTCAAAAACTAGATATTCATCAGTTTTTGCCAATGAGTGTTTCGAAAACCTGATTTTCTTGTTAAATAGTTTTCGCCGATGAGTGTTTTGAAAAGTTGATATTCATCAGTTTTCGTCAATGAGTGTTTAAAAAACTAGATATTCATCAGTTTTCACCAATGACTGTTTCGAAAACTTGATTTTCTTGTTAATCAGTTTCCGCCGATGAGTGTTTCCAAAACTTGATATTCTTCAGTTTTCGCTGATGATTATTTCAAAAATTTGATATTCATCAGTTTTCGTCGATGAGTGTGTTGAAAACTTGATTTTCTTGTTAAACAGTTTCTGCGATGAGTGTTTCGAAAACTTGATGTTCATCAGTTTTCGCCGGTGAGTGTTTCGAAAACTTGATATTCATCAGTTTTCGCTAATGAGTGTTTCGAAAACTTGATTTTCTTTTTTATCAGTTTTTCGCCGGTTAGTGTTATGGAAACATGATATTCTTCAGTTTTTGAAAATTTTCGCCACTGAGAGTTTCGAAAACTCGATTTTCATGTTAATTAGTTTTCGCCGATGAGTGTTTCGAAAACTTGATATTCAACAGTTTTCGCCGGTGAGTTTCAAAAACTTGATATTCATCAATTTTCGCCAATGTGTGTTTCAAAAACTTGATTTCCGTTTTAATCAGTTTTCACCGATGAGTGTTTCGAAAACTTGATATTCATCAGTTTTTGCCGATGCGTGTTTCGAAAACTTGATATTCATCCGTTTTCACCAATGAGTGTTTTGAAAACTTGATTTTCTTTTTAAACAGTTTTCTACGATGAGTTTTTCGAGAATTTGATATTCATCAGTTTTCGCCGGTGAGTATTCCGGAAACTTGATATTCATCAGTTTTCGCCAATGAGTGTTTCGAAAACTTGATTTTCTTTTTTATCAGTATTCGTCGATTAGTGTTATGGAAACAAGATATTCTTCAGTTTTCGAAAGTTTTCGCCACTGAGTGTTTCGAAAACTTGATTTTCTCCTTATTCAGTTTTCGCCGATGAGTGTTTCGAAAACTTGATTTTCTTGTTAATCAGTTTTCGCTGATGAGTGTTTCGAAAATTTGATATTCAACAGTTTTCGCCGGTGAGTTTCGGAAACTTGATATTCATCAGTTTTCGCAAATGAGTGTTTCGAAATCTTGATTTTCTTGTTAATCAGTTTTCGGCAATGAGTGTTTCGAAAACATGATATTCATCAGTTTTCGCCTGTGAGTGTTTCAAAAACTAGATATTCATCAGTTTTCACCAATGAGTGTTTCGAAAACTTGATTTTCTCGTTAATCAATTTTCGCCGATGAGTGTTTCGGAAACTTGATATTCATTAGTTTTCGCCAATGAGTGTTTGGAAAACTTGTTTTCTTATTAATCAGTTTTCGCCCGTGAGTGTTTCAAAAACATGATATTCATTAGTTTTCTCCGATGAATGTTTCAAAAACTTGACATTCATCAGTTTTTGCGGGTGAATGTTTCAAAAACAAGATATTCATCAGTTTTCACCAATGAGTGTTTCGAAAACTTGATTTTCTTGCAAATCAGTTTTCGCCGATGAGTGTTTCGAAAACTAGATATTCATCAGTTTTTGCCGATGAGTGTTTCGAAAAATTGATATTAATCAGTTTTCGCCGATGAGTGTTTCGAAAACTTGATATTCAATAGTTTTCACCGGTGAGTGTTTCGGAAACTTGATATACATTAATTTTCGCCAATGGGTGTTTCGAAAACTTGATTTCTTGTTCATTAGTTTTCACCTATGAGTTTTTCGAAAACTTGATATTCATCTGTTTTCGCAAATGAGTGTTTCGAAAACTTGATTTTTTTGTTTAACAGTTTTCGTCGATGAGTTTTTCGAAAGCTTGATATTCATCGGTTTTTGCAGGTGACTGTTTTGAAAACTTGATATTCATCAGTTTTCGCCGATGACTGTTTCGAAAACTTGATATTCATCAGTTTTCGCCGATGAGTGTTTCGAAAACTTGATTTTCTTGTTTATCAGTTTTCACCGATGAGTGTTTCGAAAACTTGATATTCATTAGTTTTCACCGGTTAGTGTTTCGGAAACTTGATATTCATCAGTTTTCGCCACTGAGTGTTTCAAAAACTTGATTATCATGTTAATCAGTTTTCGCCGATGAGTGTTTTAAAAACTAGGTATTCATCTGTTTTCGCCGGTGACTATTTCAGAAACTTGATATTTATCAGTTTTTGACAATAAGTGTTTCGAAAACTTGATTTTCTTGTTAATCATTTTTTGCCGATGAGTATTTCGAAAACTTGATATTCAACAGTTTTCGCCGGTGAGTATTTTGGAAACTTGATATTCATAAGTTTTCGCCGGTGAGTGTTTCAAAAACTTGATATTCATCAGTTTTTGCCAATGACAAATTCGAAAACTTGATTTTGTTGTTTATCAGTTTTCGCCGGTGATTATTTCAAAAATTTGATATTCATCAGTTTTCGCCGATGAGTGTTTTGAAATCATGATTTTCGTGTTAATAAGTTTTCGCCGATGAGTGATTCGAAAACTTGATATTCATCAGTTTTTGGTCGGTGAGTGTTTCGGAAAGTTGATATTCATCAGTTTTCGTCGGTGAGTGTTTCGGAAACTTGATATTCATCAGTTTTCACCAATGAGTGTTTCGAAAACTTGATTTTCTTTTTTATCAATTTTCGCCGATTGGTAATATGGAAACATGATATTCTTCAGTTTTCGAAAGTTTTTGCCACTGAGTGTTTTGAAAACTTTATTTTCTCCTTATTTAGTTTTCGCCGATGAGTGTTTCGAAAACTTGATTTTCTTGTAAATCAGTTTTCGTCGATGAGTGTTTTGAAAACTTGATATTCAACATTTTTGGCCGGTGAGTTTCGGAAACTTGATATGCATTAGTTTTTGCCAATGAGTGTCTCGAAAACTTGATTTCCCTGTTAATTTATTTTCACCGATGAGTGTTTCAAAAACGTGATATTCATCAGTTTTCGCCGATGAGTGTTTTGAAAACTTCATATTCATCAGTTTTCGCCGATGAGTGTTTCGAAAACTTGATTTTCTTGTTAATCAATTTTCGCCGATGTGTGTTTCGGAAACATTATATTCATTAGTGTTCGTCGATGAGTATTTCAAAAACTAGAAATTCTTCAGTTTTCGCCTGTGTGTGTTTCGAAAACTTGATATTCATCAGTTTTCGCCACTGAGTAATTCGAAAACTTGATTTTCTCCTTATTCAGTTTTCACCGATGAGTGATTTGAAAACTTGATTTTCTTGTTTATCAGTTTTCGCCGATGAGTGTTTCGAAAACTTAATATTCATTACTTATCGCTGATGAGTATTTCGAGAACTTGATATTCATCTGTTTTCGCCGATAAGTGTTTCGAAAACTTGATTTTCTTTTTTATCAGTTTTCGCCGGTTAGTGTTATGGAAACATGATATTCTTCAGTTTTCGAAAGTTTTCGCCACTGAGTGTTTTTAGAACTTGATTTTCTCCTTATTCAGTTTTCGCCGATGAGAGTTTCGAAAACTCGACTTTCTCGTTAATCAGTTTTCGCCAATGAGTGTTTCGAAAACTTGATATAAAACAATTTTCGCCGGTGAGTTTCAAAAACTTGATATTCATCAGTTTTCGCCAATGAGTGTTTTAAAAACTTGATTTCCGTGTTAATCAGTTTTCACCGATGAGTGTTTCGAAAACTTGATATTCATCAGTTTTCGCAGATGCGTGTTTCGAAAACTTGATATTCATCAGTTTTCATCGATGAGTGTTTTGAAAACTTGATTTTCTTTTTAAACAGTTTTCTACGATGAGTGTTTCGAAAACTTGATATTCATCAGTTTTCGCCGGTGAGTGTTTCGAACACTTGATATTCATCAGTTTTCGCCAATGAGTGTTTCGAAAACATGATTTCTTTTTTATCAGTTTTCGTCGATTAGTGTTATGGAAACAAGATATTCTTCAGTTTTCGAAAGTTTTCGCCACTGAGTGTTTCGAAAACTTAATTTTCTCCTTATTCAGTTTTCGCCGATGAGTGTTTCGAAAACTTGATTTTCTTGTTAATCAGTTTTCGCTGATGAGTGTTTCGAAAATTTGATATTCAACAGTTTTCGCCGGTGAGTTTCGGAAACTTGATATTCATCAATTTTCGCAAATGAGTGTTTCGAAAACTTGATTTTCTTGTTAATCAGTTTTCGCCGATGAGTGTTTCGAAAACTTGATATTCATCAGTTTTCGCCTGTGAGTGTTTCGAAAACATGATATTCATCAGTTTTTGCCAATGAGTGTTTCGAAAACTTGATTTTCTTGTTAATCAGTTTTCGCCGATGAGTGTTTCGAAAACTTGATATTCATCAGTTTTCGCCGATGAGTGTTTCGAAAACTTGATTTCTTGTTAATCAGTTTTCGCCGATGAGTGTTTCGAAAACTTGATATTCATTAGTTTTCGCCGATCAGTGTTTCAAAAACTTGATATTCATCAGTTTTCGCGGATGAATGTTTCAAAAACAAGATATTCATCAGTTTTCACCAATGAGTGTTTCGAAAACTTGATTTTCTTGCTAATCAGTTTTCGCCGATGAGTGTTTCGAAAACTTGATATTCATCAGTTTTCGCCAATGAGTGTTTCAAAAAATTGATATTCATCAGTTTTCGCCGATGAGTGTTTCGAAAACTTGATATTCGTCAGTTTTCGCCGATGAGTATTTCGGAAACTTGATATTCATCAGTTTTTGCCAATGAGTGTTTCAAAAACTTGATTTTCTTGTTAATTAGTTTTCACCGATGAGTGTTTCAAAAACTTGATATTCATCAGTTTTTGCCGATGAGTGTTTTGAAATTTTGATTTTCGTGTTAATCAGTTTTCGCCTATGAGTGTTTCGAAAACTTGATACTCAGCAGCTTTTGCCGGTGAGTGTTTCGGAAACTTGATATTCAACAGTTTTCTCCGGTGAGTGTTTTAGAAACTTGATATTCATCAGTTTTCACCAATGAGTGTTTCGAAAACTTGATATTCAACAGTTTTCTCCGGTGAGTGTTTCAGAAACTTGATATTCATCACTTTTGGCCCATGAGTATTTCGAAAACTTGATTTTCTCGTTAATCAGTTTTCACCGTAGAGTGTTTCGAAAACTTGATTTTCTTGTTAATCAGTTTTCGCCGATGAGTGTTTCGGAAACATGATATTCATCAGTTTTAGTGAGTGTTTCAAAAAATAGATTTTAGTCAGTTTTCACCCATGAGTGTTTCGAAAACTTTATATTCTTGTTATTCAGTTTTCGCCGATGAGAGTTTCGAAAACTTGACATTCATCAGTTTTCGCTAATAAGTGTTTCGAAAACTTGATATTCAACAGTTTTCTCCTGTGAGTGTCTCGGAAACATGATATTCATCATTTTTCGCCATTGAGTGTTTCGAAAACTAGATATTCATCAGTTTTCACCAATGAGTGTTTCGAAAACTTGATTTTCTTGTTGATCAGTTTTCGCCGATGAGTGTTTTGAAAACGTGAAATTCATCAGTTTTTGCCGATGAGTCTTTCAAAAACTTGATATTCCTCAGTTTTCGCCGATTAGTGTTTCGGAAACATGATATTCATCAGTTTTCGCCGATGAGTGTTTTGAAAATTTGATTTTCGTGTTAATAGTTTTCGCTGATGAGTGTTTCGAAAACTTGATATTCATTAGTTATCGCTGAAGAGTATTTTGAGAACTTGATATTCATCAGTTTTCGCTGATAAGTGTTTTGAAAACTAGATTTTCTTGTAAATCAGTTTTCGCCGATGAGTGTTTCGAAAACTTGATATTCAACATTTTTCGCCGGTGAGTGTTTCGGAAACATGATATGCATTAGTTTTCGCCAATGAGTGTTTCGAAAACAAGATATTCATTAGTTTTCGCCAATGAGTGTTTCGAAAACTTGATTTTCTTGCTAATCAGTTTTCGCCGGTGAGTGTTTCGGAAACTTGATATTCATCAGTTTTCGCTGGTGAGTGCTTCAGAAACTTGATATTCACCAGTTTTCGCCAATGACTGTTTCGAAAACTTGATTCTCTTTTTTATCTGTTTTTGCCAATTAGTGTTTTGGAAACATGATATTCATCAGTTTTGGAAAGTTTTCGCCACTGAGTATTTCGAAAACTTGATTTTCTCCTTATTCAGTTTTCGCCGATGAGTGATTTAAAAACTAGATATTCATCAGTTTTGGCGGTGAGTGTTTCTAAAACTAGATATTCATCAGTTTTCACCAATGAGTATTTTGAAAACTTGATTTTCTTGTTAATCAGTTTTCAGCGATGAGTGGTTCAAAAACATGATTTTCATCAGTTTAAGCCGATGAGTGTTTCGAAAACTTGATGTTTCATCAGTTTTCGCCGATGAGTGTTTCGAAAACTTGATTTTCGTGTTAATCAGTTTTCGCCGATCAGTGATTCGAAAACTTGATATTCATCAGTTTTTTGCCGGTGAGTGTTTCAGAAACTTGATATTCATCAATTTTCACCAATGAGTGTTTAGAAAACATGATTTTCTTAATCAGTTTTCGCCGATGAGTGTTATGAAAACTTGATATTCGTACGTTTTCGTCGGTGAGTGTTTCAAAAACTAGATATTCATCTGTTTTCACCAATGAGTGTTTCAAAAACTTGATTTTCTTGTTAATCCATTTTCGTCAATGAGTGTTTCGAAAACTTGATATTCATCGGTTTTCGTTGGTGAGTGTTTCAAATACTAGATATTCATCAGTTTTTACCGATGAGTGTTTCGAAAACTTGATATTCTTGTCATTCAGTTTTCGCAAATGAGTGTTTGGAAAGCTTGATATACATAAGTTTTTGCCAACGAGTGTTTCGAAAACTTGATATTCATCAGTTTTCGCAAATGAGTGTTTCAAAAACTTGATTTACTTATTTATCAGTTTTCGCCGATGAGAGTTTCAAAAACATGATATTCATTAATTTTCGTCGATTAATGTTTTGAAAACTTGATATTCATTAATTTACGCCAATGAGTGTCTCAAAAACTTGATTTTCATCAATTTTTGCCAATGAGTGTCTCGAAAACTTGATTTTCTTGTTAATCAGTTTTTGCCGATGAGTTTTTTGAAAACTTGATATTCATCAGTTTTCGCCGGTGAATGTTTTGAAAATTTGATATTCATCAGTTTTCGCAAATGACTGTTTCAAAAACTTGATTTACTTATTTATCAGTTTTCGCCGATGAGAGTTTCGAAAACTTGATATTCATCGATTTTCGCCGGTGAGTGTTTTAAAAACTAGATATTCTTCAGTTTTCACCAATGAGTGTTTCGATAACTTAATTTTCTTGTTAGTCAGTTTTCGCCGATGAGTGTTTCAAAAACTTGATATTCTTCAGTTTTCGTCAGTGAGTGTTTAAAAAACTAGATATTCATCAGTTTTCACCAATGAGTGTTTCGAAAACTTGATTTTCTTGTTAATCAGTTTCCGCCGATGAGTGTTTCCAAAACTTGATTTTCTTCAGTTTTCGCTGATGATTATTTCAAAAATTTGATATTCATCAGTTTTCGACGGTGAGTGTTTCGAAAACTTGATATTCATCAGTTTTCGCCGGTGAGTGTTTCGGAACCTTGATATTCATCAGTTTTCGCTAATGAGTGTTTTGAAAACTTGATTTTCTTTTTTATCAATTTTCGCCGATTAGTGTTATGGAAACATGATATTCTTCAGTTTTCGAAAGTTTTCGCCACTGAGTGTTTTGAAAACTTGATTTTCTCCTTATTCAATTTTCGCCGATGAGAGTTTCGAAAACTTGATTTTCTTGTTAATCAGTTTTGGCCGATGAGTGTTTCGAAAACTTGATATTCAACAGTTTTCGCCGGTGAGTTTCGGAAACTTGATATTCATTAGTTTTCGCCAATGAGTGTTTCGAAAACTTGATATTCATCAGTTTTTGCCGATGCGTGTTTCGAAAACTTGATATTCATCAGTTTTCACCGATGAGTGTTTTGAAAACTTGATTTTCTTGTTAAACAGTTTTCTGCGATGAGTGTTTCAGAAACTTAATATTCATCAGTTTTCGCCAATGAGTGTTTCGAAAACTAGATTTTCTTTTTTGTCAATTTTCGCCGATTAGTGTTATGGAAACATGATATTCTTCAGTTTTCGAAAGTTTTCGCCACTGAGTGTTTTGAAAACTTGATTTTCTCCTTATTCAATTTTCGCCGATGAGAGTTTCGAAAACTTGATTTTCTTGTTAATCAGTTTTGGCCGATGAGTGTTTCGAAAACTTGATATTCAACAGTTTTCGCCGGTGAGTTTCGGAAACTTGATATTCATTAGTTTTCGCCAATGAGTGTTTCGAAAACTCGATATTCATCAGTTTTTGCCGATGCGTGTTTCGAAAACTTGATATTCATCAGTTTTCACCGATGAGTGTTTTGATAACTTGATTTTCCTGTTAAACAGTTTTCTGCGATGAGTGATTCGAAAACTTGATATTCATCAGTTTTCGCCAATGAGAGTTTCGAGAACTTGTTTTTCTTTTTTATCAGTTTTCGCCGATTAGTGTTATGGAAACATGATATTCTTCAGTTTTCGAAAGTTTTCGCCACTGAGTGTTTCGGAAACTTGATTTTCTCCTAATTCAGTTTTCGCCGATGAGTGTTTCGAAAACATGATTTTCTTGTTAATCAGTTTTCGCTGATGAGTGTTTCGAAAACTTGATATTCAACAGTTTTCGCGGGTGAGTTTCGGAAACTTGATATTCATCAGTTTTCGCAAATAAGTGTTTCGAAATCTTGATTTTCTTGTTAATTAGTTTTCGCCCATGAGTGTTTCGAAAACATGATATTCATCAGTTTTCGCCTGTGAGTGTTTCAAAAACTAGATATTCATCAGTTTTCACCAATGAGTGTTTCGAAAACTTGATTTTCTTGTTAATAAATTTTCGCCGATGAGTGTTTCGGAAACTTGATATTCATCAGTTTTCGCCAATGAGTGTTTGGAAAACTTGTTTTCTTATTAATCATTTTTCGCCGGTGAGTGTTTCGAAAACTTGATATTCATCAGTTTTCGCCGATGAGTGTTTCAAAAACTTGATATTCATCAGTTTTCGCGAGTGAGTGTTTCAAAAACAAGATATTCATCAGTTTTCACCAATAAGTGTTTCGAAAACTTGATTTCCTTGTTAATCAGTTTTCGCCGATGAGTGTTTCAAAAACTTGATATTCATCAGTTTTGGCCGATGAGTGTTTCGAAAACTTGATATTTATCAGTTTTCGCCGATGAGTGTTTTGAAAACTTGATTTTCTTGTTAAACAGTTTTCTGCGATGAGTGTTTCGAAAACTTGATATTCATCAGTTTTCGCCAATGAGAGTTTCGAGAACTTGTTTTTCTTTTTTATCAGTTTTCGTCGATTAGTGTTATGGAAACATGATATTCTTCAGTTTTCGAAAGTTTTCACCACTGAGTGTTTCGAAAACTTGATTTTCTCCTAATTCAGTTTTCGCCGATGAGTGTTTCGAAAACATGATTTTCTTGTTAATCAGTTTTCGCTGATGAGTGTTTCGAAAACTTGATATTCAACAGTTTTCGCGGGTGAGTTTCGGAAACTTGATATTCATCAGTTTTCGCAAATAAGTGTTTCGAAATCTTGATTTTCTTGTTAATTAGTTTTCGCCCATGAGTGTTTCGAAAACATGATATTCATCAGTTTTCGCCTGTGAGTGTTTCAAAAACTAGATATTCATCAGTTTTCACCAATGAGTGTTTCGAAAACTTGATTTTCTTGTTAATAAATTTTCGCCGATGAGTGTTTCGGAAACTTGATATTCATCAGTTTTCGCCAATGAATGTTTGGAAAACTTGTTTTCTTATTAATCAGTTTTCGCCGGTGAGTGTTTCGAAAACTTGATATTCATCAGTTTTCGCCGATGAGTGTTTCAAAAACTTGATATTCATCAGTTTTCGCGAGTGAGTGTTTCAAAAACAAGATATTCATCAGTTTTCACCAATAAGTGTTTCGAAAACTTGATTTCCTTGCTAATCAGTTTTCGCCGATGAGTGTTTCGAAAACTAGATATTCATCAGTTTTGGCCGATGAGTGTTTCGAAAACTTGATATTTATCAGTTTTGGCCGATGTGTGTTTCGAAAACTTGATATTCAATAGTTTTCACCGGTGAGTGTTTCGGAAACTTGATATTCATCAGTTTTCGCCAATGGGTGTTTCAAAAACTTGATTTTCTTGTTCATTAGTTTTCACCGATGAGTGTTTCAAAAACTTGATATTCATCAGTTTTTGCCGATGAGTGTTTTGAAATTTTGATTTTCGCGTTAATCAGTTTTCGCCTATGAGTGTTTCGAAAACTTGATACTCAGCAGCTTTTGCCGGTGAGTGTTTCGGAAACATGATATTCATCAGTTTTCGCCAATGATTGTAACGAAAACTTCGATATTCAACAGTTTTCTCCGGTGAGTGTTTCAGAAACTTGATATTCATCAGTTTTCACCCATGAGTGTTTCGAAAACTTGATATTCAACAGTTTTCTTCGGTGAGTGTTTCAGAAACTTGATATTCATCAGTTTTCGCCCATGAGTATTTCGAAAACTTGATTTTCTCGTTAATCAGTTTTCGCCATTGAGTGTTTCGAAAACTTGATTTTCTTGTTAATCAGTTTTCGCCGACGAGTGTTTCGGAAACATGATATTCATCAGTTATCGCCAGTGAGTGTTTCGAAAACTTAATATTCATCAGTTTTCACCAATGAGTGTTTCGAAAACTTGATTTTTTTGTTAATCAGTTTTCGCAGATGAGTGTTTCGAAAACTTGACATTCATCAATTTTTGCCAGTGAGTGTTTCAGAAACTTGATATTCATCAGTTTTTGTAGGTTAGTGTTTCAGAAACTTGATATTCATCAGTTTTCGCCAATGACTGTTTCGAAAACTTGATATTCTTGTTAATCAGTTTTCGCCGGTGAGTGTTTCTAAAACTTGATATTCATCAATTTTCGCCAATGAGTGTTTCAAAAACTTGATTTTCTTGTTAATCAGTTTTCGTTGATGAGTGTTTCAAAAACTTGATATTCATTAGTTTTCGCCGATTAGTGTTTCGAAAACTTGACATTCATCAGTTTTCGCCAATGACTGTTTCAAAAACTTGATTTTCTTATTAATCAGTTTTTGCTGATGAGTGTTTCGAAAACTTGATAATCATCGATTTTCGCCGGTGAGTGTTTCAAAAACTAGATATTCATCAATTTTTACCAATAAGTGTTTCGAAAACTTAATTTTCTTGTTAATCAGTTTTCGCCGATGAGTGTTTCGAAAATTTGATTCGTCGGTGAGTGTTTGAAAAACTAGATAGTCATCAGTTTTCACCATTGAGTGTTTCGAAAACTTGATTTTCTTGTTAATCAGTTTTCGCCGATGAGTGTTTCGAAAACTTGATATTCATCAGTTTTCGCCGATGTGTGTTTTGAAAACTTGATTTTCTTGTTATACAGTTTTCTCCGATGAGTGTTTCGGAAACTTGATATTCATCACTATTCGCCAATGAGTGTTTCGAAAACTTGATTTTCTTGTTAGTCAGTTTTCGCCGGTGAGTGTTTCAAAAACTTGATATTCATCTGATTTTGCTAATAAGTGTTTCGAAAACTTGATTTTCTTGTTAATCAATTTTGGTCGATGAGTGTTTCAAAAACTTGATATTCATCAGTTTTCGCAAATGAGTGTTTCAAAAACGTGATTTTCTTGTTATTTAGTTTTCGCCGATGAGTGTTTAGAAAACTTGATATTCATAAGTTTTGGCCGGAGAGTGTTTCGAAAACCTCATATTCATCAGTTTTCGCCAATGAGTGTTTCGAAAACTTGATTTTCTTGTTAATTAGTTTTCGCCAATGAGTGTTTCGAAAACTTGATAATCTTCGATTTTCGCCGGTGAGTGTTTCAGAAACTAGATATTCATCAGTTTTTACCAATGAGTGTTTCGAAAACTTGATTTTCTTGTAAATCAGTTTTCGACGATGAGTGTTTCGAAAATTTGATATTCTTCAGTTTTCATCGGTGAGTGTTTAAAAAACTAGATATTGATCTGTTTTCACCAATGAGTGTTTTGAAAACTTGATTTTCTTGTTAATCAGTTTTCGCCGAAGAGTGTTTTGAAAACTTGATATTTATCTGTTTTCGGTGATGAATATTTCGATAACTTGATATTCATCAGTTTTTGCCGATGTGTGTTTTGAAAACTTGATTTTCTTGTTATACAGTTTTCTCCGATGAGTGTTTCGAAAAGTTGATATTCATCAGTTTTCGCCGGTGAGTGTTTCGGAACTTGATATTCGTCACTTTTCGCCAATGAGTGTTTCGAAAACTTGATTTTCTTGTTAATCAGTTTTCGCCGGTTAGTGTTTCAAAAACTTGATATTCATCAGATTTTGCCAATGAGTGTTTCGAAAACTTGATTTTCTTGTAAATCAGTTTTCGCCGATGAGGGTTTCGAAAACTTGATATTCATCAATTTCCGCCGGTGAGTGTTTCAGAAACATGATGTTCATCAATTTTCGGCATTGAGTGTTTCAAAAACTTGATTTTCTTGTTAATCAGTTTTCGCCGATGAGTGTTTCGAAAACTTGATATTCTTCAGCTTTCGCCAACGAGTGTTTCGAAAACTTGATTTTCTTGTTAATCAGTTTTCGCCGATGAGTGTTTCGAAATCTTGATATTCATCAATTTTCGCCAATGAGTGTTTCGAAACTTGATATTCATCAGTTTTCGCCAATGAGTGTTTCGAAAACTTGATTTTCTGGTTAATGAGTTTTCGCCGATGAGTGTTTCGAAAACTTGGTATTCATCAGTTTTCGCAAATGAGTG
This sequence comes from Senna tora, assembly GCA_014851425.1. Lineage (NCBI taxonomy): Eukaryota > Viridiplantae > Streptophyta > Magnoliopsida > Fabales > Fabaceae > Senna > Senna tora. Next base: position 29,835 of record JAAIUW010000053.1, on the reverse strand, counting down.
TTTCAAAGACTTGATTTTCTTCTTTATCAGTTTTCGCCGATGGGTGTTTCGAAAGCTTGATGTTCATCAGGTTTCACCGGTGACTATTTCGAAAAATCGATATTCATTAGTTTTCGCCAATGAGTGTTTCGAAAACATGATTTTCTTGTCAATCAGTTTTCGCCGATGAGTGTTTCGAAAACTTGATATTCATCAGCTTTTGTCGGTGAGTGTTTCAAAAACTAGATGTTCATCAGTTTTCACCAATGAGTGTTTCGAAAACTTGATTTTCCTGTTAATCAGTTTTTGCCGATGAGTGTTTTCAAAACTTGATATTCGTCAGTTTTCGCAAATGAGTGTTTCAAAAACTTGATTTTCTTGTTTTTCAGTTTTCGCCAATGAGTGTTTCTAAAGCTTGATATTCATCAGTTTTCGCTAGTTAGTGTTTTGAAAACTTGATATTCAAAAAGGTTTCGCCAATGAGTGTTTCGAAAACTTGATTTTCTTCTTAAATAGTTTTCGCCGATGAGTGTTTCGAAAACTTGATATTCATCCGTTTTCGTCGGTGAGTGTTTCAAACACTAGATATTCATCAATTTTTAGGAATGAGTGTTTCGAAAACTTGATTTTCTTGTTAATCAGTTTTCGCCGTTGAGTGTTTCGAAAACTTGATATTCATCGGTGAGTGTTTCAAAAACTAGATATTGATCAGTTTTTACCAATGAGTGTTTTGAAAACTTGATTTTCTTGATAATCAGTTTTCGCCGATGAGTGTTTCGAAAACTTGATATTGTAAATCCCAAAATGGAAACTCAACTTTGACAAAAAAGTCAAACTATTTACTTTTTCTAAACTGTTGGATTTTGTGTTGACTTTTCTTTAACGTGTTTGACTTGGTGATTTTTAAGTGTTGGAGTGTGTTTGGTTTTGTTCTTATTTGAAAATAAGTCTATAAGACCCTAAATAAAGGCCAAGAGACCCAAAAATCAGAGAAAAATGACCAGAGGAACCCTAACCCTAATCCTAGGGACTAAATTGAAAGGAAAAAGTTAGTTTTTAACTTTTTTCTTGAATGAGTTAAATAGGGTAGACAACACCTATTTGACCCAAGAAAAATACCCTTAGACATTCTAGAGTTACCCTAAGACTTAGCTAAGGGACCCCAACCTCAAGAGAAATCCTAAAAGGACACATTTGCTCCAGTAAAAATTCAGGACTAAAAAGAAAGAACTGAAAAATTGGAGCTTATGCCTTTTAGCTTACTTAAGGCCTAAGGAAGCTCAATTTAACCACTTAGAGACACCAAAAACTACCCTACAAAGTCCCAGCCGTTAAATTAAATAAAAAAAACATAATTAGGTAGGTTACATATTTTTAAAATAGAGATAAATAGGAAAATTATCACAAATTAATCCCTCTTTAGTGCTTTTAAGAGCTTGTAACCGAATTTACTATTTTTAAAGCCAAGTAAATACCCAATTAAGGTGGTTATAGTTGCCATCAACTTGAGGAAACCAAAGGCAAGGAGAAAGTGACCAGAAATAAGATTTAAATGCCAAAACCCATCACTCTAAGACTCAAATTAGACAACCCCTTAAGCATCACTCACTAATACACATAGATTAAAGCCTACCCGAGGTCTAAGTGCTTAGTTGCCACCCAAACGGCCCTTAAGCTGCCAGAAAAACACCCTTAGGTGTCCCTAATCATTATACACGAGCCCCAGCAGCCCAACACCTCACCACCCTCATCATTCATAAGTCACATGCCTTGAGTGGTATATAAAGAATGGAACCGAGAGGGAGAGGTACACCAGCAAGAAAACTGAAAAGCAAAGCTGAGAGTAAGTGAATTGAGGGTTCAGGAAGAGGGCTGGAGTTGTGGAGAAGCTGGAGGTTCGGGAATTAGTAGCTAGAGGTAGAGAGAGCAGCAAAATTACACACACACACTCACACCTAGGATTTTGTTGTTCTTGCATCAAGTTGCCCAAGCTGTCCAGAGGTTTAATTTCGTGCTTCTACTCCTGAAAATAAAGGTAACATAGTGTTACCCTTCCTTCTCCATCCCTGAGACAAGAGCATCCACCAGAAATGGTGGTATGAGCCTCTATGACTCATTTTCCCAAGGCTGCCACAGAGTGCCCTGTTTCGAGCAGTGTTGCGTCCAAGAAGCATAACTCTTTCATTTCTGGTTCAAATTGAGCGTGTGAGTATTCAATAGAAAGGTAAGACAATGAACGTTAAAAGTCCCTTGATGCATGCATGATCAGAGGCTGCTGTACAGGGGTTCAGAGCCTCTAAAACTTGCTAATATGCTGCTAAAAATGCTATTTTCTGATGTAGAACTGTATGCTTGCTAAATTTTGTGTCTCTGATGATCTGAGTTCTGAATTGAGTTGAAATGATTAAGTAAAGGTTATTAGGACCTCTTGGTGGTAGGAACTTGTTGTGGTCACTCATGAAGCTTCGGGTTCAATAGTAATGATTCTTAGCATTCAAAACAGAAATTCATCTTCATTTAAAAACTGTGTTTGTTTCACTCTCCCTACTGCCATCTTCTGCAAATTTTCTATTTCATTGCTACTCTTCTGTAAAATGCTAGCTGGTAAGTCCTTAGAGGTCTTGGAAGGATAAAGTGATGGTATCAAAGTAAGAAGGAAAATTTTATGTGTTAAAACAAGGAGGGCATGAGGTGGGGATGAATCTTTAAAACTGAAAATGGTTAGTGAACCCTTTTTAAACTACTGCTGGAAGGTGGGTGTACCTCCCCCATGTACCTTCTGTTTTCCCACAATGGCTACAAGCTGAAAATTGACCAACCCAATACTAAATCTCTATTTTAGAAACTCATAGAAGGTAAGAAAGAGTGAACTTGTGATTTTTGAAAGAATAACTTAAGTTTCACAAAGTGAGTTATCAAAGTTTGTAAATCCTGTTATGAGTGCATCTTGGTGAGTGTCTTAGCTATCAAAACCTAGGAAATGCTTGCTGGTAGTCTAATTTAATTATGGAAAGCTTAGACATGCCAAAAAGTGGAATTTTGTGATACATACATGCTGAGTGTGGCTGTGAGTTTTTGTGTTTTCTGTAATTTACTGGTGTGTGAACCGGTTAAGCTTCTAGCCACGTTGAAAATACACTAGAATTTCTTTTTTGAACTTGCTTAAGCACTCTAAGTGGTTAGAGGGGTCAAAAGAGAAGAAAATGGCAAAAAGAAGAAAAATGCTTGCAAAAATAGTAACTCTGCACTGATATGGCTGCACCCACTTGCTATGCAAGTCACAAGTAGTCTAAATTTGCTTAGGAGACTCTAAGTTGGGCTGGACAGAGCTCAAAACCAAAAGGGAGAAGTAATAGGGACTAAACTGAATTAATTTCACTATTTTTCAGAATCTATGTGAACTGAGTAAGTTGAGGTTGAATTTCTGTACTTTCTGGTTCTATGTGTTAGTGTGGTCCTATGTATTGGCAGGGAAGTGGTCAGAGTAGCTTCTAAGCCCATTTTATAATTCAATTTGATTTCTTGGGAATTCCATGTATGACCTCTGGGTGTTATCTTTCTGTGAAAACTACTTGAGCAAGTCACAAATAGCTTTTAGGTACTTGCTGCACTTTGGTTTTGGCTTGAAACAACCCAGAACAGAATTTGGGTCTTAATAAGGACAAAATTGCAAGAAAAACTTGAGAAAAGCTAAAAAGTCCTATTTCTACTCAAATTCTAGTTGAATTCTGTTGGGATTTTCTGGATGTGTATAGCAGGTCCTAATTGACTCTTTGGGTGACTGAGTGAGGTCTAAATACTTGAAATATGCCTTAAATTCCCTTACATTAAAGAATGGGACTCTTTTGAAAAGAATTGTTCATTAAGGGTCCAAATGCAATTGTCTTTATTGGTAAATTGACTGAGGCTATTGAGTATGTATTAATGATGCTTGTGGTGAAATTTCATGACCTTTGGATGCTTAAATTGATAGTTATGCCTGTTACTTGATGTGAAAGTTATATTTGGCGTTGTGGTTGACTTCTGTTTGACTTTTGTTGACCAGTGGGTGAATTTAATGTTTTTATCAGGCTATTTAAGTGTGTGGCATCCAAATCATGAAACTTAGTTTTAGCATGCATTTGTGAAACTAAAATGCCTTGAAGGGCAGGCTTTTGAGCATCCATATGTGTTTTTATGTTCATATGCCCCTGGAGGGGTAAAATGGTAAAATTTCTTTGGAGAGGCAGTATCTGTGTTTTGATGCCCTGGAGACGTAATATCTGTGTTTTGATGCCCTAGAGAGGCAATGTCTGTGTTTTGATCTATGTTTTGATGCCCTAGAGAGGCAATTGAATAGCAACTGAGTAAACATTACCTGTGGATAAAAATTATATTGTATAATTTGATCTGTATGAAAAGGACACACTAGGCTGGCTAGGAATGCATCCGAGACGTAGCTGCCTAGCAACTAGTGAGGAAACAATCCCGTGCGGGGCTGGTGATCCTATGGTTCTAACTTTGTGCGCACACCGGGGGACGCCCTGGGATGTTAGGTAATTACCTGTTGGACTTATTTGGGCAGGCTTTCCATAGTGGTAAATGGTAAGTCGGTATTATCCTATTTCATTAGATTGGTTTAAATTGATGGTAATGGTTTAACAAGTTGTATAGGTCCTGGAGAGACTTGATGCTTGGCATGGCTGATAAGTGCATGTCGTGGTAAACGTGCATATTTTGAAAAGGAGAATGACTTTTATCTGTTTACAACTTTTCAGCATAATTATAACTGCATAAGTGGAAATATCTTGTGATTGATGTATTGATTACTTTCTGATCTTTACAAATGTGGAAATATCTTGTAATCGATGCGTATTATGTTTAAATTATCTGTAAGATGGGAAGGAAGTACTTTTTCTGTATTCTTAAGAATGCAGCTGAACCACTAATTAGTCTTTTATAAAACTAGTAATCTGCGTTACTGGGATACTTCCTAATCTTGAAGGCCGTTAACATCCTTTTCTTTTTCCCTTCGGTTGAGAATGCCCCAGGGACTTAGAAAGGGGTGAGATGGACAGGTAGCAGGAGCTGACTCATATTTTGGCAGTGACCCTGATGTCACTCTAGTATAGACTTTAGTACTGACTATTTTGGGCCTGTGAGCCCCTAACTCTGACACTTATGTCTATATATATATGATGTATGGATTATATGTCGTAGACTTAGATTTTAAACTGCTCAAGTTCTATGTGGAGGTTTAGTACCTCATTTCCACCAGAATTTATTTGTATGTGCATTTTGGGAAACCGCGAGAGTATCAAACATGTAACTTCTAGTTTCTTAGGTTAAAATAACCAACCGAGAGTAAGCGACCCTTGGGGAATACTTAACTATATTTATCCCACATGAAAAGAAAAAGAAAAAAATTGGACCGGGATTTTAAAAGTTAAGTAAATAACCTAATTCCGCAATTAAAATCAATAAAGAAACTAGGACGTTACATATATTCTTCAGTTTTCGCCGGTGAGTGTTTCGAAAACTTGATATTCATCAGTTTTCACCACTGAGTGTTTCGAAAACTTGATTTCCTTGTTAATCCATTTCCGCCGATGACTGTTTCGAAATCTTGATGTTCATCAGTTTTCGCTGATGTGTATTTTAAAAAGTTGATATTAATCAGTTTTCGCCGATGAGTGTTTTGAAAACTCGATTTTCTTGTTCAACAGTTTTCTCCGATGAGTGATTCGAAAACTTGAAATTCATCAGTTTTCGCCGGTGAGTGTTTCGAAAACTTGATATTCATCAGTTTTCGCAAATGAGTGTTTCGAAAACTTGATTTTCTCGTTTATCAGTTTTCGCCGATGATTGTTTCGAAAACCTGATATTCATTAGTTTTCGCCGATGAGTGTTTCGAAAACTAGATATTCATTAGTTTTCGCCAATGAGCGTTTCGAAAACTTAATTTTCTTGTTAATCAATTTTTGCCGATGAGTGTTTCGAAAACATGATATTCATCAGTTTTCGCCCATGAGTGTTTCGAAAACTTGATTTTCTTGTTAATCAGTTTTTGCGGATGAGTGTTTCGAAAACCTGATATTCTTCAATTTTCGCCAATGATTGTTTCGAAAACTTAATATGCATCAGTTCTTGCCGGTGAGTGTTTCAAAAACTAGATATTCATCCGTTTTCACCGATGAGTGTTTGGAAAACTTGATTTTCTTGTTAATTAGTTTTTGCCGGTGAGTGTTTGGAAAACTTGATTTTCTTGTTAATTAGTTTTTGCCGAAGAGTGTTTCGAAAACTAGATATTCATCAGTTTTCGCCGATGAGTGTTTCGGAAACTTGATATTCATTAGTTTTCGGTGATGAGTGCTTTAAAAATTTGATTTTCTTGTTTATCAGTTTTCGTAGAGGAGTGTTTCGAAAACTTGATATTCAACAGTTTTCGCCGGTGAGTGTTTCGGAAACTTAATATTCATCAGTTTTCGCCAATGAGTGTTTTGAAGACTAGATTTTCTTGTTAATCAGTTTTCACCGATGAATGTTTCAAAAACTTGATATTTATCAGTTTTCGCCGATGAGTGTTTCGAAAACTTTATATTCAACAGTTTTTGCCAATGAGTGCTATGAAAATATGATTTTCTTGTTGTTCAGTTTTCGCCGATGAGTGTTTCGAAAACTTGATATTCAACAGTTTTCGTCGGTGTGTGTTTCAAAAACTTGATAATCATTAGTTTTCCCAAATGACTGTTTCGAAAACTTGATTTCCTTGGTAATCAGTTTTTGCCGATGAGTGTTTCGAAAACTTGATATTCATCAGTTTTCGCCAATGAGTGTTTCGAAACCTTGATAAATGAGTGTTTTGAAAACTTGATTTTCTTGTTAATCAGTTTTCGCCGAAGAGTATTTCGAAAACTTGATATTCATCAGTTTTCGCAAATGAGTGTTTCGAAAACTTGATTTTCTTGTTTATCAGTTTTCTCCGATGAGTGTTTCCAAAACTTGGTATTCATCAGTTTTCGCCAATGAGTGTTTCGAAAACTTGATTTTCTTGTTATTCATATTTCGCCGATGAGTGTTTCGAAAACTTTATATTCAACACTTTTCGCCGGTGAGTGTTTCGGAAACTGGATATTCATCAGTTTACGCCATTGAGTGATTCAAAAACTTGATTTTCTTGTTAATCAGTTTTCCCCGATGAGTGTTTCAAAAACTTGATATTCATCAGTTTTCGCCGATGAGTGTTTCGAAACCTTGATATTCATCAGTTTTCGCCGATGAGTGCTTTGAAAACATGATTTTCTTGTTAATCAGTTTTCGCCGATGAGTGTTTCGAAAACTTTATATTCATCAGTTTTCGCCAATAAGTGCTCTGAAAACTTGATTTTCTTCTTAAACAGTTTTCGCCGATGAGTGTTTCGAAGACATGATATTCATCAATTTTTGCCGGTGAGTGTTTCAGAAACTTGATATTCATCAACTTTTGCCAATGAGTGTTTCGAAAATTTGATTTTCTGGTTAATCGGTTTTCCCCGGTGAGTGTTTCGGAAACTTGATATTCATCAGTTTTCGCCAATGCGTATTTGAAAACTTGATTTTCTTTTTAATCAGTTTTCGCCGGTGAGTGTTTCGAAAACTTGATATTCATCACTTTTCGCCAATGAGTGTTTCAAAAACTTGATTTTCATGTCAATCAGTTTTCGCCGACGAGTGTTTCAAAAACATGATATTCATCAGTTTTCACCAATGAGTATTTTGAAAACTCCATTTTCTTGTTAATCATTTTTCGCTGACTAGTGCTTCAAAAACTTGATATTCATAAGTTTTTACCGGTGAATGTTTCAGAAACTTGATATTCTTCAGTGTTCACCAAAGAGTGTTTCGAAAACTTGATTTTCTTGTTAATCTATTTTCCCCGGTGAGTGTTTTCAAAAACAAGATATTCATCAGTTTTCGCCAATGAGTGTTTCGAAAAACTTGATTTTCTTGTTAATCAGTTTTTGTCGATGAGTGTTTCGAAAACTTGATATTCATCAGTTTTCGCCGGTGAGTGTTTCGAAAACTTGATTTTCTTGTTAATCAGTTTTCGCCGATGAGTGTTTTGAAAACTTGATTTACTTGTTGATCAGATTTCGCCAATGAGTGTTTCGAAAACTTGATTTTCTTGTTAATCAATTTTCGCCGATGAGTGTTTCGAAAACTTGATATTCATCAGTTTTCGCCGATGCGTGTTTCAAAAACTTGATATTCAACAGTTTTCGCCCATGAGTGTTTCGGAAATTTGATATTCATCAGTTTTCGCGGTCGAGTCTTTCGAAAACTTGATATTCATCAGTTTTCGCCGGTGAGTGTTTCGAAAACTTGATATTCATCAGTTTTCGCCAATGAGTGTTTCGAAAGCTTGATATTCATCAGTTTTCGCCAGTGAGTGTTTTGAAAACTTGATATTCATTAGTTTTTGCCATTGAGTGTTTCGAAAACTTGGTTTTCTTGTTAATCAGTTTTCGCTGATGAGTGTTTGGAAAACTTGATATACATCAGTTTTCGCCGGTGAGTGTTTCCAAAACTAGATATTCATCAGTTTTCACCAATGAGTGTTTCAAAAACTTGATTTTCTTGTTAATCAGTTTTCTCCGATGAGTGTTTCGAAAACTTGATATTCATCAGTTTTTGCAGATGAGTGTTTCAAAAACTTGATTTTCTTGTTAATTAGTTTTCGCCGATTAGTGTTTCGAAAACATGATATTCATCAGTTTCCGCAAATGAGTGTTTTCGCCGGTGAGTGTTTCAAAAACTAGATATTCATATGTTTTCACAAATGAGTGTTTCAAAAACTTGATTTTCTTTTTAACCAGTTTTCGCCGATAAGTGTTTCGAAAACATGATATTCATCACTTTTCGCCGGTGAGTGTTTCAAAAACAAGATATTCATCAGTTTTCACCAATGAGTGTTTCGAAAACTTGATATTCATCCGTTTTCGTCGATGAGTGTATTGAAAACTTGATTTTCTTGTTAATTAGTTTTCTCCGCTGAGTGTTTCGAAAACCTGATATTCATCAGTTTTCGCTGGTGAGTGTTTCAGAGACTTGATATTCATCAGTTTTCGCCAATGAGTGTTTCGAAGACTTGATTTTCTTGTTAATCAGTTTTCGTCGGTGAGTGTTTTGAAAACATGATATTCATCATTTTCCGCTGATGAGTATTTCGAAAACTTGATATTCATCAGTTTTCGCCAATGAGTGTTTCGAAAGCTTGAGTTTCTTGTTAATCAGTTTTCGTCTATGAGTGTTTCGAAAACATGATTTCCATCAGTTTTCGCCGGTGAGGGTTTCAGAAACTTGATATTGATTAGTTTTCGCCAATGAGAGTTTCGAAAACTTTATTTTATTGTTATTCAGTTTTCATCGGTGAGTGTTTCGAAAACTTGATATTCATCAGTTTTGTGCCGATGAGTGTTTTGAAAACTTCATTTTCTTGTTATTTTGTTTTCACCGATAAGTGTTTCGAAAACATGATATTCATTAGTTTTCGCCGTTGAGTGTTTCAGAAACTTGATATTCATCAGTTTTCGCCAATGAGTGTTTCAAGAATTTGATTTTCTTGTAAATCAGTTTTCACCGGTGAGTGTTTCGAAAACTGGATATTCATCAGCTTTCGCCAATGAGTGTTTCGAATACTTGATTTTCTTGTTAATCAGTTTCCGGCGATGAGTGTTTTGAAAACTTGATCTTCATAAGTTTTCGCCGGTGAGTGTTTCCAAAACTAGATATTCATCAGTTTTCACCAATGAGTGTTTCAAAAACTTGATTTTCTTGTTAATCAGTTTTCTCCGATGAGTGTTTCGAAAACTTGATATTCATCAGTTTTTGTTGGTGAGTGTTTCGGAAACTTGATATTCATCAGTTTTCGCCATTGAGTGCTTCGAAAACTTTATTTTCTTTTTAATCAGTTTTCGCCGGTGAGTGTTTCGAAAACTTGATATTCATCTGTTTTCGCCAATGAGTGTTTCGAAAACTTGATTTTCTTGTTAATCAATTTTCGCCGATGAGTGTTTCGAAAATTTGATATTCATCAGTTTTCGTCGATGAGTGCTTTGAAAACATGATTTTTTTTGTTAATTAGTTTTCGCCGATGAGTGTTTCAAAAACTTGATATTCATCAGATTTCGTCGGTGACTGTTTTCAAAACTTGATTTTCTTGTTAAACAGTTTTCTCCGATGAGTGTTTCGAAAACTTGATATTCATTAGTTTTCGCCGATCAGTGTTTCAAAAACTTGATATTCATCAGTTTTCGTTGTTGAGTGTTTCGGAAACTTGATATTCATCAGTTTTCGCCAATGACAGCTTCGAAAACTTTATTTTCTTTTAATCAGTTTTCACCGGTGAGTGTTTCGAAAACTTGATATTCATCAGTTTTCGTTGGTGAGTGTTTCGTAAACTTGATATTCATCAGTTTTCGCCAATAACAACTTCGAAAACTTTATTTCTTTTTAATCAGTTTTCGCGGATGAGTGTTTCGAAAACTTGATATTCATTATTTCTCGCCAATGAGTGTTTCGAAAACTTGATTTTCTTGTTAATCAATTTTCGCCGATGACTGTTTCGAAAACTTGATACTCATCAGTTTTCGCAAATGAGTGTTTTAAAAACTTGATTTTCTTCTTAATCAGTTTTCTCTGATAAGTGTTTCGAAAACTTGATATTCATCTATTTTCGCCGGTGAGTGTTTCGGAAACTTGATATTCATCAGTTTTCGCCAATGAGTGTTTCAAAAACTTAATTTTCTTGTTAATCATTTTTCGCCGATGAGTGTTTCGAAAACTTGATATTCATCAGTTTTCGCTAATGAGTGTTTCGAAAACTTGTCTTTCTTGTTAATCAGTTTTTGCCGATGAGTGTTTCAAAAACTTGATATTCATCTGTTTTGCCATTGAGTGTTTCGGAAACTTGATATTAGTCAGTTTTCACCAATGAGTATTTCGAAAACTTGATTTTCTTGTTAATCAGTTTTCGCCGGTGAGTCTTTTGAAAACTTGATATTCATCAGTTTTGCCCAATGAGTGTTTCGAAAAATTGATTTTCTTGTTAATCAGTTTTCGGCGATGAGTGTTTTGAAAACTTGATCTTCATCAGTTTTCGCCGGTGAGTGTTTCCAAAACTAGATATTCATCAGTTTTCACCAATGAGTGTTTCGAAAACTGATTTTCTTGTTAATCAGTTTTCGTCGATGAGTGTTTCCAAAACTTGATATTCATCAGTTTTCGTCGATGAGTGTTTCAAAAACTTGATATTCATCAGTATTCGCATATGAGTGTTTCGAAAACTTGATTTTCTTGTTTATCAGTTTTCGCCGATAAGTGTTTCGAAAACTTGATATTCATCAGTTTTCGCCGATGAGTGTTTCGAAAACTTGATATTCATCAGTTTTCGCCGATGAGTGTTTCGGAAACTTGATATTCATCAGTTTTCGCCAATGAGTGTTTCGAAAACTTGATTTTCTTGTTAATCAGTTTTCAGTGATGAGTGTTTCAAAAACTTGATATTCATCAGTATTTGCGATTGAGTGTTTCGAAAACTTGAATTTCTTGTTAATCAGTTTTCGCCAATGAGTGTTTCGAAAACTTGATTTTCTTGTTAATCAGTTTTCACCGATGAGTGTTTCGAAAACTTGATATTCATCAGTTTTCACCAATGAGTGTTTCGAAAACTAGATTTTCTTGTTAATCAGTTTTCGCCGATGAGTGTTTAGAAAACTTGATATTCATCAGTTTTCACCAATGAGTGTTTCGAAAACTTGATTTTCTTGTTAATCAGTTTTCGCTGATGAGTGTTTGGAAAACTTGATATACATCAGTTTTCGACGGTGAGTGTTTTCAAAACTAGATATTCATCAGTGTTCGCCAGTGAGTGGTTCTAAAACTAGTTATTTAACAATTTTCGTTGATGAATGTATCGAAAACTTGACATTCATCAGTTTTCGCCGATGAGTGTTTTGAAAACATGATTTTCTTGTTAAATAGTTTTCGCTGATGTGTGTTTCGAAAACTTGATATTCATCAATTTTAGTCGGTGAGTGTTTCGAAAACCTGATATTCTTCACTTTTTACCAACGAGTGTTTCGAAAGGATGATTTCTTGTTAATCAGTTTTCGCTGGGGAGTGTTTCGAAATCATGATATTAATCAGTTTTCGCTAGTGATTGTTTCGATAACTTGATATTCATCAGTTTTCGCCGGTGAGAGTTTCGAAAACTTGATATTAATCAGTTTTCGCCCATGAGTGTTTCAAAAACTTGATATTCATTAGTGTTTGCCATTGAGTGTCTCGAAAACTTGATTTTCTTGTTAATCAGTTTTCGCTGGTGAGTGTTTCAAAAACTTGATATTCTTCAGTTTTCGCCGGTGAGTGTATCAAAAACTAGATATTCATCAGCTTTCACCAATGAGTGTTTCGAAAACTTGATATTGATTAGTTTTCGCCAATGAGTTTTTTTGAAAACTTTATATTCATCAGTTTTCGCCGATGAGTATTTTGAAAACTTAATTTTCTTGTTAATCAGTTTTCTCCGATGAGTGTTTCGAAAACTTGATATTCATTAGTTTTCGCTGGTGAGTGTTTCTGAAACTTGATATTCATCAGTTTTCGCCAATGAGTGCTTCAAAAACTTGATTTTCTTTTTAATCAGTTTTCACCGATGAGTGTTTCGAAAACTTGATATTCATCCGTTTTTCGCCAATGAATGTTTCAAAACTTGATTTTCTTGTTAATGAGTTTTCGTCGATGAGTGTTTTCGAAAACATGATATTCATCATTTTTCGCCGATGAGTGTTTTGAAAACTTCATTTTTTGTTAATCAGTTTTCCGCCGATGAGTGTTTAAAAAACTTGATATTCATCTGGTTTCGCCGGTAAGTGTCTCGAAAACTTGATATTCATCAGTTTTTTGCCAATGAATGTTTCGAAAACTTGATTTTCTTGTTAATCAGTTTTCGTCGATGAGTGTTTCGAAAACTTGATATTCATCACTTGTTGCCAATGAGTGTTTCGAAAACTTGATTTTCTTGTTAATCAGTTTCCGGCGATGAGTGTTTCGAAAACTTGATCTTCCTCAGTTTTCGCCGATTACTGTTTCGAAAACATGATATTCAACAGTTTTCGCCGATTAGTGTTTCAAAAACTTGATATTCATCAGTTTTCGCCAATGAGTGTTTGGAAAACTTGATTTTCTTGTTATACAGTTTTAGACGATGAGTGTTTCGAAAACTTGATATTCATCAGTTTTGGCAATTGAGTGTTTCGAAAACTTGATTTTCTTGTTAATCAGTTTTCGCCGATGAGTGTTTCGAAAACATGATATTCATCAATTTTCGCAAATGAGTGATTCGAAAAATTGATATTCATCAATTTTCGCCGGTGACTGTTTCGAAAACTTGATATTCATTAGTTTTCGCCATTGATTGTCTCGAGAACTTGATTTTCTTGTTAATCAGTTTTCGCCGCTGAGTGTTTCGAAAACTTGATATTCATCAGTTTTCGCCGGCGAGTGTTTCGAAAACTAGATATTCATCAGTTTTCACCAATGAGTGTTTCAAAAACTTGATTTTCTTGTTGATCAGTTTTCGTCGATGAGTGTTTCAAAAACTTTATATTTTTCAGTTTTCGCCGGTGAGTGTTTAAAAACTAGATATTCATCAGTTTTCACCAATGATGTTTCGAAAACTTGATATTCATCAGTTTTCGCTGGTGAGTGTTTCGGAAACTTGATATTTACCAGTTTTCGCCAATGAGTGCTTCGAAAACTTTATTTCTCTTTTTAATCAGTTTTCGCCGATGAGTGTTTCGAAAACTTGAATATTCATCAGTTTTTGCCAATGAGGTGTTTTGAAAACTTCATTTCTTGTTGATCAGTTTTCCGCCGATGGGTGTTTCGAAAACATGATATTCATCAGTATTCGCCGGTGAGTGTTTCGAAAACCTGATACCTATCAGTTTTCGCCAATGAGTGTTTCAAAAACTGATTTTCTTGTTAATCAGTTTTCGCCGATGAGTGTTTCGAAAACTTGATATGCATCAGTTTTCGCCAATGAGTGTTTCGAAAACATGATTTTCTTGTTGATCAGTTTTCGCTGAAGAGTTTTTCGAAAACCTGATATTCATCAATTTTCGTCGATTAGTATTTCGGAATCTTGATATTCATCAGTTTTCACCATTGAGTGTTTCATAAATACGATTTCTTGTTAATTAGTTTTTTTCGATGAGTCTTTCAAAAACATGATATTCATTAATTTTTGCCGATTAGCGTTTTGAAATCAAGATATTCATTAGTTTTCGCCAATGAGTCTTTCGAAAACTTGATTTTCTTATAAATATGTTTTCGTCGATGAGTGTTTCGAAAACTTGATATTCATTAGTTTTCGCCGATTAGGATTCGAAATCTTGATATTCATCTGTTTTCGCCAAAGAGTATTTCGAAAACGTAAATGAGTGTTTCGAAAACTTGATATTCAACAGTTTTCGCCGATTAGTGTTTCGGAAACTTGATATTCATCAGTTTTTGCCGATTAGTGTTTCGGAAACTTGATATTCATCAGTTTTCGCCAATGAGTGTTTCAAAAACATGATTTTCTTGTTATACAGTTTTCGCCGATCAGTGTTTCGAAAATTTGATATTCATTAGTATTCGCAAATGAGTGTTTCGAAAACTTGATTTTCTTGTTAATCACTTTTCGCCGATGAGTGTTTCGAAAACTTGATATTCATCAGTTTTAGCAAATGAGTGTTTCGAAAGCTTGATATTCATCAGTTTTCGCCGGTGAGTGTTTCGAAAACTTGATATTCATTAGTTTACGCCATTGAGTGTCTCGAAAACTTGATTTTCTTGTTAATCAGTTTTCGCCGATGACTGTTTCGAAAACTTGATATTCATCAGTTTTCGACAATGAGTGTTTCGAAAACTTGATTTTCTTTCTAATAAGTTTCGGCGATGAGTGTTTCGAAAACTTGATCTTCATCAGTTTTCGCCGATTAGTGTTTTCGAAAACTTGATTTTCTTGTTATACAATTTTCGCCGATGAGTGTTTCGAAAACTTGATATTCATCAGTTTTCGCCAATGAGTGATTCGAAACTTGATTTTCTTGTTATTCAGTTTTCACCGATTAGTGTTTTGGAAACTTGATTTTCTTGTTGATCAGATTTCCCCGATGAGTGTTTCGAAACATGATATTCATTAGTTTTTGCCAGTGAGTGTTTCGGAAACTTGATATTCCTCAGCTTTTGCTAATGAGTGTTTTGAAAACTTATTTTCTTGTTAATCAGTTTTCGCTGGTGAGTGTTTCGAAAACTTGATATTCATTAGTTTTCGCCAATGAGTGTTTCGAGAACTTGATTTTCTTGTTAATCAATTTTCGCCGGTGAGTGTTTCGAAAACTTGATATTCATCAGTTTTCGACAATGAGTGTTTCGAAAACTTGATTTTCTTTCTAATACAATTTTCGGCGATGAGTATTTCGAAAACTTGATATTCAAAAGTTTTCGCCGATTAGTGTTTCGGAAACTTGATATTCACTCAGTTTTCGCCAATGAGTGTTTCGAAAACTTGATTTTCTTGTTATACAGTATTTGCGCATGACTGTTTCGAAACTTGATATTCTTCATTTTTCGCCAATGACTGTTTCAAAAACTTAATATTCATCTGTTTTCCCCATTAAATGTTTCGAGAACTTGATTTTCTTGTTAATCAGTTTTCGCTGATGAGTGTTTCGAAAACTTGATACTGATTAGTTTTTCCCAATCAGTGTTTGGAAAACATAATTTTCTTGTTAATTAGTTTTCGCCGATGAGTGTTTCGAAAACAAGATATTCATCAGTTTCCGCAAATGAGTGTTTTCGCCGGTGAGTGTTTCAAAAACTAGATATTCATATGTTTTCACCAATGAGTGTTTCGAAAACTTGATTTGCTTGTTAATCCGCTTTCTCCGATGAGTGTTTCGAAAACTTGATATTCATCAATTTTCGCCGATTAGTGTTTCAGAAACTTGATATTCATCAACTTTCGCCAATGAGTGTTTCGAAAACTTGATTTTCTTGTTAATTAGTTTTCGCCGATGAGTGTTTCGAAACTTGATATTCATCAGTTTTGCGCCGATGAGTGTTTTGAAAACTTCATTTTCTTGTTATTTTGTTTTCACCGATGAGTGTTTTGAAAACTTGATTTTCTTGTAAATCAGTTTTCACCGGTGAGTGTTTCGAAAACTGGATATTCATCAGTTTTTGCCAATGAGTGTTTCGAATACTTGATATTCATCAGTTTTCGCCGGTGAGTGTTTCGAAAACTTGATATTCATCAGTTTTCGCCAATGAGTGTTTCTAAAACTTGATTTTCTTTCTAATCAGTTTTCGGCGTTGAGTGTTTTGAAAACCTGATCTTCATCAGTTTTCGTCGATTAGTGTTTTGGAAACATGATATTCAACAGTTTTCGCCCATTAGTGTTTCGAAAACTTGATTTTCTTGTTATACAGTTTTCGCCGATGAGTGTTTCGAAAAGTTGACTTCTTGTTAATCAGTTTTCGCCGATGAGTGTTTCGAAAACTTGATATTCATCAGTTTTCGCTGATGAGTTTTTCGAAAACTTGATATTCATCAGTTTTCGCCGATTAGTGTTTCGGAAACTTGATATTCATCAGTTTTCGCCAATGAGTGTTTCGAAAACTTGATTTTCTTGTTAATCAAGTTTCGTCGATGACTGTTTTCAAAACTTGATATTCATCAGTTTTCGGCGGTGAGTGTTTAGAAAATAGATATTCATTAGTTTTCGCCAGTGTGTGTAACATCCCAAAAATGGAAACTCAACTTTGACCAAAAAGTCAAAGTGTTGACTTTTCCAAGTTGTTGACTTTTGTGTTGACTTTTCTTTAAATTGTTTGACTTTTTGATTTTTGAGTGTTTGGATGTATTTGCTTTTGTTTTTGTTTGTAATTGTGTTTATGAAACCCTAACTAGAGGTCAAGAGACCCAAAAACCAGAGAAAACTGACCAGAGGAACCTTAACCCTAACACTAGGGACTAAATTGAAAAGAATAAGTTAGTTTTAACCCTTTTCTTTAATAAGTGAAATAGGGCATAAAAGACCTATTTGACCTAGAAAGATACCCTAGGACACTCTAGAGATACCCTAAGACCTAGCTAAGGGACCCCAACCTCAAGAAAAGTCCTAAAAGGACACATTTTTTCCAGTAAAAATTCAGGACTAAAATGAAAGAACTGAAAAATGAGAGCTTTAACCCCTTTAGCTTACTTAAGGCCTAAGGAAGCCCAATTTAATCACTTAGAGACACCCTAAACTATCCTACAAATGCCAGCCATGAATTTAATAAAAAACAAACACAATTAAGTGAGTGTCATATTTTAAAAGTGGCAATAAATAAGAAACTTATGACAAATTAACCCCTTTTAATGCCTTTAAGAGCTTGTAACCGAATTTACTAATTTTAAAGCCAATTAAAAACCCAATCAAGGTAGTTCCTACATCCAGCAACTTAAGTAAGCAGAAATACAAGATTAAAATTAGTGAATTGAGTCTGGAAACCCGAGGCCATATGAGGTGTAGCTTAAATTAGGCAGCTCTTAAGCATTAGCCACTAATGCACCTAGATCAAGGCCTACCCGAGACTTAAGTAATTAATCACCACCCAAACAAGCCCTTAAGAAGTGCCAGCACCCCTTAATATGTGTCCTAATGCTAACCCACGAGCCCCATCCAGCCAACACATAATCCCACTAATAATTAGATTTTCACATGGCTTAAGGCTTATATAAGGAAGGAAACCGGTTGAGAGAGGGCATTAGCAGGCAAAACGAAAAACCAGAGCTGAGAGTTGTGAGTTGAGGGTTCAGGGAGGTAGCTGGAGCTGTGGAGAAGCTGGGAATTCGAGAGTTAGCAGCTGGAGGAAGAGATAGGAGCTGAAAGTTCACACTCACCACACACCAGAATTCTTTTGTCTCCACCAATTTGCCCAAGCCATTCAGAGGTCCAAATCCGTGTTTCTTCTTCTGGAAATCAAGGTAACGTATGTTACCCTTCTTCTCCATCACTGAGCCAAGAGCATCCACCAGAAACGGTGGTAGCCTCTATGACTCATTTTCCCGAGGCTGCCACAGAATGCCCTGTTTTGGGCAGTGAAGCTTCCATGGGGCATATCTCCTTCATCTGTTATCCAATTTGAGGGTGTGAGAAGTCATTAGAAAGCTAAGAGAATAATCTTCAAAATCCCCTCAATGCATATGATCAGAGGCTGCCGTACAAGGGTTCAGAGCCTCGAAAACTTGTGAATTTTTCTGCTAAAAATGCTATTCTTGATGATTGAACTATATGCTTGCTGAACTTTGTGTCTCTGATGTTCTGAGTCCTGAATTGACTTGATATGTTTAAGTAAATGTTATTAGCACCTCTTAGTGGATAGGATTTGTTGTGGTGACTCAGTAAGTTTCTGGTTTGGCAGTGATGAATTTCAGCTTTTAACTTTGAAAATGTCCTTTTGCTAGAAGTAAGGTTGTCAATGTTATTTGCTGGAAATCTCTATGGCATTTTCTTATTTCTGTAAATTTGGTTGCTGTGAATTTTTTTAAGGGAATTGGGAAGGTTAGTTTCTGGTATGAAGAGGGTAGGATGAATGTCTGGTTTGAAAGTAGAAAAGGAATCATGAGCATGAGATTGAATTCTAAAACTGAAACTACTTCTTCACATAGAAACTGCATTGGATTTTCATTATTGCCATTTGCTGTAAATTTTCTATTTCCTGGCAATTCTTTGGTAAAATGCTAGTGAAAGAGTACATGATGGCAAGAAAACAATAGGAAAAATTTGCTATGTTCAAAACAAAGAGGGCATGAACTCTTGAAATAAAATGTTTGGAAAACCCTTTGAATCACTGCTGGAAAGTGGGGGTATTCTTCTCCATGTACCTTCTGTATTTTCACAGTAGCTACATGCTGAAAAATGCACTTACCTAATGCTAAAATTCTTTTGAAACTTATGGAGGGTAAATAACCAGTGAAGTGTGATTTTCGAAAGAATAGCCTAAGTTTTACAGAATAAGGCATCAAAGTTGCATTTCCTTTTTATGAGTACATCATGGTTAGTGTTCTAGCTGGCATGACCCCAAGAAAAGCTTGCTGGTAGCTTAAATCAATTATATGGGAAAGCCTAGGCATGTCAAAGTGGGGTCTTGAGATTCAAACATGCTGAGTGTGGCTGTGAGCTTTGGTGATTCTTTTTCTTTGGAACCTTTAGTTAGCTAGTCACCCTGTAAATGCTCTAGAACTTCTGTTTAATCTGGTTTAGGCACCCTAAGACTAGAGGAACTAAAAGATAAGAAAAATGGCAAAAGGAAGGAAAAGTGTGCGAAACAGTAGCTCTGTACTAATGTGACTGCACCAACTTGTTGTGCAAGTCACAAGTAGCCTAAATATGCTTGGGAGACACCAGGATGGGCAGGTAAGAGCTTAAAACAGAAAAAGAGAGGTAGTAGGGACTAAACTGAACTGATTTTTTGTTTTTGCCCCTTTTTCAGAATCTGTGTAAACTGAGCTATCTGTGGTGAAATTCCTGTACTTTCTGGTTTTATATATATGTATGTACCTATGTGTTGGCAGGGAGGTGGTCAGAGTGGCCTCTAACCTCTTTTTATGCTCAAGTTGATTTTTAGGAGAATTTATCTGTTTTGCTGCAAAAGTATGTGTTCTGGTTGCTATTTTTCTGTGGAAACTGCATGAGCAAGTCCCAATTAGCTTTTAGGTACTTGCTGCACTCTGGTTTTGACTTGAAACAACCCAGAACAGAATTTGGGTGTTAATAGGGACTAATTTGCAAGAAAAACTTGCTAAAAAACTGAAAAGTCCTATTTCTACCCAAACTCTGGTTCAATTCTGCTGGGATTTTCTGGGTGTGTGTAGCAGGTCCTAATTGATCATTTTGGTGACCAAGTGAAGTCAAATTGCTTGAAGATATGCTTTGAATTCCTTATTTTAAAGAAATGGACTCCTTTGAAATGATTTGTGAATTTAAGGGTCCAAATGCAATTGTCTTTACTGGAAAATTGGTTAAAGCTATTGAGTATGTATTAATGATGATTGTGGTAAAATTTCATGACCTTTGGATGCTTAAATTGCTAGTTATGCCTGTTACTTGTTATGCAAGGTATATTTGACAATATGGTTGACTTCTGGTTGACTTTTGTTGACCAATGGTTGAAATTATTGATTTTATCAGGCTATTTAAGTGTGTGGCATCCAAATCATGAAAATGAACTTTTGCATGCATCTGTGAACTGAAAATGCCTTGGAGGCAGGCTTTTGAGCATGCATCTGTATTCTGATGTGCTTATGCCATGGAAGGGTAAAATGGTAAATTGCCCTGGAGAGGCAATATTTGTATTTCTGCCCTGGAGAGGCAATGATTGTGTTTTGCCCTGGAGAGGCAATGTATTTGGCAACTGAGTAAACATTACCTGTGGATAAAAATTATAATGTATAATTTGATCTGTATGAAAAGGACACACTAGGCTGGCTAGGAATGCGTCCGGGACGTAGCTGCCTAGCAACTAGTGAGGAAATAATCCAGTCCGGGACTGGTGATCCTAAGGTTCTAACTTTGTGCGCACACCGGGGGACGTCCTGGGATGTTAGGTAATTACCTGTTAGCCCTATTGGGTAGGCTTTCCATAGTGTTAAATGGTAAGTCGGCATTGTCCTGTTTCATTAGATTGGTTTTTGAATTGATGGTAATGGTTTAACCAGTTGTAACAGGTCCTGGAGAGACTTGACGGTTGCATGTAGAGGTAAACATGAACTTTTTGAAAATACTGGCATGACTGAAAATTGCATATAGTGGTAAATATGCATGTTTTGAAACTGAAAATGATTTTTCATCTATTTACAGTTTTCAGCATGACCCTTGGTATGATTGGAAATATCTTGTAATTGATGTGTATTATGTTTAAATTATCTGTTGATTGAGAAGGAAGCATTTTTCTGTATTCTTAGGAATGCAGCTGAACCACTAATTAGTTTTTATATATAAAATTGGTAATCTATGTTACTGGGATTTTATATCTCATTACGTTAGTGTGTTCAGATGCCCAGGTACATCTGTTGCTGGAGATTGAGGTAGAGCTCCTGGAGGTACCCCTCTTGGGATACTTCCAAGTCCTGAAGGCGGTTAACATCCTTTTCTTCTTCCCTTCGGTTGAATGCCCCAGGGACTTAGAAAGGGGTGAGGTGGACAGTAGCAGGAGCTGACTCACATTTTTGGCAGTGACTCTGATGTCACTCTAGTTTAGACTTATTACTTACTATTTTGGGCCTGCGAGCCACTAACTTGATACTTATGTTTGTATGTATATATGTCTGTATGGATTATATGCTGTGAACTTAGGTTTTAACTGCTTAGGTAATATGCAGAGGTATAATACCTCATTCCAGTTAACCTTATTGGTATGTGTTGGGAGAGCGCAAGAGTTTCAAACATGTAACTTTTAGTTTCTTAGGTTAAAGTAACCAACCGAGAGTAAACGATCCTTGGGAAACACTTAACTTCATGAAAGGAAAAAGAAAAAAAATTAGACCAGGGTTTTAAGAAGTTAAGTAAATAACCTAATTTCGCAACTAAAATCAATAAAGAAACTAGGACGTTACATTATGGTATCAGAGCACGGTTATTAGAACCTTGCTAAATCGTAGGTAGAATAGCCTAGCATAGACACTGATTGGATAAACTCAGCTGAGCATGCCAGTTTGAGTAAATTGAGTCTATGAATGTGCTAGGAACCCTAGACTGTTGCATATTTCCTCTACTTGCTGTATTTTTCTCTATTTAACAATATTATTGAGATTGATCACCTTAGTGATATTTTTGTTTAGCAGAAAGCTATGGCAAATAGAAGGAACGGTGCCAACAATAGGCAACCTGAAAATGACATGGTGCGTCAATGATGCACGCATTTGAAAACATGGCACAAGCCATGAGAGATCAGGCCTCAGCAACTACCGAGGTGCTTCGCCAGACCCATGGTAACCACAACCATGATCAACATGACAATGGACATCATGAGGGTAATAACATGGGATGGGCTGAATTTCAGAAGGCTAGGCCTCCTGTTTTCAGAGGTACCTACGACCCTGTTGTGGCTGAGGAATGGTTGAGGGAACTAGAAAAGCTATTTAATGTACTTCATACCCCCGATCCACAAAAGCTAACCTTTGCAGTCTACCAACTGCAAGGTGAGGCTGAGTACTGGTGGCAAGGAGCCAGACAGCTACTCGAGGGTAGGAATCACCCCTTAACCTGGGAAACTTTTAGGGAAGCCTTTTTAGCAAAATACTATCCGGAGAGTGTAAAGAAAGAAAGAGAAATTGAGTTTCTGCAGTTGAAACAGAGGGGGAGACCCTTTGATGAGTATTTGGCCAAGTTTGAGGAACTTGCCAAATTCTCTACTTACCTGAAGTTTAGGCATGATGAGGGATGGAAGGCGAGTCAGTTTGAAGCTGGGTTAGACCTAAACATAAAGACCCAAGTAGCCCCGCTAGAAATAAAGAACTATGCGGAACTAGTCAACAAATGCCGTATCATTAGCAAAAATTTGAGTGATAGGGCCTTAGTGAACCAGAGATTCAACCGGAGACCCCAAAATAACCTGAATGTGAGGAAGCCAAACTTCAAACCTACCCAGGGAAGTACCAGCAAAACTGCCCCTACTGGAGTGAACCGTCCTCGATGCACTAAGTGCAATAGGGAACATCACCCTACTCAACCCTGCCTAACTTGTTACCGGTGCGGGAAGACAGGACATTTTGCCAGGTCATGCAGGGTCAATGATCCTGCAGGAAGCGGAAACCAGACACCGGCTGTTGGAAGAGTCTTTGCTCTGGACGGGGTTGTCAACGAACAAACCGAGGATCTCATAGAGGGCACGGGTAAGATTCAAAACATAAATTTTAAATTCTATTCGACTCAGGAGCCACCCATTCTTTTATTTCTGAAACATGTGTACAAACCCTACATCTTTCTACCCAACCCCTGTTATATGAATTGCATGTTTCCACCCCTTTGGGGAAAAGATTGATTGCTACCCATGTTTGTCTAAACTGCCCCATTACTATTAATTCTAAACTTTTTCATGCCAACCTTATTGCTTGAACATGTCCACCATAGACATAATCTTAGGAATGGATTGGTTATCTAAGAAGTTGTGTTAGATTGCGCTGCTAAATCAGTGATCTATTTAAATGCCTGTACTGTCAAAGAACCTAGAACCTTGAGTCTAGAAGAGAAAATTAGTTTAATTCCAGTGGTCAGGGATTTCAGTGATGTTTTCCCTGATGAAATACATGAGTTACCTCCAGAGAGAGAGATAGAGTTTTCCATAGATCTTATGCCTGGAACCGGACCCATATCAATCACACCTTACCGTATGGCCCCACCTGAGTTGCAGGAATTGAAGGCCCAAATAAACGACTTGCTGAGCAAGGAGTTTATCAGACCTAGTGTCTCACCTTGGGGAGCCCTAGTCCTCTTTGTGAAAAAGAAGGACGGAAGCCTTAGACTTTGTATAGATTATAGGCAGTTAAATAAGGTGACAATAAAAAATAAGTATCCCTTACCCCGCATAGATGACTTGTTAGACTAGTTGCGAGGAGCGGCTGTGTTTTCAAAGATTGACCTTAGATCAGGGTACCATCAAATTAGGGTTAAGAAGGAAGATATCCCTAAGACCGCGTTTAGAACGCGCTATGGCCACTATGAGTTCCTAGTGATGCCATTCGGGCTGACCAATGCCCCTGCGGTGTTCATGGATTACATGAACCGCATTTTCCGACCTTACTTAGATCAATTCGTCGTAGTGTTCATTGATGACATTCTGATTTACTCTCGGAGTAAAGAAGAGCATCAAGAACATCTTGCATTGATATTGCAAGTACTACGAGAGAAACAGCTATACGCCAAAATAGAGAAATGCGAGTTTTGGTTAGAAGAAGTGAAGTTTTTAGGGCATGTGATCAATAGGCAAGGCGTAGCTGTAGACCCTAGTAAGACGGAGACCGTAGGAACTGGGAGAACCCCAAACGTAACCGAAATTAGAAGCTTTTTGGGTTTAGCCGGGTACTATAGGAGATTCATAAAGGGATTTTCGGAGATAGCCCTCCCTATGACCAGATTAACCCGAAAGAACACACCTTACAAATGGTCGGCAGAGTGCGAAACAAGTTTTCAAACTCTGAAGGATAGGTTGACCACACCCCTGTGCTCACCATACCTGACCCATCGGAGCCTTTCGAGGTATACACTGATGCCTCAAGGAAAGGACTGGCTGTGTGCTTATGCAAAATAAGCAAGTGGTGGCATATGCCTCACGACAACTTAAGCCAAACGAAGAGAACTACCCGACACATGACCTAGAACTAGCGGCCGTAATCTTTGCAGTAAAAATTTGGAGACACCTACTATACGGAGCTAGGTTTACCATCTTTTGTGACCATAAAAGCCTTAAGTATCTTTTTGATCAGAAGGAGTTGAATATGAGCAGAGGAGGTGGGTAGATTTATTAAAGGATTATGACTTCGAACTTAAGTACCAGGGGAAAGCCAATGTAGTTGCCGATGCCTTGAGTAGGAAATCGATTCAGGTAGCCCACTTAATGGTCGAAAATGAAAATGATTGAGAAGTTTAGAGACCTAGGCTTGAATACTGTGTTGGCGGATGAAAAGTTAGAGATGAGTGAGTTTAGGATTGAGTGTGACCTACGGGCTCAAATCAAGGAAGCCCAAATTAAGGATGAAACCTAGATGTCTTAAGAAAACAATCCGACTTTCACGAATCGGAGGATGGGGTACTATTGTTTAGGGATAGGATAGTGATTCCTAGCGACCCTGAGTTAAGGAATAAGATTTTAGATGAAGCCCATAGGAGCATGTACACTATTCATCCCGGTATGACCAAGATGTACCAAGGCCTGAAAAAGAAATTTTGGTGGCCAGGGATGAAGAAAGACATAGTCGAGCACGTGGGTAAGTGTCTGACCTGCCAACAGGTCAAAATAGAACATCAAAAACCCTCGGGGATGCTGCAACCTTTAGCCATACCCGAGTGGAAATGGGACCAAATTACCATGGATTTCGTAGTAGGACTGCCTAGGACCCCTTCCGGTAATGATTCGATCTGGGTAATTGTGGATAGACTCACAAAGTCCGCTCACTTTTTACCCATCAAGATCACATTTTCCTTAGAAAAACTAGCCCAAATCTACATTAAGGAAATAGTGAGACTTCACGGAGTGCCTACCAGTATAGTGTCCGACAGAGATCCCAGATTCACTTCACGATTCTGGCAAGCTCTACAGAAAGCCTTAGGGACACAGTTGAGGTTTAGCACAGCATACCATCCTCAGACTGACGGTCAGTCCGAGAGAACAATCCAAACTCTCGAGGATATGCTTCGATCATGTGCACTGGAACAAGAAGGCACATGGGATGCCTACTTGCCACTAGTAGAATTTGCCTACAACAATAGCTATCACTCGAGTATAGGCATGGCACCGTATGCAGCTCTCTATGGAAGAGAGTGTAGGTCTCCACTGTGTTGGACGGAAGTCGGTGAGGAGAGAGTGCTAGGGCCGGAAATAGTTCGCCAAACTACGGAACAACTCCGTATGATTAGGGATAAGATGAGAGTTGCCCAACAAAGGCAAGAGAATTATGCCAATCAGAGGAGGAAACCACTGGAGTTCAATGAGGGAGACCATGTATTCCTCAAAGTAACCCAATGACAGGCATAGGGAGATCACTAAAAGCACGTAAATTACATCCGCGATTCATAGGTCCCTATCAGATTCTTAAGAGAATCGGTCTGGCGGCATATCAAATAGCCCTACCCCCAAAGTTGTCCTACCTTCACAACGTATTTCATGTTTCTCAACTCCGAAAATACATTCCTGACCCACACACATACTCAAAACTGAGCCGTAGAATTAAAAGAAAATTTAACTTACCCCTCAGTCCCTGTGAAGATTCTGGAGTTTGAAACCAGACAACTTCGGAGTAAGACCGTTCCATTAGTCAAAGTGTTGTGGCAAGATGTTTCGACACAGGAAATGACTTGGGAACGCGAAGAGGACATGAGACAACAGTATCCGGCATTATTGCAGGTACTTTTCTTAGAATTTTGAGGGCAAAATTCCAATAAGGGGGGGAGTATTGTAACATCCCAAAAATGGAAACTCAACTTTGACCAAAAAGTCAAAGTGTTGACTTTTCTAAGTTGTTGACTTTTGTGTTGACTTTTCTTTAATTGTTTGACTTTTTGATTTTTGAGTGTTTGGATGTGTTTGCTTTTGTTTTTGTTTGTAATTGAGTTTATGAAACCCTAACTAGAGGTCAAGAGACCCAAAAACCAGAGAAAAATGACCAGAGGAACCTAACCCTAACACTAGGGACTAAATTGAAAAGAATAAGTTAGTTTTAACCCTTTTCTTTAATAAGTGAAATAGGGCAGAAAAGACCTATTTGACCCTAGAAAGATACCCTAGGACACTCTAGAGATACCCTAAGACCTAGCTAAGGGACCCCAACCTCAAGAAAAGTCCTAAAAGGACACATTTTTTCCAGTAAAAATTCAGGACTAAAATGAAAGAACTGAAAAATGAGAGCTTTAACCCCTTTAGCTTACTTAAGGCCTAAGGAAGCCCAATTTAATCACTTAGAGACACCCTAAACTATCCTACAAATGCCAGCCATGAATTTAATAAAAACAAACACAATTAGTGAGTGTCATATTTTAAAAGTGGCAATAAATAAGAAACTTATGACAAATTAACCCCTTTTAATGCCTTTAAGAGCTTGTAACCGAATTTACTATTTTAAAGCCAATTAAAAACCCAATCAAGGTAGTTACTACATCCAGCAACTTAAGTAAGCAGAAATACAAGATTAAAATTAGTGAATTGAGTCTGGAAACCCGAGGCCATATGAGGTGTAGCTTAAATTAGGCAAGCTCTAAGCATTAACCACTAATGCACCTAGATCAAGGCCTACCCGAGACTTAAGTAATTAATCACCACCCAAACAAGCCCTTAAGAAGTGCCAGCACCCCTTAATATGTGTCCTAATGCTAACCCACGAGCCCCATCCAGCCAACACATAATCCCACTAATAATTAGATTTTCACATGGCTTAAGGCTTATATAAGGAAGGAAACCGGTTGAGAGAGGGCATTAGCAGGCAAAACGAAAAACCAGAGCTGAGAGTTGTGAGTTGAGGGTTCAGGAGGTAGCTGGAGCTGTGGAGAAGCTGGGAATTCGAGAGTTAGCAGCTGGAGGAAGAGATAGGAGCTGAAAGTTCACACTCACCACACACCAGAATTCTGTTTGTCTCCACCAATTTGCCCAAGCCATTCAGAGGTCCAAATCCGTGTTTCTTCTTCTGGAAATCAAGGTAACGTAGTGTTACCCTTCTTCTCCATCACTGAGCCAAGAGCATCCACCAGAAACGGTGGTATGAGCCTCTATGACTCATTTTCCCGAGGCTGCCACAGAATGCCCTGTTTTGGGCAGTGAAGCTTCCATGGGGCATATCTCCTTCATCTGTTATCCAATTTGAGCGTGTGAGTAGTCATTAGAAAGCTAAGAGAATATTCAAAATCCCCTCAATGCATGTATGATCAGAGGCTGCCGTACAAGGGTTCAGAGCCTCAAAAACTTGTGAATTTTTCTGCTAAAAATGCTATTCTTGATGATTGAACTATATGCTTGCTGAACTTTGTGTCTCTGATGTTCTGAGTCCTGAATTGACTTGATATGTTTAAGTAAATGTTATTAGCACCTCTTAGTGGATAGGATTTGTTGTGGTGACTCAGTAAGTTTCTGGTTTGACAGTGATGAATTTCAGCTTTTAACTTTGAAAATGTCCTTTTGCTAGAAGTAAGGTTGTCATGTTATTTGCTGGAAATCCTATGGCATTTTCTTATTTCTGTAAATTTGGTTGCTGTGAATTTTCTAAGGGAATTGGGAAGGTTAGTTTCTGGTAAGAAGAGGGTAGGATGAATGTCTGGTTTGAAAGTAGAAAAGGAATCATGAGCATGAGATTGAATTCTAAACTGAAATTCTTCTTCACATAGAAACTGCATTGGATTTTCATTACTGCCATTTGCTGTAAATTTTCTATTTCCTGGCAATTCTTTGGTAAAATGCTAGTGAAAGAATACAGTGATGGCAAGAAAAAAAGTAGGAAAAATTTGCTATGTTAAAAACAAAGAGGGCATGAACTCTTGAAATAAAATGTTTGGAAAACCCTCTTTGAATCACTGCTGGAAAGTGGGGGTATTCTTCTCCATGTACCTTCTGTATTTTCACAGTAGCTACATGCTGAAAAATGCACTTACCTAATGCTAAAATTCTGTTTTGAAACTTATGGAGGGTAAATAACAGTGAAGTGTGATTTTCGAAAGAATAGCCTAAGTTTTACAGAATAAGGCATCAAAGTTGCATTTCCTTTTTATGAGTACATCATGGTTAGTGTTCTAGCTGGCATGACCCCAAGAAAAGCTTGCTGGTAGCTTAGATCAATTATATGGGAGAGCCTAGGCATGTCAAAGTGGGGTCTCGAGAGTCAAACATGCTGAGTGTGGCTGTGAGCTTTGGTGATTCTTTTTCTTTGGAACCTTTTAGTTTGCTACTCACCCTGTAAATGCTTTAGAACTTTTGTTTAATCTGGATTAGGCACCCTAAGTGATTAGAAGAACTAAAAGATAAGAAAAATGACAAAAAGGAAGGAAAAGTGTGCAGAAACAGTAGCTCTGTACTAATGTGACTGCACCAACTTGTTGTGCAAGTCACAAGTGCCTAAATATGCTTGGGAGCACCAGGATGGGCAGGTAAGAGCTTAAAACAGAAAAAGAGAGGTAGTAGGGACTAAACTGAACTGATTTTTCTGTTTTTGCCCCTTTTTCAGAATCTGTGTAAACTGAGCTATCTGTGGTGAAATTCCTGTACTTTCTGGTTTATATATATGTATGTACCTATGTGTTGGCAGGGAGGTGGTCAGAGTGGCCTCTAACCTCTTTTTATGCTCAAGTTGATTTTTAGGAGAATTTATCTGTTTTGCTGCAAAAGTATGTGTTCTGGTTGCTATTTTTCTGTGGAAACTGCATGAGCAAGTCCCAATTAGCTTTTAGGTACTTGCTGCACTCTGGTTTTGACTTGAAACAACCCAGAACAGAATTTGGGTGTTAATAGGGACTAATTTGCAAGAAAAACTTGAAAAAACTGAAAAGTCCTATTTCTACCCAAATTCTGGTTCAATTCTGTTGGGATTTTCTGGGTGTGTGTAGCAGGTCCTAATTGATCATTTTGGTGACTAAGTGAAGTCAAATTGCTTGAAGATGTGCTTTGAATTCCTTATTTTAAAGAAATGGACTCCTTTGAAATGATTTGTGAATTTAAGGGTCCAAATGCAATTGTCTTTACTGGAAAATTAAAGCTATTGAGTATGCATTAATGATGTTGTGGAAATTCCATGACCTTTGGATGCTTAAATTGCTAGTTATGCCTGTTACTGTTATGCAAGTTATTTGACAATATGGTTGACTTCTGGTTGACTTTTGTTGACCAATGGTTGAAATTATTGATTTTATCAGGCTATTTAAGTGTGTGGCATCCAAATCATGAAAATGAACTTTTGCATGCATCTGTGAACTGAAAATGCCTTGGAGGGCAGGCTTTTGAGCATGCATCTGTATTCTGATGTGCATATGCCCTGGAAGGGTAAAATGGTAAATTGCCCTGGAGAGGCAATATTTGTTTCGCCCGGAGAGGCAATGATTATGTTTCTGC